>OY560188.1:15572861-16000361 GCA_961405105.1 Perizoma affinitatum
TCACGTGGAATGATAAGTACTATCATAGTACCTTGTATATTTTTAAATTCCTGTATTTTTTCTTTGGTGTCTTGTCCAATAAAGAGTTTTATCTAGGTATCTGACGACCTCTGTGGCGCAGTGGGCGGAGGCCCACCTGAGATGCAGTAGGTTACGGGTTAGATTCACGCCGCGGGACAAATGTTTGAATGATCTGCAAATATTTGTCTCGGGTCTGGGTGTTATATGTATAATATGTATGTATTTACAAAAAAAATGCATATTAGTAGTATATCAGTCATGTAGTTCCCATAACACAAGCTCTGTTTAGTTTGGGACTAGATGATGCTGTGTGAAACTGTCTGGCATTATTTATTTATTATTTATCTACCTGAGTACGTCCATTACAGGGAACACAAGAGGGTGTTTTTTTTTGTATTCCACTGTTCGTAGAATGAGCGTTACCTTTGCTCTGAATGAGCCGACCGTACAGAATGAGCTGTGCCCGCCGCGGTGTCACATGTGTAAACACAGGACCCTCCTAAAGTTAATCTTCTCTTAGGATTAATTTTATCGAATGGCAAATGAGCTATGACACTGTGTAGGGGAATTGAATGAGCCTGCCAATTTATTAATTCACTGTACAACACTCTTATTCATAAAGTTATAGGGTACAAAATTGTGAGGATGTTTTTGAGGGTATGTTGGGGGATAATTGATCCCCTCACAGACCATTGCCTTTTGAGTCCAATTTGTGAATGAAAGTGATGTGCATTTATCGGTATAAAGGATAATTGCTGTTCAAGGTTCGATAAATCTTTTGATGGGTGACCGTTTAATATTTTAAAATCTCTGAAGAAAGTCTGGGTTTGTGAAGAGAACCGTTGACTCGAATAGTCAATTCTTTACAATATTCATTTCCACCAATTTCGTCAATAATTATAAGATTGTACACATTGTTAATGGAGAATTTTATTTGCAAAACGGGTTTCTTGAGCGATTTTAAAGTACTTTTTTGAAACATAAAACTTATGCTTTCATTATTTTTCAAAATGACCTAATTGTTCCTAATATGAAATTAAATTTTTAATGATCTGTTTTCTTCTACATATTTATATTTTCGTGTCATATTTATGTCACTATAAATGTACTTAATTCTATAACATTCAAAAGCTTTTGGACCCATTCGAATGATTTGATTTGTTTTTATGATTTATAGAACCTAAAATACCTAAATTAAATCTCTTAAATATTAATCTGATAAATGTAGCTCAACCCCTAGTCTACTTTCGAAAAGACGTATAATTTTGATCCAAAATAAAGTATTTTTATTCATTAATTATTTATGCAGTGTCATTTCGCATTCTTGCGCCATCGCAACTGTTGCGATTGTCGAGACTAATGTCTCGCTTCGCTTCATTTACTACGACTTTCACTTTGTTCTTAAAATGGAGTTAGGGTCGTTATAGACGTGGATACAAAAAGTTGCCTGTGTCATTGCATCTGTATAACGTTTATAGGCTAATTATGAAATGGATTGTAATGTCTGAAATGTAAACTTTTGAGTTAGTGTTTCGATAAGGGTCGATTGACTTGAATTTTATATCTAGAAAATGGCCGAGTAGTGACTGCGAACGATTCTTTGGTAGGTATATACAACTATTATGTTATTTTATATACAAAAATGTATTCATACAACTATGTACAAGTAGGTATACACAACAAAAATACATATGAAACATCTAGCTATCTAAAGACCAACTATTATGTTATTATATTATAATTCCAACAGCCCAAATTCGTTTTTATTGTAGTTATTTTTTCAAACTATCAAGTTGTAAAACTTACACAGAAACAAAATCACCTATATTCAAGTAAGGCAACTAAAAATCTTCCGATCCAACAGGAGCAACTGTTGCTAGTTGCCCCGTGTATATAAAGCTTAATCGATCCCTAACAAAGCGTCACTTAGTATAATGCGATTTGCACCCTCCGAAATCAACGCCAAGTTATGATGCAGACTAATGCGCTCTTACTGATGGTACATACTTCACATTACATTGTGTGGATACTAGTTACACACTATAAAAACAAAATATGATAAAAAAAAAACGTAAAATTAACCAGAGTAAAAAAACGCGGTATATCTAAAAACTGTTTTCAGGGAATAATAGCTTAAGTGACAGAATGTTTTACTTAAAACGTTTTTATTTATTTTATTTATTCACTAGCTTCTGCCCACGGCTTCGCCCACGTGGTATCCGGATATAAAGTAGCCTATGTGTTATTCTGATGTATAAGCTATATCACTGTAAAGTTTCATCAAAATCTGTTCAGTAGTTTTTGCGTAAAAGAGTAACAAACATCCATCCTCACAAACTTTCGCATTTATAATAGCAGTAGGATTGAAATCACAAGTATCGTATAGAAATAGAAATATCGAAGTTTAGTGAATTTAAAATTCTATAGTGTAAATTCACGCCAATTCCTCGCACGCTACCAAGCCTAGAAGAATCAGGCAACAAACCCTGCTTGGTTTTTTTATGATCCTTCATTCAACTATAGTGTGGTGCCAATCAAACAATGTGATATTTACCATGATTAGTGAGTTTAATAAAAATCTATTCATAATAATACATAACATGAAATCACCCTGCTATAACCGACTAACGACCAGCCAACTAACTTAAACGATAACAACGGCTTAAAGAAAAATGCGGGGTCCAATTACCTGACACCCAAATTAAGTTACCCAACATTTAATCCGAGGAGTCTAAATACTGAAAACAATTCAATACCCTTTCTAAAAGCCGTGACCGCAGTTAAGGGTGGGTGGTACAACCGACCCCTTCTCGCGAGTACTCTATGGCAACACTGACTGGATATGTCACTGTGAATCGGAGCTCATTATAGAAAGATATAGAGCTTTTTAACCACGGTTGCCAGATCTCACAATTTTCCCATATTTCTACTGATTGAAAATCTACGGTGCTACTGTTTCTATAAGGAGACGGGTGTTCTGCTCATAATAAAGTACTGAATTAGCTTGAAATTGACTAAAACTCTACGATATTTTCGTATTTTTAAACTTTTGCAGTATATTTATTTTCTTTTGTTGTGAAATGATGATTGTTATGACATAGTTGGTATTTATTCTTCCACGACTGTTCCCGCATGTGGTCGGCAGTCACAATAGTATACGGAGGACGAGCCCTCGCTCAGCGACCGTTTAGCGAGTAGAGAGGGCTGTGGGACCAGTGGGGACTGTAGGCAACCGTACTTACTCTGTCACTAACTCACCCACTTGAGATCTCACCATTCAGCATGGAATCATAAAAAAGTTCACTACCAAGTTCTGTTGTCGATTCCTATATCGTACTGTTTTAATACTTTTTGTGTAAGAACCTTCAGCCAGGTTGTTTTATTGACAGTTTTTTAAAGAAAAAAACTAGACCCCCACTTACCCCATGCTTCAGTCTGGTATTAAACTTTGTAGGGTTGGCTACAGTTACTGCCCGGTCAACGGGCGTAGCGAGGGTCCCACCCTAATTAGTTTGGAATAAAACTGCGCCTTTTTACGCCTATTTTATGTGTTTGGATTAATTGAAAGTTGCGATGTGTTTAGTTCGGTAGTTATCTTGGGGATTGTTGTTTAGAAGACTGTTTATAGAGTTATTTATTAACTTTCTCTAATATGAATAGGAATTATATTTGGAGTTAAATAATTGTTTAGGGTAATTTTTAGAAACAAGTTACTTTTTGCAATATTTATTGGACAAATGATTGCATGTTCTGCAGATATTTCTTTCCTGGTTTGGATTTTGTGGTACCATTGTACTCGTAGTTCCTGATACCCACGCTACAGGGAATCCTAGTGTGAGGTTAGGACTATGTATTTGACTGCTAAGTGTTTATTTATTTATAGTATTTTAGTATAATACTATTAATCCTGTTTCAGCATGCCATTTAAATTGGTTCCGCAGCGGCAATCGAACCCGCACCTCTCGTGTCGCAGCCGTCTACTCGTCCACTGCACTATCGAGGTCGTCTACATAGAAATAAGCAAGTTATTCCGTGAACTAAGTGATTGACTTTTCAATCTGTATAATCGGATTATACAGCCACGCACCAACTGCGCTCACCCTACCATACAATAATTGGAGTGTACTGCTCATCGAGAATCATTGTAGGTATACCTACCTAACTTAGCATATTTCAGTATATAAAAGTGGATTATATACTAAACTTTACCCTTTACTTTAAGGCCTTTACCAGAAGATGGGTGTCTGAATAGTTAAGAGAGGAAAAAAAACAGCAATCTTCGGAATGTATGTTTGAAATTATTATGTAAGTTATTTAGCTTTAGAATTCAGGAATAAATGGCTTATTATTATTATATAATATAACTTACCCTACTACCATACGAGTACCTAGGTACCTTCTATTCTCGTGTCCATGGTTTAAAGTGTACTCGGAGCAAAACCTACCTATGTTCCTGAGTTCATCTGAGAACCATTAGGATTTAATGGTTCTCAGATGAACCATAAAATTCAACTATGTATCTACTAACCTACTACCTACTTATCAAGTTTGACTCTAAATAAACAAATCTATTAAAATCAGGAATCAGAATATTTATTCGAATGAATATAGGTCAGCTTATACATGATGGTAATTTTTTTTAGGTCCTTATATATTCTACCATCTATATGGTGTGCAAATGTCAATTGGTAGATTGAGAATTGATTTAAATACAAGCATAATTATAAAATGTCAGAACATATGCCCTAACTTTTTTTTTAATTATATAATTCGACTTACTGTCTTGTAAAGCGTGGCATAGATTATTACCTTGACTTGTGATTCGGTCATTCCCAGTGCGTACGCAAGCTTTGCTCGCTCAGGGCCCGCAAGATATTTGGTCTGCTCGAAGGTCTTCTCCAGCGCGAAGATCTGTTGGCCGCTGAAGGTGGGTCGCGTGTGCTTCTTCTTGCCGTCTTTGTCCATGGCCTGCTGCGCCGCGCACGCGCTCAGGGCGTTGTTGGACACTGGAAAAGAGTACACTGCTTTAGTTCAAAGATGTTCGTTTTCGATAGCGTTATGCTTAGTGTTATCGTGGTTTAATTTGCATATTTTATCTGTACCTAAATAATCTTAGCTTTTATTTTTTGTAAACAAATACATTGTTAAAGGTAATTTAAAAAAGTTCTAATAAACTTCTAGACACCATTTAAAAAGGGCATTTGAAAGAGTCAAGTCCACACACCGAGGCAATTCATAACGAAACGACGTAAATAATTCAAACATGCACATAATAAATGGCAATATTTCTCTCCTGGCAATACCACGCTACAATAATAGTAAAGTCAGGCAATACGTTTAGTACTTTCGGCCATAAGTCACCTTACGGACCACTATTAATATTTATGTGTAGTTACTTAACCGAACTTTTGGAACAGTAATACTTAAATCTACAAACTGTAGGGAATTGTGGATTTAGTTATTTGTGGCTGGTTCGGTATTCAGCATAAAATACGAAGTTATTTTTTTTTTATTCGTAAGCAAATATGGGTTGTTTGGCATAGACAGTCTATGCATCTTAATTTGTAGGGTTCTGTGCTAACAGAACCCCAGTCTAAGCCTACAAAGTCAGTACCTCGGTCTGTTTGTCACAGGACTTTTTACCCGCGACGATCGGAGCTCGTATATGAGTGCCATAAGAGGTTGGCTGTTTGGCTGTTTGTCTATGTTTATCTCTGAAACGGCTTATTGAATTCTAATACGTTTTTTTTTACCGATTTATATATTTTACCCCCACATATCACTACTAAATCACAGATTATGGGCTCTCTATCAATCTAAGGTCCATTCGCGCTAAACTTTAAAAGCACTTTAATGAATGTCCAAGTACAAGTTTCTTTAAACAACTGTCACTAAGACATGCCTAAGGTATTGTTTAATCTTTTACTCGAGTGCAGACGGACATAAATACATACTTTAAAGATACTTTCTCGTGAAAATCAAGATGTGTAGCACCTTCATAAAGAAGGTCCTGACGCAGCGAATGTGATCTTACAAGCGAAAGATATCAATAAAACGAGCATAAACCCAGACAGAGGCGATATAATACCATCGCGTATAAAAATGTTTTGATGAAGCGTCAGTACAGTCGGCGACATAATGCCCCCGGGGAGGGGGTGGAAAATGAAAATAATGATAAAAGCCAGAGGGCGACGGATGATTCGCAATGGTTTTTTGCTAAATTGAATTTGGCGGTGGTTTATTTGATTTAGGGATATTTTTAAGCGGAAAATAGAAACAAATGGAATTAACTTTGAAAAGGGTTTGGTGAAGCGATGATCTGTGTTAGCTGATGATGATGATGTAAAACAATATTCTCATGCAAGACTTATTAGTCAATCTAGTTCATTTTTTTGGTTAAACTCGGATTTAGGTTTTTGCTAACTGTACTGTTTGTGCAAACAAGAACCTGTGATGAACTACCTATAAAGTGGTAAATTGTTTTACATAATAACAAGTGTTTGTCCATGGCTTTGCTCGCGTGATTTGAGAATGAAAAGTAATCTAAGTGTTATTCTTAGGTTACGAAGCTGTTCCTTATGTCTGTTATACTGAGAGTAAGGTACCAAAATATTTGACTTTGTATCTTTCAAGGATTAAGGAAATTTAAAAACTTTACAGTAATATAGCTTATACATCAGAATAACACATAGGCTACTTTTTATCCAGGTACCACGCGGGCGAAGCCGTGGGCAGAAGCTTATTATAAATAAACCACTGTGTTATCAACTGGCTTTGCTGACCTTCCCTCCATGTAAAAATAGAATGTAAAATAGAATTGAATTCGCGTTCCGTGGATGCCACCTCTGGGGCGTGACACGTGACGTCACTCTTGCATTATGGCAGCGACTTTATTTACCCTCCTGTACCTACCTAGCTTGCTGACGTGCACAGTATTTTTACGTTTACTCTATGACACGTATTAATATATGTTTTGTTTATAATTGATTAATCTCTTTAATAAAACATTGATTGGCACCAGCACTAATCAAATGCATATTTCTACTTTTTGATCTGTGGCAGTTCAGTTTGATAGTAACCCAAGGCTGATTTTGAAATAAAACAGTGGTGATTAACTGTATTTTCAATTTAACATTATCTCTATGATATTTTTAAATCTGCCTTTTATGAAGGGTTAAACACAGTTTTAGTAAGTACACTGTTTAAAAAAAGATTGGCATAATCATTATAGAATAGCAAATTATGTATCAGACATTATCAAAACGAATTTCATCACACTTTTAATGAATACTTTAGGTTAGATTATTAATGAATGAATGAAAATGCTTTGTAGAACAAAACAAAAAAAAAAACAAAAAAAAAATTAAAAGAACTAATAAGTACAATGGGGAGTTTTATCGCTTAAAAATATGTTATCTTTGAAATAAGATGAAAAGATTGTAAGTTTTTAAATATGTTTTTTTACGAATTAATACATTTAATACCTACTGCCACTCAGGTGAGTTTATTCAAAATATACAAATGAAACAATCTAGCAATCTAAAGACTATTGCAAACGATCTCTAGGCTGCATTTTAAGATGATTTTAAAGCAGATTCTAACCTAAAAATCAGAAGCGGGATGAGACAACATTAACTAAATGAGAGCAAGCAATGGGCAATGCTCGTAATAAAGCCAAAATACTTATTCAAGCAGAATAACAGCTAAAACAGTGAATAGTCGAATTATTCACTAAACACGCAATCGTTACTAAACCTAATATCCGCCATGTTTGCTACATTGACCACCGTATCAAAACATTATTAAAGCCATGCTAAACTCAACTATATTACGTGAACACTACAGTTCATGATCACAACATGCTGTTAAAGTAATTTAGTTAAGCGAATCTAAGCTTTATTGTAAACGTATAAGGTATACATTTAGTTGTGGGTCGGTGGATAAGGTTCGTGATTGCGTGGCATTCGTGTAACTTTAATATACATTGCTGTGTCGGTTTCATGATAGAGAATAAAGGGAATACTCAGAGTCAATATTTTGCATGTTTTCAAAATATTATATTATATTAGAACATGTTTTGTTAAACGTGGGCATATACCAAATATAATGTTTAGACATACATACATCTGACTACCTCAGATCAGCATCCTTAAAAAAAATCGGAATATGTGGAATATATTCATGGGAAACAGATGTGTTTTTTTGTTATTAAAGTCTCTCGAAAAAATATACTCTTAAGCTATTGTTAACCAATATAAGTCACTATCTGTAATCCCACTTTGCATGCCAATGCTAATACTTAATTAAATTAATAATTTCATAGATTGTTCTAGAATCATATATCAAATAACAATTAAAATAAAATTATAACTAAACCTATCAACTTTAGTCGTTTTATTATTCCTTCTGTATGCTAAACTACCAATGACAGCTTGTAATATAATAGCACAGATAATATAACGGGCGAGTGTCACAAAAGTTGGTGCACAGTGCGATATTGCCGGCTCGGCTTGCATAATGCATGTCGGTAGCCGCTCTCCGGCCTGCAATGTGACGCTCTCACTGCCCTATTCACGACTAACTTTATTGTTTCAATTCGGGTGGATATCATTGTTTGGAAGATAAGAATCTGTGTAATGTAGTCAGGAATCACTTACATAATGAGAGAAAATTTAAAAATGAAGCTTAAGCTTAAAATTTTGTTGTTTGTCGTGCTTTTCTACGTCTAAAGCAAAACCTTCTTGTGACTATCTAGTGGCGATAAAACCCATCTGTTCTTAGATGGGAAGAATTCTGTTATTTGAAGTATATTCGGAATCGTGTAGCTTTCTACAAATAACGAGGCTATATCACTCTATAAACAAAACAAACACGCTCACGACTCGGATATCCTTAGATACATACTCAGTGAGTAGATCTTTGAGGATACCAAGAAGGGGTAGTCAGAGGCACGCCCAAACATTACATCTGGCACGGTTTGCATTCCACGTGACAGGATGCAAGCCCATCGACGCTTATTGGAACACCAACTGTTGGCACATGCTGTCGATTTTTGGGTTCTAGGGAAACCGGCATGTGTTTACTCACGATGTTTTCCTTCACCGTTTTGAGTACGTCTTAATGCGCACATCAATTTTTAAAGTGGAAAAATCTCACGAACGTACGTTCAGAAATCGGGGCACCGCTCACTAGGCCAACATGGCTCTTTTTATCACTCTATAATACTCACTAAAATAGCAATGGCTCTAAAAAAACTCAATTTTATATTTCATTGTCCAAAATAGACAATTATTAACTCAAAACCTAATGGTCCCACTCCAAGAAGCGGTCGGCACATTTATCTCACAAAATCTACCCAAATTAAGTACCAAATACCCTCACATAACCAGCCCCTTATCTAAAAAGCACATAGTTACAAGCAAACCCCTTCGCTCCTCGTTAGGCCCCTACAAATTGAGCCACGGGGGTGCAAGGCACCCCCAGGGTGAGAGGGGTGGGAGGGGAGGGGGTGCGGTCTCGTGAAGGAATGCACGGATTTGTGAAGGGTTTCAGAATTTTCATTGTTATTGCTGGAGATGGGTGTTTTGTCAACAAGTTGGAATTATGTCTCTGTGTAAGTGGGTTGGCTCAGATTATGATTATTGCACGATACCATTTGCGAATTCATTTATCATGAATTCATAATCTTGCAGCAAGTTATAGCTGATGCAACGTTTATCGAAAGTTTATCGTCATCTAAATAGATAGCCGTAGAAGTCTACGGCTAGACATAACTCATAGCTATAACATGACCCGCTTTAAAAGAACATTCAGATTCTTCAGAGCTGGCCACGCATTAGCAAAGTCCCAGGTATTGTAGATTGTAGATGTCAATAAGTTAGACGGTACAGGTGGGCCGTATGGCCGAGACAAACAGTTCTGGTTTAAGAATTTATTCTCATAAGAATTTATAAATGAGAATTTATAACTAACAAAAAACATTCCGTAATACCTCTTTAAGAAAAAACAAACAAACGGCCCACCTGGTAAGCCTGCGGTTACCGTGAACTATAGAGGCTTGCATAACTTGCGCGTTGCCGACCCATAGTAAATAATAATAAATAAATAATTAATGCTGGACATTTTCACACAGTACATACTCTAAAGGTTGTCGGAAAGAGATCGCTTCTAAGCGATAAAACCGTCCATTGTGCTATAAGTTTTTTAAGTTATATATATATTTCTTATGGTGTACGATAAAGTATTTACATTAATTCATTAATTCACAGCTCTAACAACTATTTTCAACTTTTATGCCTCTTTTTTTTCATAAAACATGTTTTGATTTTCACGTCAGAAATAACAAGCAAAAAAAAAAACAACGCGATTAATCCAAAAGTGTTAATTTAATTTTGGAACTTCATATTCATATTTTTAATGATTTCCTAACATTGAACTTTCAACAGCTTTTACTAACCAAATCAGGTTGGCTGGTAGTTCCTCTTCATTAAAAGTACCGGTAATTAATTACCTGCTAAATAAATGAAAACTGTCTAGATGGAACAGGAAGGAACGTTGGGAATTCTACTTATAAGTAGTATTTTTTTGTGTTAACTTTCAAAACATCCTATTTCTAGATAATAGGGAAAGCAACCAAATCTGCTTTTTATTTCATACTGCCAAATAAATGTTTTTAATTTAATTTTATTTATTGCAAGCGTGAAACATGCAAACATAACAATAATATTCAAACCATAAGAATATAATCTCGCATACATCTTATCCACCACCATTTCAACGCAGAAATCTGCGCACCATCATCTGCAAACACATCTCCCTCTAACCCCCCCCCTCTCCCACCCCCCGGGGGCAGAGGGGTCCGGAAACGAGTATTCGTGAAATTTCCAAGAACATGTGAAAACGCAAAGTTTCCTTTGTTTTAATTGTCATCCCTCCTCTGGGAAAGCGGTTTATGTTTGTCATAGTTATTCGACGAGTCACATGATTAAACATGTCGGTGGGGGAATATTTCAACTACTAGAGATGTGAGTCCTACATTTGTTAGTTGGAAATGACAGTGTTACAATACGACGTATATCGTGTCAGCTCAGCGCCTTCACGTTTTCGATGAATCACGGAAGAAATTACCCCAGAATCTATACAATCTATGAATTATAAAGAAATAAAGTTTGTAAGTTTGGATGTGGGAGGTAATCTCCGAAACTACACATATAATTCAGAAACTATTCACTAATATGTAAAATGAACCTTCAGGGTGGAAATAGGCTGTAATATTTTACCGTTTAAATTAAAGGGCTTTTCGTGTAGACCAATTTATAACGTCAGTCGACGAAAAAATGTACAGCGAAAGAGTTTCTTACGAACGCTATATTTTTTGTCAGCTACTATTCCAGGTTACCACGCGGGCAAAGCCGAGGCCAGTAGCTAGTTTTGTATAAATGAAAAGTCACTTCAAAATCGGTATTTTTTGTAAAATTACCAATCATCCTCCCTAAGAAAGACGTCAATATTAAAAGCTAACCAAAAGGGCATCGCGAATAAATTAAATATTATTATTATGATGAATAATAATATTTAATTTAACAACAAGATTAGGTACTACTTTATACTTCAGTACACTTATGTACAATACTGTTACAGAACTTGAGTGAAATAAATTAACCATTTTTTCATATTACTGAATATAAAACCATGTAGAATCATAGCTACATACTCGCAAGTAAGTTCCTTTTCCCTGAAATCCTTCCGTATTCACCCCGCGTGTAAGAGCAACCAGTAATCGTAGAACATGGCGTAAGGCGGCTCTACACGAGACATAATGAAGACATCGCACCTGTTATACATAATGATAATAAAGCTGTTTTCACACGCGTGTTATACTTAATGATAATAAGGCCGTTTGCACACGCATTTTGTTCGACAGGTAAATGTTTGATGCGAAAGGTCGCGTTGGTGAAAGTATTAGGTACTTATGTTTTGTTATAAGGTACTCGTATATATACAGAATAGGTACCTAGAGAGAGGAATCTATCTAGGTATCCATTCTGTACATACCTAATCACGAAATATATCTAATATATGTACAGAATGGATACCTATACGCAGCACTGCAAGATGGGTCGATTAAATCGAGAGGATCGAGTATGAGACTTGGATGCGATCAGCATATTGGTAATTAATATTTTTCGCACGATATTTTTGGGGTCAAAAAGTATATGTTTTGCTGTGTGATACTGAATGTCAAAACTATTTTTTAGGTAGTTTAAAAAATGACATTTTCCTTACTTAAATTTGGTATCTAACTTGAAGTTTATGCGCGCATTAACAAGTGCTCAAAACAGTGAAGGCAAACATTGGAAACAGGCATGTCCTAAAACTAAACATTCGAAGGTCAAAAAAACATAGTCCGATTATAAGTGAAATTTGATGAAAAACATCAATTAAATAGTATTTACTGTTAAAGCCAAAGTCAGACTTATACCCCGCATTAATTAGTTTTTTGCTAGTTCTAGCTTTTAAATAAAATACTAATCTACTTAAAAACTGGCCATTCTCATTCGACGTAGTAAAGTATGACAGCTCTAAGCTAGCTTTGTAATGTCCAAATATTGTAGGTAGTTATCCATATCCTCAAGTATCTATGATCTGAGGATGTCCATCATAGAGTATCATGTATCAGTCGTGAGCATGTTTGTATTTTCTATCTATTTTACTAAAATAATTGCGAAAAAACATTACCCACACTAGAAGTATCACAACATAACTTCCAACGACATAAGCACTCACCTATAAACAGATAACATAATAAAGACATCTACACAAACGACTATAATACAGATAAGGGCGTCCGCACACGCGCGACGCACAAACAGATAAGGGCGTGTATAGACGCGGTCGTAATGAAACTGTAACACCATGTGGCGACGAGAGATACACCTGTCACTTAGATAACGGGTGATAAGGCCGTATGTGTCTGTATGTGTTCTACCTCTTTTTATAAGGACTCTTTTACTGTCCGATCGATCCGCTAGCGGAACTCTATTCCAGAAGAAATCCGCACTGATGTATCCATTGGAGTCTTCAAATCCAAACTTAACAAACATTTCAACAAAATAGTCAATAAAACTGAGAATGTTTATTATATTTTTTGTATCTTAATATATATTTATATGTAGGTATATATTTAAGTATGAATTATTTTTAGTTTTATTTATGTAGTTTACTTTTATTTTAAGTAGCTAGTTTTTTTTTTTTTTCTTATTTTGGTAATCAGCCAAACGCACTACCGCTCCACTCTTCATTACACAAAGGTTAGCTGGAAGATAATGCTAATTAGCATTAATTTCGCCTATGTACTTGTTTTATCTTGTGCAATAAAGCATTTTCTATCTACCTATATATCTATGAATAGAACATGTTTTAAAAAAAATGTCCTTGGACTAGAAACGACTTTAGTTACGAAATTTAACTTAAAAATAAATATGAATTATGAGTTAATTTTGTACTATAACAAGAAAATACTCGTAGGAAAATGTGTCATAATTAAGGGTTCTTTTTACATTGTGAATTCAAAAGTAGGTTAGAACAACAAACACGCTCACGACTGTACTCCCGTAGATGGACATTCGCAGATACATAATTCGTGTGTAGGTCTCTGAGGATACCAAGTATATTTGGAACATGCCACATTTTGCTGCGAAGTTTTGTTTTTCACTCAAAAAAACTTAGGTACTAATTTTGCAAGTCCATCACAGCAAATCAAAATAAATTTAAAAGTCTTAAGAAATAATTTAATGACTCAAGTTAATGACTTGATATACAAAATGAGAGTCACTCATCTGGTATATATCATTTGTTTACCAAGTTTGTGTATTGTGTTCGTCTCAAGTGTGCACAGCCCTTACGGCGTAGCACCGCTACGACATACGTAGCATGTGTCGTAGCGGCGGCATCAAACGCTCGCTCTAGATATGGCACTGTATGCTACGGTATTGTGATCTTTATCAATGTAGCGAACAGTCTGCACTGATTTCAACATGTGCCGTGATATCTGTTGGTTCGTTTGCTTGTCACGGGTGGAGAGTTGAGATTACTTGTTAAGGCGGGGTGAACTGAAACTATCTTTAATCAAATTTTGAGTCGTATTTAATAGCCAAACTATGAATATAACAAAATACGCAGAACATTTTTACTCGAACAGAAGATTCAATATAGGCTTGGCATCTGAAAAAAATATCACAAAGCTTTTACTGTTTCGTATTACAGGAAAATATTTGAAAGATAATAATGGTTCGGTCAAATTAAAAGGTTGACCATTAAAACTTCTACCCCGCATTCATTAGTTTGTCACTGGTTCTAGTTTATAAATAAAATACTAAGCTAGGGATATTTAAAAACTGGCAATTTTCATTCGACTTAGTAAAGTGTGAAAGCTCTAAGCTAGCTTTTTTTATAGTGACCACTAAAAAGTTTATTTTGATGAAAGATTTATATTGTTCAATCAAAATCAATGGCCAAATAAACGTTATATTGAAAACTTTATAGATAGATAGATAGATAAACTCTTTATTACACACCAAAGTAAAATACAAAAACACAGGAAATAAAAAAAAGAATATAAGAGGTACAATAGCGGTCTTATCGCTTAAAGCGATCTCTTCCAGACAACCTTTGGATGGACAAGATAAAATGTAATCAAAAGACGGCGGTGTACAATTAAACCTATATTAAAATATTATATTTATAATAATAAATACCTACATAACTTTAAATATGTATTTACATATCCTATATAATATACATACAAATAATAATAATGTGAGATAATAAGTTATAGTTACGCTACTTCCGAGTCAAACAGACAATATTGTTAAAGAACCCGAGTATGTATTTATATACATACATACATAGGTAAGTCTTGTGTCGGGCAAGTTTTTGCGGCGCGCCGGCCGCCGCCAATATAGCTTTAATAACTGGGCTTTTTGCACACCCTGTATAATACTGTTGTATAAACAACAGGGTCTGGCCATTTCACAAACTTATTAAAAAAATATTACGCTTTTTATTCAAAAAACTATCGTGTATTTTATTTTTTATCATTAATATATCATTAATTTTGTAAAATTAGAATTTTTCACGTACGTATTGGTGAAGGCATCGACTACGTTTCGACTAATTCCGAGAGTCTTCATCAGGGTGAGTGATCGTAACGGTCTCCTTTCGCGTCGCGACTAATACGCTGTAGATATAGTAAGAAAATACTTTGACATATTGTAAGTTTCGTGATATTATTTTTATATTATTATTATTATGACCAAACTATATGTAATGACTCATTGAGTCGTGGGTAATAAAAACATGACATGACATAAGATGTTGCGGGAAGTTGATGGATCGAGGTTGCGACCAAGACCGTTCATCCTGGCACTCTTCAGGAGACCTGTCTCGCAGACTGTTGAAGATGAAATTTGTACATACAAACTCGTTGCGTGACATACTGACTGACAATCAACGCATAGCACGATCCTAATTCCCTGAGATCTAAAATTAGGAGGGTCCTTTGGTTGTAAATTAAAAAGAAGAAATTTTGTAGGGGCATTCCACTAGTGTAATCATCCAAACGTTGATGAAAAACACTATCTCTTTAAGCCACAATAAACTGCCTCATCAATCTCATGGAGCCATTTGGCGGACTGCCAGAAACTCATCAAACTTAATTTATTCAAAATATTTTTATCCATTCTTTGAAGACATCATAAAGATCTTTGTTCTCAGTCGGTTATAAAATATTGTTTTCTAGTTGCTAGATGAATAATAAACAAACAAAACAAACAAACTCGCTCACGACTGCCTTCCCCATGGTTGACATCCTCAGATACATACTCAGTGAGTAGATCTTTGAGGATTCCAAGTAGGGGGTAGTCAGAGGCACGTCCAAATAGTACATTTGGTGCATGCTTGCGTTTTGCAAGTAGTAAGCATTCCACGTGACAGGTTGCAAGCCCATCGCCGCTTATTGGAACACTAACTGTTGACACATGCCTTCGAATTTTTGGTTATAGGGCATGCCGGTTTCCTCCCGATGTTTTCCTTCACCGTTTTGAGCACGTGTTAATGCGCACATACATTTTTCGAGTGGAAAAATCCATTGGTGCACGACCGGGTTCGAACCCACGACCTCCGGATCAGAAGTCGGGGTATCACCCACTAGACCAACACGGTTATTGTTATAATAGTTTGAATATATTCTAATATTATTTTAGGCACTAGTACCCATAATTGTTGGATTACGCTACAGATTATATAAAGTGACACCCCCTCCACAATCTTCAAGAGTCATCCGCGCAAATGGAACAAAAACACCCTCCAACTTGCCTGATCATAAGATGCATAAATATCACTTACGGCCTCTTTCATAAAACTATCAAACACTCTCGCACAAAAACATCATTTTCCACAAACAATCAAAACAAGAACTACCATAACGGCGCATAACATGAAACATAACATTATAATATGGCGTCTCTATAACCGTCACCTCATACCGAAAAACAAAGATGGAGCCAAAGTATGGAGGGCCACAGGGATCCCCCACTGGGGGTGGGATTCTCCCCCTCCCCGGCTCGGAATTATGTTATTCTTAATTTAATTTCATTAGGCTCTGAGATTGTGCAGGTTTTATGTCGACCGAGCTATAATTACACACTCTGCAACTTAATTGTTGCTAAATTTTGTAAAGTCCTCATGTTTTATTGATGGCGGTGAAACTTTGCAAGCTAGTTGCTCAAACGTTTGTTGCGGAAAAGTCCTATAAAGTATTATGTGTGTACTCTCCGTGTGTACAGAATACAGTACACAAAAATATCTGCGAATATTTTGTGAGTTTAATTAAGTATCACACGCTCTAACCAGTGCATTTATTGTTTTAATAAAGACGGGACATTTGAGGCTCTATAGAATATAATAGCATAGAAAATACTTCATTACACATCAACTTAGTTAAGTACCTACTACAAACTTTGGCAATGTGTACAACATTGCCAAATGGGCGGTCTTATCGCTAAATAGCGATCTCTACCAGACAACCTTTACCTCTGTTCTATAATTATAATTGTAAATTTTACGGATGTTTATCGCGTTTATTTTATTTATCGTTTTTACTGTAACACAACAACCGTCTATTAGAGATGAAACCGATTTTAATTTCATGATCAACTTGTAATTTGCGCTCTGTTTGAATTTGTAATTTAATTTGAATTTTTAAGCGAAGTTTTGTAAGAAAAACCTAGCAGAGTTTTTAACCTGATTCTTCTTGAATTGGTCACGCGCAAGAAATCAACGTAAATTTACTCTGCTGTTTCTATATGTGCCTTGTGATTTCAATGAATAAAAACCTATTGTATTTGACTTGTCTCTGACTATTTATCGATTGCCCAAAAAACAATTCGAAACGCCAAACACACGCCGTCCGGGAAACCACAAACATTGCACATCTAATATGAAACTACCAAACTTTTTGGCATTAATAACCATAAAGAAACTGTACAACGATCCAATTCACTGCCGGCGGCCGGTCCTCGCAAAAAGTCTATCGTAACTTCGCTCCCAAACAAAACTCCAATTGAAAACTGCATCCGAAAACTGGAATTTTAATTCCCAGTAACATATGCCGGCCTCCCCTCTCCTGGTGGACAGTGTAGGGTGGGTTCTGTAATTAAAAAAATGTGTCCCAGTTCATTCGAGCGCAGTGTGACCGCAGCGGTACCTCCCTAACTAATTAATAATATCCGAACGTAACGGCTCGCGAATGTTCTAATGGTTTTGGGATTTTAATAATAATCTCGCTTTGTTGTGTAATTAAACTGTTTTTGTTCATTCTAATATTAAGACCGTGTTCTAATTGTGTATAGAGGTAGGAGGCTACAGAGGTCCATTGAGTAATCGCAAAAATATATATAATTTTAACTGAAATTTTAGAGTGTTATGTTTTTTTATTTGTTGGTGATATTTGGTTGATAAATAAAGAAAAAACCTATTTATAACATAACTTAAAAAACCTTCCATAACTTATTCGGATGATACGCGTGAAAAAACACGGTTTAGTTTAAGAAATAGAGTTTTATGTGAAGGAACTCTTCTGGGGAATTACTAACACCACACCTCTTTCTGCCGCCATGCAGTAATGTTCGCATTGCTGCACGGGTGCCAGTGAAATTACACTAGTATTTTCACCCGTTATGTCTCAGGGTCGGCAACGCGCGAGTTATACCTCTGGTTGAAAGCGTCCACAGGTTAAGTTAACCACTTACCCGTAAGCATGCATGCTACAAAAATTTACATGGCTGTAATAATTTATTTCTTTTTAACCGCGACGTTTATCATAGAGAGGTTTTTTTGTTTGTTTGTGTGTTTTTACTCAAAATAATTACGAAACGAAGAAGAATAAGTATACTAATTACTAAAATAATTTCTAGCAAGAGACAAATCAATCTTGAGATTATAATGTCTTAGGTATTATTAGGTACAGGAAGACTGAACACTGGGAAACTGAGTGTTTGTTTGTTTGTAACTTTTTATCTCCGAACGACTTAAAAAGCGATATTTTGGAATCGATTTTATTTTATTTTTATTAAGTTTTTTTGGCAAGTATCATTGAATGGTTCTTCGAAGTTACAGAGTTCCGTAACATATTTATGTCATGTTGTATTGAAAGGAGAAATTTATAGCTTTCTGTGGCTTTGGTAATTCCTGGCATACAATGACATCTAGATATTGCCAGTGAACTAAACTAACTTTAGAAAAAGTACCAAAAATAAACGAATTATGGATTATTGCTGATCTTATTCGCATAATTTTTACAAATATCTTTTTTTATTGACGTCGATTTTAAAGGTGTGAGAAAGAGGGTAGATAGCTGCCTACCACTAAAATCCACTTGCAAAGAGTACCTCCCGTGATCATGGTACATACAACTCTGCCGAAATATCGGGAAATGTACAGTCAATGTACATTTTATGCAAACGCGGCGCTTCCCATAGCGCTTGCAACTTGTATGTGTTTGTACTATCATTTAATTACTTTCAATAAATCAGTTCACGTTCAACTACGGACTCGGGTGGTTCTCATTTCAAAACCCCATCCTTACTTATCATTTATCATTATCATCGAAGTGTAAGGAATTCACCTTACATTTTTTGGTCCTTCGAGCATTTTCGGTGCAAGGACACGTAATTTTTTGGCCTCCTTGCGGGTGGCCAAAGTTCGGGAAAACCTTCCTAAGTTACGTGAAGTGCATCGTCAAAATTTTGGATTGAAGTGTGGAGTATCATCATCGTTGGCTCATACAGAGCTTACGATATCATCATCATCAGCATAATAGACCTGGGCTGGTGTGCCTTGGTCTGATTATCATCATCAACGCGACTCACGTTCCTGAGCCGCCTGCGTTCGACCTTGGCTAGGCAAAGCTGGGTCCATCTATCAACTGGTCCGGCCTGCATCGGATCATCATTTGAACGTGGTAACAACCACTTCCCTATCATCGAGTATCGACGAGTTCATCGTACAGCATTTTCAAGTAAGACTGTTCTTTTTATTTAATCATGGATGAACTAATAGCTCGCCAATCAATAATTATCACACAATTACATATTATCAAAAGAAATTTTAGCAAGGATTCCGCGTCCAGAAAAACCGCGGAATATATAAAAAAAAGGCTAGATGCGTTAGACAACTTCTGGGGAGAGTTCGTGCAAAATCACGAAGAGATTTCTACAGATAAGAGTGCATCTGCGAAAGAATATATCACTGCAGAAACTTACGAGTCAGGAAGAGATTTATATGAGGAACTATTTAAAGCTATTTCTTCATATGGAAAAATCTCCGAAAAGGCAACAATGCCTGACGGAAAAGAGGAAGAGCTCTTATCTCTTCAGCGTGCTCAATTCAGAGCATTTGAACGTCAGAACAAGGGCATAGATTTAAAAAACATATCAGAAAAGTGGGAAATAGAAGACGAATTGAAAAATCTGCAGAAAAAATGGAAGGCAATCGACACTCTTCACATTCAGATAGATAACATTTTATCAGGTGGTGATATCACATATGAAGACGAATATCTACATTACGAGAGCTTATACAAAAAGACAAAGCGAACTCTTAATCAAAAACTTGAGTCTAATATTTATATGAAACAATGTACACCAACATTAGAGATACCAAATTTCAGCGGCAAGTACATCAATTGGCCAAACTTTTACGATCTGTTCACGGAAACGATCCACAACAGTCAAAACTTAACAAAGACTCAGAAATTTCAACACTTAAAAAGTAAAGTGAAGGGTGAAGCTGAGCGTCTTATATCACATCTTCATATCTCGCCTGAGAATTATGATACAGCTTGGGACATTTTGGTTCACAGATATAGCAATTTACAAGTGTTGTTCTCTAAAAATATCGAGATTCTGTTGAACCAACATACTATCAGCAAACAATCAGCATTTGAACTAAGAAAAATGTATGACACGACCAACGAGTGCATCCATGCCATTCACAATCTTGGTGTGGATACACCAGCATGGGACCCATTAATTGTGCACCTGTTGTGCAAAAAACTAGACCCACAAACATACACGGATTTCAAGGAAAACCGAAAAGAACCTCGAGAATTGCCAACGTTTGAAGAATTTATGAATTTTTTAGAAAAAAAGTTCATGGCTCTCGAACCTGTCTATAAAAAAGAAAAGGAAGTGCCTTCTACTTCTTCATCAAATAAAAACTATCAAGTCATGTCTACAAATATCACGCGGTGTTCATTATGCAAACTAAACCATGAATTATTTGCATGCAAACAATTTCATAACATGACACCTGAAGAACGGTCGCAAACCGTTCTCACGCTACAGGTTTGTAAAAACTGCTTGTACAAGCATCATGGCAAGCCGTGTACTTCTACGAAGCGTTGCAAAGAGTGCCAGGGAGAACATAATACCATGCTACATGATACCGCACGTGTAAGCTCATCGGTTCCCAGTCCCACGGCAAAAGCGAATCAAAGGAATGTTTATCACGCTGGATTGGAGGCCCAAGAAACTATTTTACCAACCGCATTGGTAAACTTGAAAGCAGCAAACGGAACACTAATAAAAGCCCGTGCACTTCTTGATCAAGCGGCACAAGTTTCTATAATTTCCGAGAATCTTGTACAAGTACTAGGGCTCAAGCGCTATAACTCAAAATTATCATCGCCGATCACTGGTATCGATCTATGCCAGAAAAAATGCAATGGAGTAGTATCTGTAGCTATTAAATCATTATATCAAGATTATCAATATCAAACAGAGGCGCTTATAGTATCAAAGGTTGCGTATGACTTGCCAAACGTCTCCTTCGATCATGAACCTATGTCACATCTTCAAGATTTATCATTGGCAGATCCAAGGTTCAACATCTCTCAACGAGTGGACATACTACTTGGTGGCGAAGTATACTGCGATATTATCATGAATGGACTTGTAAAAGGACCATCAGGGACACCTATTGCGCAAGAAACTAAATTAGGGTGGATCATATCAGGCAGCGTTACCCCACTGTCATGCTACACAGTAGAGCGAAATATCAATATCAAGGAAGAATCAGTATCATTATCAAACACGATCGATTTATCCAAATACTGGGAAATCGAAGATATCAACAATTTCTCGCCGACTTTGACGGAGTCGGAACAGTATTGTGAGGATTTTTATCAAAAAACAACTCAACGTTCAAAAGACGGAAGATATATTTTGGCGATACCAATGAAACCAGATTATGAAAAGCAATTGGGATCATCAAAAACTAAAGCAATCGCTCAGTTTAAGCAAATGGAAAAGCGTCTGGCCAAAAACTCTACATTTTCAGAGAGCTACAAGCAATTCATGCGAGAGTATTTCGTATTAGGTCATATGCGAAAGGTCACCGTTCCCGATGAAAAAGCACATTTTATACCTCATCATGGTGTATTAAGATTGGACTCCGATACCACTAAACTTCGCGTCGTTTTCAACGCATCATCCAAGACATCAAGCGGTAACAGCCTCAACGACGTAATGTATGGAGGTCCGAATCTTCAACAAGATCTGCAGGCTATCATTCTCAGCTGGAGAACCCACAAGTACGTCATTACGGCAGACATCGAAAAAATGTTTCGGCAATTTGTAATCAGAGATTGCGATCAGCATCTACAATGTATCATATGGAGAGAATCATCGCAAGATCTACTTCAAGAATATCAATTATGTACGGTTTCATATGGAACAAAGGCGGCCCCATGGTTGGCAATGCGTACAATAAGACAATTAGCTAAAGATGAAGCCAAAAACTACCCCCTGGCCGCAAAAGTAATTGAGACCTCATGCTACACAGATGACATTTTGACTGGCAGTAACTCAATGGAACAAGCCAAAAAGTTACAACAAGAACTAATCAAAATCTTCCAATCGGCAAAAATGAACTTACGAAAGTGGAGCAGTAACAAAACAGAGCTGTTAGAGAATCTAGATTCTAACCAACATAACAAAGGGTTAGAATTTAAATCAACAGAGTCAAGAAAAACACTCGGTCTTAAATGGAACCCTTCCACAGACAGTTTCACATATCAAAATCAAATCACAGAAAGCGCTGATAAGCATCTTACAAAAAGGGAGCTGTTATCAGAAATATCAAAGATGTTCGACCCATTAGGCTGGTTATCACCGTTATCAATTCGCGCTAAGCTTTTATTCCAAGGTACATGGAGTAAGAACATGGCATGGGACGACAAGGTATCATCAGTTATTCAAGATCAATGGATTCAGCTACGCAGTGATCTCATGAACATAGAAATATTCAAAATATCACGTCATTTGGGTGACACACAAAAGACCTGCTACATACATGCATTCTGTGACGCCTCAATAAATGCATACGCTGCTACACTATATTTAGTCACACCAAACGATAAAGGCGGCTGCACATCGAAATTGATAGCAGCAAAAACAAAATTGGCCCCATTAGCAAAAAAGGTATCACTGCCGCGATTGGAGCTACTAGGGGCACTTCTTCTATCAGAACTTACCAAGAAGGTTTTACAATCCTTCTCTGGTATTAATATCAAACTTCATGCCTGGACTGACTCAATGATTGTTTTGGGATGGCTACATGGAGACAACGAACGTTGGAAACAATTTGTGGCAAACCGAGTAAAGCAAATATCAGAAGTGATTCCCACCTCATGTTGGCGGCACATTAAGTCAGAGGATAACCCAGCTGATTGTGCCACGCGTGGATTAACAACAAATCAATTATCAGAGCATAAACTGTGGTGGGGAGGACCCGAATGGATGCCAACTTACAAGGTAGATGAATCGAACATCATCACTTATCAAAGTCCTAACATTGAAACAAAAAAAGCAAGTGTATACGCCACTTTACAGCGTGATAAGTCAACAATCATAAATAAATTACTATCACAACATAATTCACTGACACGAGTTACTAAGGTACTCGGTTGGGTGTTACGTTTCATTAATTGTGTGCGAGACAAAAATCATGCCTCGCGCTTGCACGGAAAGGTGCTGACTTCATGTGAAATGCAGAAGGCACGGACCATCATTATCAAAGAAGTTCAAGGGCAGGATTTTACGGAAGATTTGGATCATATCAAGGAGCATGGACACGTGGGTACGAAAAGCAAAATCTTATCATTGAATCCCTTTATTGACGAACAAGGTTTGTTAAGAGTTGGTGGAAGACTGAATAATGCAAATATCAGTAATTCAGCAAAACATCCTATCATTTTATCATGTCACGGTCGATTTACAGATCTCGTCATTTATCAAGCACACATGACTACTCTTCACGGCGGGCCTAGACTGACTCTATCATTTATCAGAGATCAATTTTGGATTATCAGCGGAATACGCACCGTAAAACGTCAGTTAAGGCAATGTGTACGCTGTCGAAGATTTTGCAGCGAAAATAATCAACATATCATGGCAGACCTACCACAACCCAGGGTTACTCCATCGCGCCCCTTCACACATACTGGGGTCGATTTCACTGGGTTCGTGGAACTAAAGGTAAACAAAGGTCGTGGAATAAAAACGTGCAAAGGGTACATTTCAGTATTTGTATGCCTGTCTACAAAGGCCATACACCTAGAATTGGTATCAGACCTAAGTACACCGACATTTTTGGCAGCTTTTCGACGATTCTGTGCACGGCGTGGGGTACCTGGTCACATGTACAGCGACAACGGCACCAATTTTATTGGAGCAGATCGTCTCTTGAAACAAGAGTATAAAGAAATCATGCAAAACATCAATTCAGATTTCTTTAATAGTATCAACGATTTTAACATCACCTGGCATAGGAACGCTCCTTGCTTCCCCTCCGCGGGGGGACTGTGGGAATCAGCTGTAAAAAGCATGAAATATCATTTAAAAAGAGTTTTAGGTGACCAGAAGCTAACATATGAAGAATTCACGACCTTGCTTCACCAGATCGAAGCATGTTTAAATTCACGGCCGCTGTGTCAACTCATCGAAAGTCCTGATGACGAATATCTCACTCCAGGACACTTTCTTGTTGGCGGTTCACTTCTTTCACGGCCACAAACGGAACCTGATTCTATCACCCTATCAAAACGATGGCAGTTGGTTCAAAACATGAACAAACATTTTTGGAAAAAATGGTCGGCTGAATACCTCCAACAACTGCAGACCAGGACAAAGTGGAGAAGTTGTAATAACAACCTAAAAATTGATGACGTCGTTCTTATCAAAGAGGACAATTTACCTCCGGGCAAGTTTGCTCTTGGCCGCGTCCAAAACCTACATCAAGGTCAAGATGGATACGTCCGCGTAGTAACGCTAAAAACAAGCAGTAACATCATCAAACGCCCTGTAACTAAATTGATTGTCCTACCTGTCAGAGAAGACGATCAGAAAAACGATCAGCAAGCATCACGACAACCTCCGGATCAAGGTCAAGGCCAACCAAGCAGAATGCAGTTGCGGCCTCGACCTACAAATATAAATTATAAAAACTTTTTTATCACTATGTTAGTGATGTTCGCTATGATGATATCACCGAGCGTTCAGCATAAACATGATCAAGCCACTTTCAACATATCAGCATTGAATGACAGTCAAAACCTATTTTTTGACAAAATAACAGACTTGCAATTTATCAAGGACGAATGGAAGCTGGTGGTCTACTATAATATGACGACTTACTGGCATGGAGTATCAAATATATCAAAATATATCAATCATATCAAGGCATTATCAAAAGGAGAAAGAACGCAATATCAAAATATAATAACACAGCTGGAGAACGAAATGGAAGAAGTTGAACATTATAACAAGTTACTGTTGGTTCAGAATGTGAAGAGACAAAAAAGAGGACTAATTAACGGAGTAGGATATATCGCTAACTCTCTATTCGGTGTGTTAGACGACAGGTTCGCGGAACAGTATAAAAAAGACGTTGAAAAGATTGTTATCAACGAAAATCACCTTCAGGATCTGATGAAAAATCAAACATCGGTTTTGGAATCTGAATACAACATCTTGAAACGGAATGAAAAAGCAATGACACGACAGTTCGAATTTATCAAAGAGCAAATTCGTAACATATCATTGGCTGAAAATCGTGTACAGTACGACAGTGAAACTGGCCTCTATATCACATCGTCAGCATTGACAGCAAGTATCATTTTATCAAACCTTCGTAGAATGCAACAAACCCTTATCAGTACAGTAACCGATATAAGTCACGGTCGCATCGATCCCCACTTATTGTTGCCCGAAGAAATGGAAAATCAAATGAATATAATATCAGGACAGCTTAAAGGAGACCTCATGTTACCTGTAGATCGACATAACATCAAGGACATGTACAAGTTTTTGAAGGTAGCAGCTCGAATATTTGAAGGATATCTCTTGATTGAAGTCAAGATTCCACTTTTAAGCAATGATATATTTGAATTGAACAGAATTATCAGCATACCACAAAACAAAAACAATAAATCCTTGTACTTATCATCAATCAAACCGTACATAGGCTACAATTTAAAAAAGGATAGCGCCACCCTCTTATCTGAAAATGATCTACAACTATGTATACACTACCCATATGAAAAGATAATATGTACATTACAATTGCCCATTTATGATCTCCAACTCAAACAATCACTATGCAGTATCAAATTACTATCAACTAACAGCGAATCAACATGCAAAACATACTTAACCACCTGTCAAGATCAGTGGATTAAGTTACACCGAACTAATGACTGGCTGTACACGTGCTGTTCGGAATGCCACGTTCGCATTCAGTGCCCGGCTGGGCTCACTATCAAGCAATTAAGTGGTACCGGAATGATAACACTGGGCGATGAATGCAAACTCAGAGGTTCCGGTTATACTATTTATACGCACAACAACTTTTTCAGCAAAGTTAACATAGAATCAAAGTTTGAAGCCCCAGAGGTGTCTGTCTTAAATAAAATCATTAATACTGCAGCCTTATCAGCGGATGAAAAATTTGACCCAACCACAGATATGGATTGGGATGAGCTTATTAGTCAGATTAAACTTTTAAAAGAACAGTCCTCCTATCAACTTAGCGTTCATGACGTACATCATTACGTCGTGGTGTATATCATCATCAGTATCATCATAGTCGGAGTTATCATCGCCATCGGTTGGAGGTTGCGAAGGAATCGCAGCCTCGCCTTGGCGCGGCCGGAACCCGCGGTGTCGTACGAGTGTAGGGCGGGTGTGGCGCGGGAGGCCCCGCAGCCGCGCCCGCGCGCCAACAGTTCAAGTGCAGTGCGTAGTGCTAACAGTGACCAAGTGTTAGGGGCAAGCGAGCCACAGTATACTGCGGTTAAAGGGGTGTGCACGGGCACATCACCTATACTATTCAAATCAAAACTCTATCAACGTAACAGTGTAGGTTTAGTTTAGGTATCATTGTTAGTAATTAAAATTGTTTATAATTTTTCTTATTATTTAGTTTAACTCAAATTATATCATTTTTAGACATCTTGTCCGAGTGGCCAGGATGTACAGTCAATGTACATTTTATGCAAACGCGGCGCTTCCCATAGCGCTTGCAACTTGTATGTGTTTGTACTATCATTTAATTACTTTCAATAAATCAGTTCACGTTCAACTACGGACTCGGGTGGTTCTCATTTCAAAACCCCATCCTTACTTATCATTTATCATTATCATCGAAGTGTAAGGAATTCACCTTACAGGAAACATTCAACCTCACCAAACATTTTAAATATCCCGTTTTAGTATAAAATATAATTTATCTTTGCGTTGCTTGGCTTTAGCTCGTAAAGTATGTACCTAAAGAAAGCAAAGTATATTAATTAATTTTCATCAAGTTGATACCATCATATCATCCTTATATCGTTTTTTCTGTTAACTTTTGTTCTGTATCCCTTTTTCTTTTATATTTTATTGTAATTTACTGTGTTTTTGTTTTTCTAGTTATTTATACAACGATCTTGTCTGTATCTGTGTTAAATAATATGTTTATCTATAATCTATCTATCTATCAATAATATGGCCAATTCATATTTAACACAGAGATCGTTGAAAATATTTGTTGTTGTCAATCGGAATACCAAATACTTCCAAACCGCGGACGTGCCTCTGGCTACACTGAGGATGTTTATCATGGGGTTCACAGTCGCGAGCGTATTATTTTTTAAGTTCTTAAACAATTTCTCTCACTTGTTTTGAATGGTCACGTAACTTATCATTTCGAATTGACACCATTCGCTGTTCAAGCAATTTAAAATATGGGCCCAGAGAATCACTTTTTCAGAAGTTTAAAGTAATAAATAAAATGACATGTCGATGTCAATACATCTATGAAAATCTGATGTATGTTCACAAAAATATTAATTTGTTTAAGAAAAAAAGCTATAATCACAATGTTAATACCAGAAATAAAGATAAACTCGCTGTTGCCACTTGTAGACTCCATAAAGTTAGTAAATCTGTTAAAAGGCAAGGTGTACGCTTTTATAACAAACTCCCAAGAAATACAAAAATGTTCTTTTAACAAATTTAAAAACGTAATCAAAGTAAAAATATATTAAAAAGGCATACTATAAAATATCTGATTATTTAGATGATACAAACTCTTGGGATTGAAAATGCTCCAACTCGTTGTTTTTTAAAAGGATCATTAAAAATAATAACCAGCCTTGTTTTGTTGCCTTTCTTTCGTGTCTTGGTCGCGGAGGAACAGGCAGTAGATAAAACCGACGTTTCAAAGTGATCCTTGTGATTTTAATGAACAAATGAATGTTGACTTTGACTCTGACTTTGTACACAACTATTATATTTGCACTGTGAACGGCGGCTTAAGGCCCTTATTACAGTTATTACACATTATTAGTTGATGCAATCGACGATAGCTTATCAGAGATACCAGTTAATAAGTACTATGACACCTAGATATGCCTTTATTAAAATCATTGGCCTGTGACGAACAGAACTCATCCTTGTTACAGATATTATGAGTTGTTTGTTGATAGTATAATCGAATTTTGCTGGATTCTGATAATATTAATCCTTTTATTGGATAATATTGGAAGAGGGTATTACGGCTGATGTAAACAAATGTGAGTACTTATTTAACATCGTGTGAACATTACTATTAGGTAGGTAGTTAAATATATCGAGGACGCGACATTTAAAGATAGTCGAAACTATTTATTTTTATAAAGAGCACGTTGAAGGAATGGAACACTGCCAATGTCTGGTTTTGCTCAAAATATAGAATCTATGGTATCTTCAAAGTAAGATTGTTTCATCACTTACCCTCAGGTAAGTTTATAGACAAATTAAGTTCTATTCTTAATGAAAAATAAAATACATTATTTTTAAACATTGCGACATATGGTTTTGACTGGATTGTCCGGAGACAATTTTTTAAGCTATTTTTTTTAAGGAGGTGAATATAAATCAGTACTTTGATTACTACTGCATTCGAGAAAAGCCCGAGAAAATACGAATTGAAAAAACTAGGACCGAATTCGGATATCACTTGTTCACTGCTCCGATCCATATGTGAAAAAAATATGAATAAAAAAATACTTTTTGAAAACAAGCTTTTTCGTATTTATCTCATCATATCCTTTCATTTGATACCTCATTGGGGATGCATAAATAAATTCGCCATCTTTGATGGTTCGCCATATTGGATTCAGAATGATGTCACTCAGATAACCATGCATTGACATCCAAATCAAACGTGTATACAAAATGTCAGCTCAATCAGTTGGGTTTAAAATTCAGTTGCAATATTTTACCCACAGAATTATGAAACTAGTAACGGCAAGTTAAATAAATAATAATATGAATTGTACAAATATAAATGTTACTTATAGTCGATAGTAAAGTCATTGCGTTTCTACGATATCTGTATTTAGTACATATTGTTTTAAGACGCATGTAATCTTACACACTGCTGTGATATTGTGGGTGTTTTCTATGTATAAGAAGTTTGTATTTACAAAAAAGTATATGAGTGCTTAGTTTGGGACTAGATGATACTGTGTGAAAAAATAACCAGTATAATTTATTTATAACATCGCCACGAAAAGAATTAGGACGCAAAAAGGCATTACGATAATATTGTAACGCCACTGTGAGCCTTAACATCGCAAGAACATTGTATAAAGATACAATGTACAACCAATCAAACATACTATACTACCACTTACTTCAGATCTAGAGGTCACTATGAAATTAATATGTATGTATTTACAAAACAAAGTAAAAAGGTGAATAGTATATCAGTCATGTAGTTCCCATAACACAAGCTCTGCTTAGTTTGGGGCTAGATGATGCTGTGTGAAAAATGGCGAGTATAATTTTTTTATTTATTAATTGAACGATAACTGATGGTATGAGGATATATATCGACTATAAAAAAACAACAGACATATACCTACATAGTCCTGACTCCAGAACCACATGAAGATTCCGTGTGTAGAATTTTTACAAACGGTTCCTATAATGTACCCGACTCCTTAGAAGATATTTTTCTTTGGCTTTGTAAATAATTTCCACTGTATCCTATCCAATACTTTTAATTCACAATCAAATTGCATTAAATTATTGAGTCAGTTTGATTACGATTCAATTTTAACGATTTTCTTTGGAAGAATTGTCAACTTTGTAATGAATTTCGATTTTGACTTCAATGTATTTTGGGAAATTAAGGTTACAGGTGCGCCAATTGAAAAATAGTTGCTCTTATTAAAAAATAATTAACTTTGTTGAATACTAAGCCCTATGCGTTACTCCATCATCAGGCTTTAATGTCTTGTTGTAGGGAACAGAGTATCTGGTGGTACTGTTTTATTAGAATTAAACTATTTATTGACGACCTTTGTGGCGCAGTGGGCGAAGGCCCGCCTGAGACGCAGAAGGTTGCGGGTTCGACCAAATATTTGTACGATTAGCTAATGTTTGGTTGTTTTCTTTCCCATAATACAAGCTCTGCTTAGTTTGGGGCTAGATGATCCTGAGTAAAATATGTCATGTTTTTTTATTTTTTATTACTTGCCTATTATTTCCACAAATGTTATACCTCAAGCCACTCCTATGTCATAGTAATATACCAATATATAGTATAATAGCTTTAATGTACATATTTTTCGGTAATTACCTGCAGCTATATTAAACTAAAATGAAATTACTTTTAGGGTTATTATCTGGAGTAGCTGATAGTGTAGCTTGTGACTAGCTTAATTACATAATAACATGATATCATGTATTAAGCAAGTTTATTATGTACTACGTCATATCCTACTACTATTATAAACGCGAAAGTTTATGAGGATGGATGTTTGTTACTCTTTCACGCAAAAACTACTGAACGGATTTTGGTGAAACTTTACAGTAATATAGGTAGTTTATACATCAGAATAACACATGGGCTACTTTTTATCCGGGTACCACGCGGGCGAAGCCGTGGGCAAAAGCTAGTCATATATAATTATGATGTATATAGCTGTGATGTGACTGGTTTGATTTACAGGAATCAAATTACATAATTATGTATTGTAAATTGTGCCTAACCTAAGTAGGCTGTGCTCCAGCTTCCAATGCTTTTGCCTTTGTGTCTTACTGAGTAGGTATGGGTCTGAGGAGTATTCCTTACTGTCACTCGAATGTGACAGTGGAACCGGTGGTAGTCATATTTTTCGCAATAAAAGAGTGAGAAAGAGAGTAGATCAATTTATCTGCGACTAACATTCCAAACCCGTAAATCCAGTTCAGTTCCTGCCGTGATCATGGTACATGCAACTGTGACGAAATATCGGGAAACATTCAAACTCACAAATCATGGTACATATACCGGTTTTTGTAAATAGTTTGTTCATAACCATGATAGATTCAAAAGTTATATAATTACTATTTCTAATTTTAATATAGTTAATCGTATTTAAAAAAAAAAAATGTTGAGACAATATTTTTTTAGGCGGTGGCGATACAACCTCTTGACAACTTGCCACGCCACCGCACCGCCACCGCACCACCGCCACCGCGTAAGTGTAACCGGGTGATTCCTCATAATGCCATAAATGAAACAGTAAAAGCTGGCTTGGGTAGCGCCGTCGGCACTTCCGCCGACGGTAGATAAATCTTCACACCGCAACCTATCAAAGGATATTGTGTTCAAAAAAATGTTCTAGTAGATTTTATTTTGCTGCTTTGATAAATGATGTCATTTTATTTACGAGTTCAGAAAGCCGTTAGTACTGAGTTTAAAAAAAAAAGCAGGCGCCTTTAGGTATTTTAAAGTAAAATATACAATTTATTTGACACAAAATGGTTCAGATTGTAAATTAATCCATAGTTTTAGTAAAACTAGAACTAGTAAAACTGTATTAAGTTTTCTTAACTATAATAACGTTGAATAGAATATAGTAGTTAACTTATTCATATATTCTATTCTACTATCAAATGTTTTAGGTTTTATTTTCTAGGTACCTATACTTAAAAAAACAGCTAAAATGAACCACCTATATAATGATGTACCTACAGATGCTTTTTTTAAGTTTAATGTTTTAAAGTCATCTACTTAAATTCACTTATAAGTATCAACTTTGTGTGTACTCATCGATGGATTAAAAATACATGATTTTAAGTCATTACAATAGTTATATTATTTTATTCCAATTTCTAACAACATAGTTCTTAAAATACACATAGGTACCTCAAATTGAGATCTTCTTCCTTTAAAAGTCGGTTAAAATATGCATCAAACCAAATGCACTTGAAGCGCGTTGAAGTCTTTTCTAAGAACTTCTTGAGAAAATGTAGAAGGTTGAAATTGAACAGGGGACAATTGTTTTTGTAATATCTCTAGGTTATTTCCAAGGCTAATGACATTAAATTATAGTTATGATCAATTATAAATTAATAATCGCGCGCGATTATTAGCAATACACATCCATACTTTTGTATTTGACAATTGTAAATGTCTATACATTTCAAAGACAAATTATAAAAGCCACAGTTTAATCCAATGCAATAATAATGTCTAGTTACCCAAATGCAATTACACGAATCATAAGAAAACTAGATGCAATTGCTCCCAAAAAGCCAATTGAGAAAGAAAAAAAAAAAAAAAAAAAACTTTAAGTACCTTGAGCTGTCTCATCGCTTAGAAGCGCTCTCTTTCAGATAACTTTTAGGTGGAAAGTATGAATTAAATTAGCCGGGGCTATACTAATAATTCTTAAATTAACTCAAAAACCAAGTTAAATCGCGTAAATACAAAGCATTAAAAAACTCACTAGACTGCAATCGATCCCTCCACGCCATAGGATTGGAGACCAGACCCTGAAACCCCGGCCAGTAGAGCGGCTTGTGCTGCAGGTAATGCGCCATGCCCGCCGCCGCCGCTGCCAGCGAGAGCCGCGGCGTCAGGAGACCGGCGCCGACGGCGGAGCCCACTGCCGGCCGGGAGAGGATGTGGTCGATCCCGTGCGGGTTCGGTGCCGGCGGCGGCTGCTCCGCCAACGAGCTCAGCGCGGCCAGCGGAGCCCCGAAACCGTTCTCCAACGAACCTCGCGAGAGAGGCGACGAACCGCGCAAATCCGACATTTTAAGTTCAACGCACTTCACTAGAATAGGGATTTATAACATTGTCCGTAACTATCCGCACTTATCCGTAAATTATACGGTCATTGTCCAGTTCGATGTTCGATGTTCGAATTCAGACGAGTGCTTACGATCACGACCCGACACCAAATGAAAAGCTCCCGAACGCTTTTGCCGGGCGCAAACAAAAAACGGTTGAATAGAGAACGCCCAGTCAATCTAAACCTTATATCGCCGACGCCGCCCCTCGCCGGGCGTTGCAAGAAATGTATGTTTCTCTCTTTCTGTGTTCGTACCGAGTGATAGGGACAGGAGACGTGTGGTGTTAACACGAGAGCGTAGATTTAACGAATCGTTATTTAATGGCGCTTCTTGTCTCTTTATAATTAAGTCGGGTGCAGTTTTTGCGGTGCCTCCCTCCCCCCGTGTCGGACTCCCTCCGTCTGCCCCACCGCTAAAAACTATTGTGTTTCGAATAATAAGCCCAATTGTACGGTTTATTTTATGATGCGATTACCTTTTATTTTTTATTGTGGAAATTAATAATACGTTATCGAGAAATTATCGGATGCGCGATCAAATGACATACCTCAATGAGCTCGGTTTACTTAAGTTTGTTTGTTTTTAAATTACAGTTTATAAATGACTAGCACGGCTGTACACGGCTTCGCCCGCACGGTATGTTGATGAAAATTAGCCTATGTGGTGTTCTCTAAAAAAAATAATCCAAATCGGTCCATTTATAGTATTAGTAGGATGTTAAATTCTTGAAATTTAGCAACGTGCTGCAATAGCTGGAATGCAAGAAGTGTAGGTTCGATTCACACTACAATATCAATAAGGCTATACTTATACATGCACATCCTATACTTTATTATAAAAAATAAATTATCAGAAAATAAGTAACCCTTTCATAAAGACCGAATTAAATCCGTAGTTCCAGCCACAAGCACGTCCCATCACTATTCCGGAAGGATCTCAAGTCATATGTCGGTAATAATTTATGTGACAAATATTGTATTAATTGACAAGGCAGTATGAATGGCACTCGATTTGCACAGAAATATAACACCCAAAGAATTATAAACCATTAAATAGGGACATCTGCAGCGATTGTGTCTTTTATGACCATTTTCGACTGTTAATAGTGATTAATTGTTATTTGAAGGTGAATTTCATGGGCTATTTGTTTAAGGAAGTTACTTTTTGTCAATTCAAAACAATCAATTGGGTCGAGAGTGAAATATTACTAAGCAGAAATCTTAGAATAGCATATCAGAAACGCGTGATGCTAACTGCATACCTATGATTTTTAATAAAATAAAATAGCATAAACCTACATATTTACATACCTATATAGTCCTTACCCTACACTAGGATTCTGTGACATGGGTTTCAGGAACTACGAGGAACGTGATAACACAACACTCAGATTCTGAACAAATTTCTGAAGAACATGACAAAATTTGTCCCGAATCGGTAATCGAACCTGTGCATCTTGTGTCACGGCCACACGCCCACCGCGCCACCGAAGTTGCTAAAACCTAAATATGCCTGTAAAATTTATAAATCCTGAATTTAAAAGACAGATAGCATGCCTTTTTATTGCAGACGTGCCATTCGATATGCCGCTGGCAAGCTCTATTTGTATGCCATTTCGCAAGCTGCAGAGAACTCGTCCTATACTTAACCTATAGCATTTACACGTTGCAGTCGAATTAAAATATATGACACATATCATTTTGCAAAGTATGCTCCGAACTTGGGGTGAAATTAGGTGTCCTTCACTATGAGATAATGCGGGACGCATCAGTTTAGTTTAGAACATCTCAATCAGAGCCCTCATACATAGTCTCGTCTAAATATCCGGCGGAGGGCATAGGAATAACATCCCAAAAAAAGTATTTAAGTAGAATATCAGTCATGTAGTTCCCATAATACAAGCGTTTGGGACTAGATGATGCTGTATGAAAATGACCAGTTATTAATTTATCCCACAGGTCTTTACCTAGTTTGGATACCTATGTTATAGCAGGAATAATTTTTACCAAAGTATCAAAACTGATGTACATTTTAATATATGCTCTAGTCATGTCATGTATTTATTTATTTAATTTTAATTTAATTAGAACGGGAAAAACCCAATAACACTAATTATTTTTTACAAAAATCATAAAATAATACAATAAATTGAAAAAAAAAGGAACTAATAAGCACAATAAGAAAAATACAAAATTAAAATTACTTAAAAATAAATGAAATTAACAAATACAGCTATAATAATATAGCTATAACGACTCATACGCCATTCTCGCAGTACCTCAAGCATACCAACATGCGTTCCTTCATGTAGTTCCAATAATACAAGCTCTGCTTATTTTGGGGCTATATGATGCTGTGTGAAAATAAAATGTTTAGCATTATTATTATTATAAGTTGCCACCAACACAATGTCCACTTTCACCATGGACACCGGCGATCAGGTGTAGGCAGGCTTTCATTTGTTTATTATCTGTTTTATTTATTTAAACTAGCAACTATTTTTACAAGTCAATCCACGATCCACCAACACACAATTTTATAACGCGTTATTTTGATGTAAAAACTATATTACTGTAGAGTTTCATCAAACTCCGTTCAGTAGTTTTTACGTGACAGAGTAACAGCCTAACAAACTTTCGAATTTATAATAGTAGTAGTAAAAATTAAAAATATTAAAAATTTGTTAAAGCAAAATATTATATTCATTCATCTAAATTACCAGGATATTTTAGAATCGGTTGCCTTTATATATTTATATATTTGGAACCCATCAATCATTCACAATATTTTATTTAAACCAAAACAAAAATAGTTTTATCATAACCGGATATCATTAGAGATTAAAACTATAAAAAATATACGCACCACAACATTTTAATGCCCTTTTTTGGATCCCAACTATAATACAAAGCTATAGTATAATATAATTCAAAATGGTGCCCCTCTATGGCGGCGTCGTAAACGATTCGAAATGAGTTCGATTTAAACAATTAAATTAAAAATAATATTTATCAGATCAGATTATTTAAACAAATAAAAGCATTTTTAAATCAAAGAGCGGAATTTAAGACTTTAAATTTTTAGACAACTAAAGTGGCACCCCTGCTAGTAAGCGGTTACCATAACCACTAGTAGTTTAGTATTAATATATATGTGCCGTAACCTATGGACGCTTGCAACACCAGTGGTAAAATTACAGATGATTTTTTTTTTTAAATGTCTAACTTTTGCAAATTGAACAGCACAAAATGGAATAAGGGAACAATGCTAAAGAGATGCTTTTTGCCATGAAACCGATAGCGCACAATAAAGGAGTCCGCACTAACACGTCAGTGACAATGCGCGCGGCACGCTGCTCCCCTTCCGCCGGATGCGACACTACAAACTCAAATAGGGTACGTCGCGTTTGCAAGCTTACAAATACAAAACACTGTCACAACTCTATTCCCCATGTTGATATCAGATTCACACCCAGTGCATAGATCTCTAAGAATACCAAGTACCCAGTGTATACCTTTGGTTACGGTAACCAAGGAGCTTGTTTGACACTTAAGTTGGTATAAAAATAATCTATGAAATTGTTGATGTAGACAGATAAGATGCACTAATATGGAATGTTACTCAAAGCATCAAATACAATTTTCAGCTCGTTCCGTTCTCCACTACGCTCACCGCCCGCTCTCCGTTCCGCTGTCCACTCCGCTCACCGCCCGCTCTCCGTTCCGCTCACCGCCCGCTCTCCGTTCCGCTCACCGCCCGCTCTCCGTTCCGCTCACCGCCCGCTCTCCGTTCCGCTCACCGACCCGTTCTCCGTTCCGCTCACCGCCCGCTCTCCGTTCCGCTCACCGACCCGTTCTCCGTTCCGCTCACCGCCCGCTCTCCGTTCCGCTCACCGTCCCGTTCTCCTCCCCGCTCACCGCCCGCTCTTCGCTCCGCTCACCGCCCGCTATAACTCGCGCCGCGCGTCGTGGGGGAACACACAGCTCTCCATTCATCCCCCGTCAAATTAGCCGACACCTTTGCTTTGTCCGATTTTATCATCGGTTTATTATACACTAACATATTGACGTTCGCCTTTCATACAACTACATACAAAACAGAACTTTACGTCTTCGGAATAAAACCTATGGGATTATACGTATTATTTTATTAGCTCGAAGGTATTTATGGATTATAAATATTAAATATAAATTGGATGAGTTATAAAACCGTTACTAATCGTTGGGATATTAAATTAAGTTCCCACTGGAAGTTAGACGCTACTGGTGGATCTACTTAATTAACATACATAGCTAAGTATTTATGAAGATAGGTTTTATTTATAAGTTTTCTCCAGTTTTTAACTACATACTAGCATGGAACAGGCAGTAGGTAAAATCTACGTTTCTAAATGATCCTTGTCGTTTTAATGAATTAATGGATTTTGACTTTGACCTACTTTGACTTTCACTTTCTTATTCATTAACAAACTTTGAGCAGATCCGGTCAGGATGTAAATTTTAGGTGGGAGGCGTGTTAAGACTATATTAAACTGGATTTAAAAATAATATTTTTTGTTGGAATTTATTCAACTTATTTCCACAAAATTACTTTTATTGTTTCAATATCAAAAGAAAACATGTTTTTATACCAAACGCCAAATATTTGGCAACATTAAAAACTCGCCATATTTCCGTAAGCTCAATAGCTCTAACTTTAGAATTGCCATAAAAAATCAAACTACCGATATGAAGAATTGAGTACGGTAATCTACGAATTAGAACGAGACGGCGCACAAGATAGGCAGAGATAGCGAATATTTCTGGTACGCTGTTGGCTAGCAGAAATGGAAAGCCCCGCCTACATTAATAGAGTCAGTCACTTGGTTTTTGTCACTGTTACCAACTAAGCAATTTTTGGCTAAATTCAACCAATTTTAGATTCCGTTTTGCCACTTTCGTAACCAGCAAAGAGTGCTTACCTATATTTTGAGCTGGTTTAAGAAAGTGATTCTCATCAAAATTCTTTAATGAATTTTAGAATATTTGCATTCATTTATGTTACCATCCTACATGATGAACATGATAGCTTCATCTCATTTTTTTATAACTATAATTCAGTTATTTATTTATTACCAGGTACCCACAGGTGCAATGTGGGCTTTATTATTTCCATAAATATTACTTATTATAAATGTTACCTTTACCTAAGATTTTGTATTTATTGTACCTGAATATTAAATAAAAAATAGATACGATACGGATATCTAAAGTTTTTTCAAAGATTAATATTGAAAGTACCTGTATTTAGCATAAATTACTTGTGAAATGGCCAGTATACTTAGGATACATCTAGCCACTGAAACCTGCAAGCTGGCAACACCCGTTTTTGCTGTCAGATGAGTTTGAACAGCACCCCGAGCGGACGTGCCGACATCCGTGCAAAACTTTCACATGTTTACGGCGGCGCGGCCGTGCGACGTCCGGCATGTTAAATAGCTTTATACCAATTCTAAACTTGTAGTTAGACAACTAACTTGACATTTTCATGAGACGGAGCATATCAAATTAACATTATTATTTATAACATTATAAATAATAATGTTAACATACTTTATTGAGGGCTTAAATTAACATGTGATGATCTAATTACAAACATAGGTACTATTGTCCTGCAATCGGCAGTTATATCGCAAACAGCGATTTCTACCAGACTTATAAATTAAATATAGAAATAATAGTAAACTCGGCATTTATTTACTTTCACAGAGGTTTTTAAAGTGGTTTTTCTTATACTTGTTTTACATATTTGCCTGAGGTAGGTTTGAAAAACCTGTATTAAACTGTATGTACCTGTAAAAAAACACTTCTACATGTCTAATATAATGGCATTGAAAACCTATAAAAAATACCTCGTATGATCCAAGTCGAAAATGCCTTTGTGTTTTATAAGATCTGGTCTGGGTGTTGTGGTCACACTGTACTCGTAGTTCCTGATACCCACGATACAGGGAACCCTAGTGCGGGCTCAGAACTATTTATGTGTATGTCGGCTATTTATTGTTCTATATAAAAATCCATTCCTACTTTTACAATTATATTATAAGTAGAATAGGCCTGTATGACCTTTGACGATGCTCGATGGAATTAATCCTATTCAGTCAATGAACCAAGTCGAAAGGATACGAGATCTTCCTGGCAAAAGGGTGACCACACCAAATTGAATAGAAATAACTAAATCCTGTTAAAATGTAATCGTCTAATGTTCTTTAAATCATTGTAAGGTCCGATGTCACTAAACAAACGGGAATTAAATCAAAAGTGCCCTTCGGAGGGTTCCATGATATGATTCGGTTAGGGCAACGCATCTCCTAGTAAGGGTGGTGTGGACATGTAGAGTCGCGATAGTTTTCAATGCTATACAGTTCTGCTAACACAAAAAGAAAATATACATGATTTTAAATGAATTTTATGATATACTAGCTTCTACCCACGGCTTCGCCCGCAAGGTACCCGGATAAAAAGTAGCCTATGTGTTATTCTGATGTATAAGCTATATTATTTGTAAAGGTTCAACAAAATCCATTCAGTAGTTTTTGCGTGAAAGCCTCATCCTCACAAACTTTCGCGTTAATAATAGTAGTAGGATAGACCTGTTTAATGATACCTCACCGTCACACATATAATAATTGTCGCTTGCTAAATGCCTATGCCCTTGGTGGCATATGTTAGAGTAAATCCTTGACTGAGTCCGGGTCAGGTAGCGAGGTGGTTCGATGACTTCTTCCAAGTCTCAGAGCATACCTGGATGCGATACATGACAGATAAGTTTAGCTGAAGCGAAGGCTTATACCCAGCAAATGGGAGATTCCAGGCTGAAATGATGAGTTATGCCCACAGCTTCACCTCTCTCGACCGCTGTGGCGCAGTGAGCGAAGGCCCGCTCGAGACGCAAAAGGTTGAGGGTTTGATTCCCGCCGCGGGACAAATGTTTGTATCTGCGAATATTTGTCTCGGGTCTGGGTGTTTTCTATGCATAATATGTATGTATTAACAAAAAAAGTATATAAGTAGTATATCAGTCATGTAGTTCCCATAACACAAGCTCTGCTTAGTTTGGGGCTAGATGATGCTGTGTGAAAAATGTCCAGCATTATTATTTATTTATTTTTATTTATTAGCTTCGCCTGGAATGAACATCTGCAGAATATGTAAACATTTGTCCCGAGGCGGGAATCGAAACCGCACCTCTTGTAACTCGCACTTCGCACCGAGGTCATCGTAATATTAGTAGAATATTAGATAATGATACCTTGTCATAATATGTAGTAGGATAAGATAGGCTATCTCGAGATATAGATTTGAGATCGACAACCTCTGTGGCGCAGTGGGCGAAGGTCCGCTCGAGACGCAAAAGGTTGCGGTTCGATTCCCGCAGCGTGAGAAATGTTTATATGATCTGCAAATGTTGGTCCTCATTTTTAAAGAATTTTCTATTGATAATATTTATGTATTTACAAAAAAGCATATATTTGTAAATACATACATATTATATAATATATAATTACAATATAATTACTGATAAATAGTATATCAGTAATTTAGTTCCCATAATACAAGCTCTGCTTAGTTTGGTTCTAGAGGATGCTGTGTGAAAAATGTTCAGCATTACACACACATCCCCACTCACATATATGTACATACTCACACACACACCCATCCCCACACTAGTAAAACACACATTAAACTTATAATTCATAGGAAAGTAGTATTAGAATGTTAAAGTCTCTCCAATGTTCTTATTTCGCATTAGACTTCATTTCCTTCTTCATTAAAAAGAAAAAAACTCTGTAATTAATATTTGTACAAGATAAAAGGTAGAAATTTATCGCTTTACCTACTTCAAACACTTTGTTTATTCATAGGGATACTAATACTAAACTACTTAAGATGTAGAGTCCGGGGTGAGTATCTGTGACCCTGCAGCAACACAGGCTCTTAAGATACATTACATTATTAAGTTTAATTAAGATTATGTTTAAGTATTATATGTATTACTGAAATTGTATCAAACTTTATTTCTGAACAAATAAACTTTATCTTACATATCTCACAGTGGAGCACAATCTCTACGGTGCAGTGACGAGCCTATCCTTTATTATCTAATGTAATTATATCACTCCATTGACTCGCAGTTTAGCAAACATCACTTTAATGGAACAGTAACTTAATTATTTGGCAATACTAGTTAAAGACATTGATGTTTGGATAGTTACTTACATTGATGTGCATACCTACTTACTTTAATTATAAAGTAGTGGATAGTAAATTTTTTGTACATTAATCATTTGACACACAAATTTTACAGAGAGGATATAGGAAGGATCTAGATGTATTTAAAGATTTGCATTACATAATAACTTTTCGAGTGTATATTATATTTATACGTTGGTATATTATTTATTTAGATATAATAGTATGTTATAATAAGTTATATTCTTAGAATTTTTCCGTCTGTGTACACATACCCACCATTATTTTTCAGCTGTCCCTATTCCAAAGGTTTCCTGGAAGAAAACTCTCGTAAGGGTTAATCTCGACCTTCCTATATGTATGTTTTTTGTGGTATATTCTGTGTAGGTATGAATATATGTCCGAAAGTAGTCTTTGCCAGGCCCACTGGATTATTTCATCAACATTTTCAGAATAACCTTTCTATTAGCGGATCACTGACCGTATTATTGATCAACCTATCAAAAATTACTCAGTGCTTTCACAAACGAATGAAGTATGATTCCGTTCACTGTATAAATTACATACACAATTACATACACAATTGAAATAAACTGTGAAAACGCGCAAGGATATCAACTCTAATAACGCTAATAATTTACAAAATAACAATAAACATTTCTTTTGAACTTTTTTAATCGTGAACTTTCGTTTCATTGTATCGGGGAGGGAATTTATTGTTTTTAATTCAGGTGTGGCGCGGGAACAGCATCAGAGCAAAGCAGCGATGCGTTTAGAGTTGGGAAATAACATATCGAAAGACGATGAAAAAAATAAAAAACAGAAAAGATTGACGAAGAAAATATTCTACTATTATTAATGAAACTAACCTATTCTACTACATGAACGTCTTCACAACATGATACCTGCAAATTGCTTCAGCCGAATATTTCAGAAAGAGCAAATGTTAGTAAACTTTGGATTTTCATCCATTTATTTGTTACACTATCGCTTCTGTTCCTTGGAATACCTTTTTTATGTTATATCGAGGCCTATTAAAAAAATGTTTTTATAAAAAGGCATACTATAAAATATCTGATTATTTAGATGATAAAACTCTTGGGATTAAAAATGCTCCAACTCGTTGTTTTGTAAAAGTATCATTAAAAAGAATAATCAGCCTTGTTTTGTTGCCTTTCTTTCGTGTCTTGGTCGCGGAGGAACAGGCAGTAGATAAAACCGACAAAGTGATCCTTGTGATTTTAATGAACAAATAAATTTTGATTTTGACATCTGCAACACCTGGGGCATTGCTTTTTCGTTGCCTGCTCTGAAGGATTGTGTTTTTAAAGAAGCATCTGTATCTTTTAATACTACTTAGTCTTTTAAGAGCACCCACCAAAAAATAAGCCTAACGAATAATAGCGCTTTTACAAACTTGAAGAAAATCCTTGGATTAGAGAAAATCAACTCTCTACTCTCGGATCCAGCTAATCGATATTTAGAGTCTGGCTATAGCCAGACTCTAAAAAACAAAACATTCAAACTCAAACTCTAAACATTTTTTTCGTTTTATAAAACGAAACAAGATAAATAAAACATATTGTCACACAGCATCATCTCACCCCAAAGTAAGCAGAGCTTGTGTTATGGGAACTACATGACTGATATGATAATAACTGAACTTTGCCTTGAGAAATAGTGATGATATCGATAGCATCCCATCCCTATTTTCACCCCCGTCGGTTAACAGTGCAAGTTTCCCAATACAGGAGCACCTGTGCGGAGATGTTTATTGCAGTTCGACGTCACCTCTCGAATACCACTTGTAATTAGGACATGGAATCAATTGCACAACAAAATACCAGGAATCTACTCTGCTTAGTTTGGTTTTAGATGATGCTGTGTGAAAAATGACCAGCATTATTTATTTTTTTATATTATTTACCTAAATTGGTGCTATATAGTACTGAAGACCGTGAGGCTGAAAACCTTTTTGGAATTAACAATAAACACAAAACAAACACGCTCACGACTTCCCCATGGTGGACATTCTCAGATATATAATCAGTGAGTAGATCTTTGGGATACCAAGTAGGGGGTAGTCAGAGGCACGTCCAAACATTACATTTATTACAAGCCCGCGTTTTGCTAGTTAGCATTCCACGTGACAGGTTGCAAGCCCATCGCCGCGGGCTAGTGGGAACACTAACTGTTGGCACATGTCTTCGAATTTTAGGTTTAAGGGCATGCCGGTTTCCTCACGATGTTGTCCTTCACCGTTTTGAGCACATGTTAATGCGCACATACATTTTTCAAGTGGAAAAATCCATTGATGCACGACCGGGTTCGAACCCACGACCTCGACCTCTAGATCAGAAGTCGGGGTATCGCCCACTAGGCCAACACGGCTTGGAATTAACCTTGTGCTTATAACACAAAATATGAGGCTCATTTTAATTATTCACTGCTTCTTCCGTGTGGTTGGTACCCGGATAAAAAGTAACCCATTAATTAATCTTGGATATGAATAATACTGAATCTAAATATCGAAATTTGGTCAGCTGTTAAGGTAGCGTTCGTAAGAAACACATTCTGTCGACCGTTTTCGTCAACTTACGTTGCAAAATTGGTCTCCACAAAAAGCCCTGTTATATCAACGGCATAATATACTGCCTGAGTACACCTTGAAAGTATAATCTAAATATTGGTAAATATTTTTTCTCGATGAATGAACCAAGCCTAGAATAAGCAAGCCATGCTTATTCTAGGTTTGGTCATGAGATATCAGACTCAATTGACTGAAACAATAAAACGATTCTAAATAACACAAAACCTATTTGCCTTGAAAACAAAACTTACATTTCCTCCTTAACATTAAAATGTCTTCAAAATGCTAGTTTACGTCTCTGTATATTACCACTTTATCCCAATTAGCTGTATCGCAAACGATGAAACTTTGACGAAACAATAGCTCCAACTGTTTTGGTAATTGCTTAGTCCGGCGCTAATTGACCGGACAAATGGCGAAGACATCTTTCTCTGGGGCAGGGGCGGGCTCAGAAACACTTTGAAAAATAATACGAAAACTATACAAAATATTTGAAAGTGACGTCTCTAATTGGGTTTTGTTTAGTGATAAATAACTGTAAATGAGCTTCTACGTAGCAACCTCTCCGTAGTTCTATTTCATCTACGTGCATGGAGTATATTTTTATATACTTATCTACATTCGTTATTCGTCATGTTCCCAGTTTGTCAGGTCAGAAATCTGCCCTCTATTCTGTATCTGAAAATCACAAGTCAAATGATCTTCTCAAGCTCGTATTCTGTGGCCATATTGATAGTGACTACGTGCAAGTGAAAATCATTTAATTTGTCAAACATTGTCACCGAGTGACATGCAGATACAGAATAGAAAGGTTGATCTGGTATTGTGACCCTTTTCAAAGATGCAGATTGTAAGCTAGTATTTAAATGTTTAGGTCTCTAGGCTAGAGGTCCCCCACATAAAACTCGATAAAAACAATAATTTACCAAAGAGTTCTTGTTTCCGTTGTGTGGAACACGAAGCCGGTTTTTTTATTTCTCGACCATCTATACCACGGCCGCCCTCGGTCCCCGATCCATTGTGTCGCATCGCACACCCGCGCTATTACTTATTTTACTCACCTCCTCAATATCGTAGCGTGATATTAAACAGCCTTTAACCTTTCTTATGAATTGGGCTCTCAAATGCATTAATATTTTTTCATATCTGACTGGTAGTTCCAGAGATTATTACGTTCAAACAAAAAGAAAGTCTTCAGCTTTATTATGAGCATAGATTAAACAAGCCTCTGTTTTGTCCTGAGTCCGCCTCTGTACCCGAGCCCGGGCGCGGCTCCTGAACAAACTGAGCACATTATGTGGAGTGCTGTGGTCACGGATTTACGACGACCCATGCTCTTTGTTTTAATGGGTAACAACATTTTGTTAATTGAACTAACACCAATTTGTTCAGCTGTTTAGGAGGTGATGGAGATTGGAGACTAATTTCGGTAATTTATGTACAACTGAGCTTGACTCCGATTTAGTGGCCGTGTTATAATGATATGTAATGTATGTATGTGTGTAATAATATGGTATGTTTTATCTTATATAAATAAAAATCAATTGCCGCATCTATGAAAGAACATCACTTGTGTATAAATCGACCGATTTGACCGGAAATGTTGGATATTTGGATGACCCGTGCAAAGTCGGGGCGGGTTGCTAGTATGACATAATAGATGTATGTATAATATCATACAATTTTGTTTTAGTTAAACTTTATACATTAGTTTCGTCAAAGTCAATAGGTTTTTATTCATTGAAATCACAAGAATCATATATAAATATCAACTTAAAAACTACGTGAATTTACCTTTAATTGCAACTTTGTGTAATCTTTTATTATTATTTTTATGTACACCCCGCCACTCTAACAATCTCTTATCCTCACCATCCATAGGTTGTCTGAAAGAGATCGCCTTTATGCGAGAATACTGTCAAAATTATTTTAATATGAATATTTTGTTAATTTTATAATTATTTATGGTTTGCAATACATTCATTCAATGATTCATTACATTTTTGTCTGTAATGCAAAGTCACGGATATTATATAATTAGCCTTTACCCACGGCTTCCCGGTTTCCCGGTACCCGGATAAAAAGTAGGCTATGTGTTATTCTGATGTACCTATAAGCTATATTACTGTAAAGTATCATCAACATCCGTTAAGATACATCCATACTCACAAACATTTGCATTTATAATAGTAGTAGGATTATACTACAGCAAAGTTAATTCGATAATTCGTGGTACTATCATAGCCCATTATAAAACTAACCTAAAATACATAAGATACCCGAACACAGGTTGAGTATTGCAAATTTGACCGTATTATCATCATCTTCGGTAGTATAGTGGTAAGTATCCCCGCCTGTCACGCGGGAGACCGGGGTTCGATTCCCCGCCGGAGAGAAACTCTTTTTGCACTTTACAAAATTTAGTTTATTTATTGTATTTTTTAATAACTATTTTTGCTCTATTTTATTAAGTAAAGCTAAATTTCTAGATGTCCTCATGTTTCACGACAAACCTCACATAAAACTCAAAACACAGTTATAGCACTTACATTAGGTTATCGACAGACTTCCGTGCCAAAAACACACTTAAGTTACATTATAACGCCCTGCACTCAAGGGGTAGGTAGGGGGTGAAATTAGCAATATTGTAACCTTCTTAGACAGGACGTTATATGTTAAAAGCTGATCGGATAGAGTTAGGATAGGAAAGAATTGCTATGTCAAAAGTATCAGGGTTATTTTCACGACAGTGGCGCGGCAGGCGAGTAATCAACTGCGACACAAGAGGTGTGGATTCGAATCCCGCTGCGGGGAAAATGTTGGTATGTTCTGCAGTTACTTGGTTCGAGTCTGGTTGTGATACGATGGTTACAGGGAATCCTAGTATGGGGTCAGGACTATGTAGGTATGTCTGTTTTATATTTATTTATTTAACTCCGAAGGTTTTGATGGAAACCTTTTACAGAGCGTGCCTATTTAGCACAAGTGACCATGAAAGATCCAGTGGCATGATATAGAGACTTGAACAGAAGTTATTTAGAGTCACAGAAAGTATTTCTTTGTGTAACTTTGCAACTCAAATCCTTTTAAACTGAAGCCATTTTACGATCTTTATCTTTATGAAAGCTTTGTAATAATGTTAACGACCTTATGCTATTAGGTACTTATATTCTTGCAAAAATATATAAATAGTTATTTATTAATTTAAATTGTTTTTGTCTGTCAGTTCTATTGTGAAATTTCGTGACTGTGGCCGCCCCGATGCGACGGTGTCGACAAATTGGGATTTATTTCTAAAAAGCTCGTCTTTTCGGCGCCCGTCGCTTTGCGGTCAGGACTCCCTGATTGTACTCTAATTTATAATGGTAGGTACTTACTTCCTACGCTTGGTACGGATACCTAGAGAACTGTGGGGTGCTACTCTGACGTAGACAACTAGGTTTCTATTAGCACGTCGCATCGTCTCGTCCGCTGACGTATTGTTAACTGTTATAAATATTTCTTTAAGGATTTGGTGACGAAGATTTACTTACTTAGTTTTATTATTTACTTATAACAGTGGCAATTTTGATTTTAGACAGAGGGCAAAACAGAGATGTACATATCTTTGTTTTGTAGTTACTTTTTGCAAACTTTTTAACCCTTTTTATGTGTTTTAAACCTATCTGATAACCATCCCTGAAGTCATACAAATCGATCGGAAAACAGCATTTAAATCAGATTATCCGTTTCGAAGTTAAGTGGTAACATACAAACAAACAGAATATAACCTAGTCTTACGTCAAACGCATATACGGTCTCCTTACGTCTCGAGTAAACAGCTATAAAAACAAAAAACAAATCAACATAAATACATAGTCCAGACCTAACAGTAGGATTTCCTGTGTCGTGGATATCAGTAACTACGAGTACCGTGGTACTACCACACCCAGACCCGGAACAAATATGTGCAGAACATGCAAACTGTTGTCTTACAGCGGGCATCGAACCCGCACCGCCACTTCACGGCTGGCTCCTCGCACGCCGCGCCATTGAGGAAGATTCTATCCTAGGTACTACTATTATAAACGCGATTTGTGAGGATGGATGTTTGTTACTCTTTCACGCAAAAACTACTGAACGTATTTTGTTAAAACTTTACAGTAATATAGCATCAGAATAACACATAGGCTACTTTTTGTCCGGGTACCACGCGGGCGAAGCCGTGGGCGGAGGGTTGTATCTACATGTATGTAGATACTTCACGGTAGTTCCCCTGAACAAGCTTGGAACGCATCCATAAGTTGCGGAGTGGCTTTTAATGTTGTTAGCGGGGAAATCCCGTTTAGAACCGTTCTATTTTGCTGGGCACAACCGCCTGATTTCACATTAGTCTTTACTGTGGTGGTTTCAATCACAAAGGGACATTTATTTATCTAACGATGTACATGTAGGTATATACAAAAATTACAGATTAAACAGCTAGCTGTCTAAAGACCGTTACAAACGATCTATAGATAGATCAGCTGATCTAGATCACTGCCAGATGGAAGCGTTCCCAAAGTACTGGCCGCATTGCCACGCTGAATGGAAATGCTTATGCGTTGAGAAAAGTAAATCTCTAATCACACGTAGCTTCGACCAGTCGCCTAGACTTTTGAACACGCAAAGGGCCCCGTTTCCCCACTGACCCAGAGTAAAAGGCTCAAATAAGTAAGCTATCACAAAGGGTACTTTCTAAAGTTACAGTTCAATAGATACTTGTCTACGATATAGTTTTGTCTGTACACATGTACCACGTCGGGGTCACCACTGTAAGTATATATCTCCCTGTTTTCGATATAAATTGTAATATTCATTCATAAAATAACTGAGTTTTAAAAACGCGAAAGTTCTCGCATTTGAAAATAAACTGAGAACTTTAACAGGGCATAGTTCTGGACACGACTAAGTGTATCCAAACGGTCTTATCGCTATTTAGCGATAAGATCAAAGTTTTTAGTAGATAACTAAGCTGATGTGTTTTTTGGTGTACAATAAAGCATTTTCTATTTATCTATCCGTCGCGGGGTGCGGGAGGGGCTGGAGGTGCGGGAGGGGCAGACGTCACACATTCTTATACCTAGTACCTACTTATCTGATCATAATAGGTTGGGGAAAAAGTTTCTTCGCATTTTTTAAGAAAATTCAAAACATTTTTTAATATAGTTTATTTACATTTAACTAAAGTATGTAGGTACCATTTTGTTCGATAACTTTTTGCCATTTTGTAGGCAGGGACATGATCCCATTGCTATAAAAACTTTGGGGCTTCTGTTCAAAATACCGCGACAAGTGGTTTTGGCAGTCCTCTCGTGATGTTAACCTGACACTGCCTAAAGAATTCTGAAGAGACCGAAACAGGTGGAAATCTGAAGGTGCAAGGTCAGGACTATACGGCGGATGCATTAACACATCCCAGCCAAACTCTCTTAATTTTTGCTGAGTGGCTAAAGATGTGTGAGGTCTAGCGTTATCATGATGAAAAACCACACCCCTTCTGTTGATTAACTCCGGCCGCTTTCTCTCAACTTCTTGTTTTAATCTCATCAGTTGTTCGCAGTAGAGTTCAGAATCGATGGTCCTGCCTGGTGGTAACAGCTCATAATGAATAATGCCCTTCCAATCCCACCACACACACAGCATCACCTTGTTGCGAGTTAACCCGGGTTTCGCCACAGTCTGTGAAGCCTGACCGGCCTTTGACCACGACCTTTTTCGCACGTTCTTGTCGTACGTGATCCACTTTTCATCACCAGTTATCAGCTTCTTCAAAAATGGTTCGGTTTCATTACGTCGTAATAAAGAATCACAAATGAGAACACGGTTCATTAGGTTTCTTTCAGTGAGCTCGTGAGGTACCCAAATATCGAGCTTTTTTGTGTACCCAGTTTTTTTCAAATGCGCCAAAACTGTTTTGTGGTCAATTCCCAGTTCTTCAGCTACGTCGTAACTACTGATATGCCGATCTTGCTCCACTTTTTCAAAAATGGCATCCATTTTATCCGTAATAGGGCGACCAGAGCGACGTGCATCTTTGACATCAAAATTTCCGGATTGAAAACGCTTAAACCAAATTTGTGCTACTCTCACAGACACTGCACTAGGTCCATAAACATCGCAAATTTTTTTCGCGGCTTGCGTTGCATTTTTACCTTTTTTGTAGTAAAATTTTAAAATGTATCGAATTTCTTCATTAGATTCACTCATCTTAACAGTACGAAAAACAAATAAAAATCACACATTTTCCTAATTTGAATTTGGAATTATCTTCTTTAAAATTTAAACTTTTAATGATACCAAAACCAGCCAGATACAAATAGTATAGCCAAAGAGATTTTATTACAAGTTCATACATACAGTAATGCGAAAAGACTTTTTCCCCAACCTAATATGTCAATTGTACCTACACGTCTAAGAGTCTGTTATTGGATGAAATTTTGTTTACACAAATTATTAAGTACATCTCCCACCACTTCAAAATCACATGGAATCCACCTCATCCAAAGGTTTAATTCATTATATAATTCTAATTTTGGTTATATTTCCAAAAAGGTATACCATAAAATATCTGTTTATTTAGATGGTAAAAACTCTTCTGACAGAGATTGCTCCGACTCGATAAAAAAAATTAGATACCTATTGTTTTGTAAAAGGTTAATTAAAAAGAATAACCAGCCTTGTTTTGTTGCCTTTCTTTCGTGTCTTGGTCGCGGAGGAACAGGCAGTAGATAAAATCGACGTTTCAAAGTGATCCTTGTGATTTTAATGAACAAATTAAACTTGTGGTTACTGCTAAGGTCAGTTGAAATAAATTGATAATAAGAATATAATTAGTGGCAAATTTACAACTATTGTACTCCTTTTTTTTACTTTTTTTATCGGAATGAAATTAATTTTATTGCACAATATGTGGTACATACTACAGATTTCAGTAGTTATATTTATATTATATATAATATATTTAAATAGCTACGATGTTTCTTTATTTATCTACAGTATACGGTTTTATAACACACGACTTTTATTAGAAAAAGTCTTGCAGGTATAACCAGTTCGACATTAATCCTTTCATACTAATTTAAGTATTATAACTAATAGCTGTTTACTTTCATAAATTTACATTTATCCCATTTTTAAATGTCGCCTTTCAAATTGAACCAATTTGCAGAATTGGAAAGAACTCTCCTTATTCATTGGAAATCACAATCTATTTCACAAGTCATCCTATTTCCTTCGTTGGCAAAAAGCTATGTAAATTCATAAAAAAAATAGCCAAGTGCCAGTCGAGCTGTAGCATTAAGCATGTTCTGTAGGGTACCTATTAAAAATAGGCAAGTGCCAGTCGAGCTGTAGCATTAAGCATGTTCTGTAGGGTACCTATTAAAAAACCAAAACATTGGAGTCAACCGAATGCAGCTATTTTAGCAAAATTTTCTAAACTTTTTCGCGCCACCTTATGACTTGTGGAAATAATACAAAATATAAAAACCATCCTATTGGAGATAAACAAATCTATCTAAAAAATTAAGAATACATTCTAAATCAATCGTATGCCCTCTTTGCAGACGATGTTTCCCTCCTCTTTAACAGCACTTTAAATATTGACTACGCGTACTTAACAGACACTTTTCACGATTGTGTAAAATGGCTCCAATACCATAACTTGAAGATAAATTTACTCAAAACTAAAATGATACAATTCAGAACACACCAAAGAACAGCACTTGACCTTGACCTATTATTACAAAACCTTAACTTGGAACAAATAGACGAATCTTTTAGGTACAACGCTGGACACATTCCTCAGCTCGAAGTCCCATGTATAAAATATAAAAACCAAGCTTTGACGATTATTTTACGCGCTTTGCATTCTTAAATCAAACACAATTTTGAAACATCCGTCTCGGATTATAACGCGTATGCTTATGCCTGGTTCAATTACACCATTATTATGTGGAGCGAAAGAGCTGACTTCGAGAAACTGTTTATAATGCAGAGAAAATGTATTAGAATCCTCGTGAATATAAAGAGAAAAAAAAAAATATTGACCCTACCCTGTATCTATATTCTACAGGCAGCGTTATTTAGGAATAATAGAAAACTTTTTAAATCAAATTCGGAATAACATGACAACTATAATAAGCGTTATAGAAAAATGTCCAGCATTATTTATTATTTATTATTATTATTAAATTAATTGTACCCGCATCCAACTTACAGACAATGGACAAGAGACTTATCTTATCTTTGACAGGATTATAGGATTAGTCTCCTAGATTTATAATATCCTGATCAGTCTAGATCTTAAACGAATAAAATCGGCAGAAAAGATACACAATTTCTCAAACAACTCAGTAGGAATAAGTAGGTATAGATAGGTTAAGCATTAATTTTATTTACTTTATAAATGCCATTTTAAATTAATATACATCTGACATTATTCTAGATAAATTTATTACTTAATTATTAATCTTTTCTTTTTTAATTTAATTTATATGTATTATTTGACATGATTATGATTTTGTTACTATTAGTATCTAATTTTAAATAACTATTGGCCAAAACTTGCAGCGCCCTGACAGGGTCCATGTACTTCATTACAGCTACTATGATGTAACACCTAACCTTATTTACATTTAAGCATGATTAAATTAATATGAATGCTAACTACATGCAAAACGCGGGCATGTGTAAAATATATTGTTTGAATGTACCTATGACTACCCTACTTGGTTTCCTCAAAGATCTAAGAGTATGTATCTGAGGAGGTTCATCATTGGGTCGTGAGCGTGTTTGTTTTATGTTATTTCGGAACTCTCATTTTTGTTCTGTTTCAGTAGAGAACCCTAAAACGCTAACCGGCCAGCACTAAGTGGCCGTCCTTCATCGCAAAAACAGCTCATCTACAAATGGATCGCAAATAAGTTCCAATTCTTATTCCAATTTCGAACTGAATCCATTCCGGATTTATTTGACTTGCGATTAATCTCGCTGCGAGCCGATTTAAAACGCGCTTATGAGTTTAACTTCCGCCTCTAATTCCAACTCTGTTTAAAAATGTCTAGAGTAGAAAATCGATCGGAATGAATTGAAAAAAGGTATGGATGACGAGTTTCACCGAGAAGCAAAATATCAACCGTATTTTTGAGAGGTTAAGGTGGAACATACAATGGAGGATATTGAAATATAGGTCGTAAAAGTGGCAAATATTTATGAGCTTTCGAAGGAAATTCTTTTTGAATGTTTGCATTTATGAAAATATGCTCGGATCCAATGGGGGGTGATCGACAGGGTGATTCGATTCTGGCTAAGTATCATTCATTCTGACATAATGAGACCCATAATTGCAATGGCAAAAATTTATTGGTTTTATTCATTAAAATCACAAGGTTATTTTTTTTTTTTTTTTATTTTTTTTTTTAGAAATAATTGGATTTGTATTCAATTATTTCTATTTTTTTTCCTAATTGGCTCCTTTTTATAATTATAATTATACATTATTTCAGTACAAAATCTAAATAAGTGATAAAATGCTATTTTTGGAAATACAGTATTTTGTACTAATTTTCGAACGCTGTCTTGTGAAAAAAAATCTCCTGTATTTATAGATAGGTCAGATTGGTTAAGTTCCTTATTTTCGCATGTATTATCATAGCCTCGGTGGCGCAGTAGGCAGCGCGTAAGTCTCATAATCTTAAGGTCGTGAGTTCAATCCTCACCCGGGGCATAAATTTTTGCACTCGGAGATGAGAATCTATTTTTGGAAACAACTCTAGATAACAGAAATGTCATTTGAAGGTGTTTTAAGATAAAAATGTGTCGTTTTGGCAATTAAAGTCAAATTATAACAACAGAATGGAAAGTCAGAAATATTAATTTTAGTGATCCAAAACAAGAGCACCCTGTGCGTGGTTAACAATACTTCCCGATCAGGGTGCAATCGAATCAAAGATCAAGGGAAACATTATGTACCACCCCATACCTCCCCCAGCACTAAAAATAATTATTACATAAATGTTTATAGAAACAGAATGTTTCAATAAAGTAATTAATTTAACTAAGTCATACTTAATAATTCTGAATTAGTTGTGTCATCAGTTTTTTCTTGGTCATCCTGACGACCTCGATGGTGTGCCGGACGAGTAGACAGCTGTGATGCTGGTTACATTCCTGCTGCGGGACAAGTGTGATATGTGCTGCAGATATTTTGTTCAGGGTCTGGGTGACCAATGGTAAAGGAACCAATGTGCTGAAAGAATCCAAGGTGCCTCACAGAGGCTTCGTGCACATCATCATTAATAAGTAAATAAACACCCAATAGACACATACCCACTGTAACGTGGGTATCAGAAACTACGAGTACTGTAGTACCATAACACGGACCCGAAACAAATGTCTGTAGAACATTTGTCTTGCTGCGGGAATCGAATGCAGCCGGCTAATCACCCATACATGGTTATAATGAAATAAACTATAACCGATCTGTACATGTGCACATTTTTGGAAACCATAAGAAATACCTATACTTTATTTAAAAAAAACTAATTTAGAAATCAATACAATTTCAATAGCTTCGCTTTTATTTAACTGCTCAAACAACATAAAAATTAATATCAAAACACATCAGCGGCCATCGTAAATTAATATCAAAACACATCAGCGGCCATCGTAAATTAATATCAAAACACATCAGCGGCCATCGTAAATTAATATCAAAACACATCAGCGGCCATCGTAAATTTTCATCCCCCGATATTTAATACACAGAAATCATTCACATTCCACCTTTTATATTAAAAAACATTACTTTTCCGATTCCAATCCTATACACAACTTTACGATGACTGTATTTTTATACACCACAGGAAAATCTACCTTACCAAGGAGGGTAACAGCCGATTTTTCTATAAGCTCGAATAAAAGAGGTTGCCGTCTTAAAGAGGTCGATTCGTAGAGAATTCTTTTAATAAGTGTAGATGATTTACGTTCCGCCAAGCGCACTTGCGAACCTCCCCTTAATTAGCGTTCGAAAAAGTTAACACCTTGGCAATAGTTGACGGTGAGAAGCGATTATTCATCTGTTTCAGTTATAAAAATACAACTGCAGATGTTGGAAATGGTATTTCCTTACTTTTTCTAGAAGCCAACTGTATTTCGCTGATGGTTGTAGATTCGAATCTATTGCTAGATCGACGCGAGTAATGTATTTGATTATCTAGTTTATTCATAGTAACGCCAGAGATCGGGAGAAATGGAAGAATTTTGGGGAGACTTTTACAGCTAGGCTGGGACGATTAACTAGAAATATCTCACATACATTAGCCCTGTTTGGGCCTTTGATAGCTTGGCAAGTAGTAGAAATGTGCGTTCGATTCCCATTGCGGAACAAATTAGTGATTTGCTAGTATTTGCTTCAAGTCTGGGAGTTGTGGTACCATGGTACTCGTAGTTCCTGAGACCCACGACAAAAAGAACCGTAGTGTGTCTGTTATTTATTTAAGTACTTCTGTTTTACCACATACAGCATTTCCAATTATTTTCTCTTTGAAATATTCTTTTGATTACCTGCAGACTCAATCGTATTTTCCCATCCACAATAAACAGACATTATCTTCAAATCTGTAGATAAATGCATAATTTTCTTTGATATTTTTTTTGTGTATTGACGTTAATGTTTTGCGTTGTTTTTCGACGTTTGCCCGCCCGCCCTATGCCGCGGGCACCCTTATAGTTGCTGGAATCAAAACACAGGTAGAAATATCAAAAAAGCTTATTCAATAGGGTTACCATGGTGGTAGTTTCATGTTTTGCTACCATACAGGGGGCATTTGAAATAATAGCTTATTATTAATAGATTACGAAAGTGTTTGTCTGTACATAACCATGTCGATATTCTAATAAGAGGGTTTTATTTTTGATCTATTGCAAGTTTTATTTTAAAATTCTTTAAAGTCACATAAATGGCGTAGTATTGGAAGGTTTGATCTAGCTAGACTGGCAACTGTGCCCCATTGTTGTCTAGATCTGCAATGCCATCTAGTAAGCCGTCCGATAACTATGATTAGTTGTTGACATTTTTAATTTAATCTACATAAATAGTGTCATTTTATAGCTAATCTTCAATTTTATCTACCTATTAACATTTGCACAATTTTATCTACCTATTAACATTTGCACACCATTTAGCTGGTAAAATATTATAAGGCTTATAAAATTGTAACATCATGTACCGGTCTAACCTATATCCATGTAAATAAATGTTTTGATTTCTGATTTAGAGCTTCGAGGTATTAGTTCGGTCTGCCACAGATAAAAAAGGAAACTTATCATTATGTGTCTAGCAGGAAGTATCAACTGCATGTGAGATCTGAAATTGCTAAGAATTATGTTTTTTTTAATCTGTGGTAGTCTTAATTGACAGTCTATCGAAGCCATCATACAAATTGCTTGCATCTTGATTTCTAGATAGTCATTAAAGTTTTCAAAGTTAACTTTATCCTGTAGATAAGCAACTCATGGTACCTCGCTCCTCAACATCGAAACGGCCTCGTTCTAAATAAAAACATTGCTACCAAATCGCTTCTATTTCCCAAGCATCTGTATCTTAAACCATCGTTTATTTACCACCCACGAAATACATTCTATACCTTGCCCCATTGTACTAAAGCTTTGACGAGATACATCCAAGAGGAAAGTTAGATTTGTGATATTATAGGTATGAGATTGCAAGCTTCGTGTGTGGCAACATTAAGCCGAATAAAATTTAAATATGGCAACACAGGCTCTCGCTATAAAAACAAAACAATATAAAGAGAATGCAGAATGTTTCGGTGTTTAGAATCACCTGGCGACGGATAATGGAATTTTATTTATTTTTATTCCAGAAACGTGTTGTAAGATCGAACGTATTAGCTACTTGTTTTAAGTATACTGAAGGTAACTGAAACAAAACATCCAAAGATTTCATGATTAGTCTGACACATCTGTAACCACTTATATTTTGGCCCAGCTTATGCTCAGTATACAAAGAAATTACAAATCGACCTCAAATAAATAGCATGTAGAGAGAGGTATGCTACGGCGCGGCGGCGTAGTGGCGTAGTGGAGTAGCGAGTCGTACAACCTTCAAGAACGATAAATTACCGTAAAATTATTTGTATTTTAGTCATCAATCACGCATTATTATTATCAAAAAATAATTTTAAAATAATTATTATCTTCGACGTATTTCGTTTATGAGAAGTTAAAATGAGTTTTGTTTAAAGTAGATACAGTCTCACGACTTGAATTACCTTGACATACATAGTTTTATTATACTCGGTTTTAAACTATTTTTTAAAAATGAGGATGTTTTCTAAGCGTTATTGGTCCTGTTTGAATGATTTTTTTGTTTTGTGTCTAGAATGCAGTCTGATGAAAATATGATCCAAAACAGAGCCAATTCCAAAACCTTAAAAATTGTTTTTTTTTGTTAATCTGAACATTTATGGTACCTAATGATAGTATTAATTTGATGTACTCAGAAAAGCTAATTAAAATCAGCTTTTTTTATTACAAAAATTGTAGGCCACATGAGGTTTTAAGCTGGCCAGTGTCTATAATGTTTTTGGTTTTCACTTTGAAATACTAAAACAATATTGTGAAAACATTGTTAAAAGGGAATTTTCACTTACCTACCGTACTATCGGTGAAGGCTCCGAATAAGTTAATAAAATATTTAAGATGTTGAAACAAAAAGTTAAGTTGTATACTATAAAATATCTGATTATTTAGAAGATAAAAACTCTTGGGATTGAAAATGCTTCAACTCGTTGTTTTGTAAAAGGCTCATTGAAAATAATAACCAGCCTTGTTTTCTTGCGTTTCTTTCGTGGCTTGGTCGCGGAAGAACAGGCAGTAGATAAAACCGACGTTTCAAAGTGATCCTTGTGATTCTAGTGAATAAATTAATTTTGACTTTGACTTTTAAGATGTTTATTTGCATAGAATAAGTGAACAATAATTTGCAAAATTCATCACTCCTGAAAGAACAAACAGTGTTAAGTATATTTATAGTACATTGAGATATATATTACATATATATATTTGTATATTTATATATGTTTACATGAGAGTACATTGAGATATAGTAGGTAATGTAGTTACTAATAAGTAAAGCTAGCAATATAAAGTCAGGTGCAGGTCGTAAAATATATGTTTTTGCGCGTTACAAGTAATATACGTCGGGCATTATTCAAATGTGGACCAATAAGAGCATTTACGGCCGAGCATAAAACTACAATCGAACAGCACGAATAAATATCCGACCTCTCTAACTTATAACCTTAGCCGCACACACGGACATACAGAAACTAGAACAGGTATTATTATAGACTGTGGTAAGGTTTAAGCTCGCCTTTATAGGTACATGTTATAAAAGCACTGTTGTCTGTAACAAAGTATCTAAACAGACGGAAAGAGCTTCATCATCATTATAGCCTAATGTACTTGTCTAAAATAAATTATTTTGTAATATTTTATATTTTTGCTTATGTAAGCTTTTTGTCTGTATTCTGTATGCATAATATAGAATAGAAGAAAGGAGACAAAAATATATTATTAATTGCTAATTATTAAAATAATTCATTGCACTCTCAATGGCTATTTTTATATAAACGCGTTGTTGTTTTCATTTTATTAAGCATCAATTAATTAATACAAATTTTAAATACTTCTGTAAAAATGCGGTATTTACCATGATTTGTGAGTTTAAATATTTTGCACAATTGCAAGTACCTACGAGTAGTATGATCACGAGAGTTACTGAAATTATTTACTTTAAAAGTTATAATTTCTTACTCCTAATAAATAGAGAGGTAAAAGGTACCTCTCTATTATTCTAAAAACGTGAAAGTCTCCGTAAAAGGTGAACCGATTTGGATGGAATTTAAAAAAGGTAAATTTCGGGACGTATAATCTACACATAGATCTCATTTTATCTGTGCAAAGCCGTGTGTGCGTCATTGGTATTTGATTGACGATTTTGTTGGAAGTGGATATAAGCACAAATGGCGCCACCAGCTTCTTTTAATTTTGGTTGTACCTGAAAATTAATTATTTTAATAGATAATTACATTGATAATTCATTGTTGAATATTTAATAAATCATTGCGGTTGAGCAACTTTAATTATATTTTGTTCAAACATTGTAAACATTGAACAGTAATCAATTGACATTCATTTCAAGACATTCATCAGACGTAAGACTATATTTTTTTCCAAAGACATTTTTTTTCGCTTGTTTCGAGAGCGTGGTTGTTCCGTTTCCAGTGTTTCACCGCAAGCTATAAGAGTGTTCCGTGTTACGGGCGAGCTGTAACACGGAACGGCCGCTTGAGGTTAATTCCACACCTGTACTTAGCCGCCTTTTATACCACACACCGTAATATGTTGCCTTCTGAGGGACTCGGAGAAACCACGAACGAAAGGAAAATTATTTCAGTGGAGAACTCTCAATGCCTCTTAACTACTAGTTTACTCATTAATTTTGCTTATAAGTGCCGATGGTTTTCCGAAAACAAATAAAAGCAGATTCCAGTTCAGAAGCTGAATATTATCATTGTAGCGTATCTAATAATAATATTTATAATAATCACATCATCATCTAGTCCCAATCTAAGCAGAGCTTGTGTTATGGGAACTACATGACTGATATACTACTTATATACTTTTTTTTAAATACATACATATTATACATAGAAACACCCATACCTATGACAAATATTTACACATGATACAAACAGTTGTTCCGCGGCGGGAATCGAACCCGCAACCTTCTGCGTCTAAGGTGGGTCTTTGCCCCCATCTGCTTGCAAAAGTATTTTTAAAACTTTCGTGATCAGTCCTGACCACGGTTGCAACACAGTCGGAACGTCGGTTAAATCATAAAAAGCTCAACGCGATAAACACCCTTATAAAACGTATACTTATCTATATCTATGCTCGTGTGGTTCCGTTTCACTAGGCCACAGACAATAATAGATCTCCTCATCAACTTCACTGGACACAGATCACTCAGAATGCCATGACGAACTGTATGAGCTACATCCATCTTTAAAATGTCGTCAGTCTGACATAGAAACATCTACGTCGTCCGGTTGATCGCTATTCGAAGACCTTAATTCCCCGATTTGATTGGATTATAATTAATCCAATAAAGTTTCCCACGCGTGATGAACAACGAAATCATTTAGCTTGTGTATGTTCTTCATACATACCTATTTTAACTCTTGCGTACTCTCCACAAATATCATACACACACTTACACACTCTGCACACACAAACTCAAATCGCATTATACAAATAACCACACTCTTAACTTGTCTGTAATCTGATTTAAATCTGCTTTAAATTAGTATTTATCTTCTTTTCATGCTAACTAGCCTATTGCAGCCTACCTACATTATATGTATATAGTTATGGATCATCTTTTCTTAGGCAATTCTCTGTCCCTCATTACATATTTGGTGAAGGTCTCACAAAACAGGTTTTCTTTTCAATAGTTTTTCACCTCAAATAGTTAAAGATATATACTTACTTTAAGAGACCTTACCTTTGTGAGAGAAAATAAATCAATTAATTAAACTTGGGTAGGTACCTAAAAAATGATATTTAATCAATTTTTACCTCAAACAAACATTTGTTTCGACGGCGAGTTTAAGTTGTTTACTCGAGATAAATTTTTAACATTTTTATTGTTTCTGTCCATGTATTTTACATAGTCAGGTTTTAAACAGTACCGAAGTATTTAAAACATTCATTACGTATCCAACCCTATCGATATCCAATACGTAGGCCACAAGCCAACCCGCGCGGTCGAGCGTTGCATTTTATGTCATAATCGACGGAAAAGGGTCCTGCACATAAAATTTACAATCCGACCACCTGCCGCCGGTGAAACTCACAAATCTTTTTCATATGTGCTCTGTGGCGTTTTATGGAACTTATACGAAAGCTCGTAAATATTATCTAGACTAAGTAACTACCTAGATTGTACAGTAGAGAAAAATTACCGGATTATTTGTGCATGGATCTGAGGATTCCCAAATAGAGTGGTGATCACGAAGCTATTTCAAAAGGCAGCTGGAAAGCTTACGTTCATTTCATTTTATAAAACAACACGTTTAGAAAAGCTGAAACAGACACGCTCACGACTTTAATCCTCATGATGAAGATCCTTAAATACATACTCATTACGCAGATCTGTTGGTATCCCAGGAAGGTGGAAGTCAAAGACATGTCCAAACATTACATTAGAAACATGTTTTGCATAGTAGTTAGTATTACTTGCAGGTTACAAGCCCATCGCTGCTTATTGGAACACCCGATGTCACATGCCATATTTTTTTTTGTTTTAGTCAGTCCGGTTTTCTCTCAGTGTTATTCTTCACCGTTCTGAGGACATTATCTAGAAGTAGGTTTTGAAACGTAGATATTTACAATTGAAGATATATAAGTTAAAATCGTTTAATTACCGTAGACAAAGCATTCAGTTTAAGAAACCACTATGTCACCAAATTGTATAACTCTACATTAAATAATTTAAAAAAACATTCCATACTTAAATCTTACCTTTCTAATCATACTTATGGAACCAATCAAGATACTATAAGTTACTTAATTAGAGTAAAAAAGGCTCAGGTGATTGGTATATTCCGACTAAAGATTAGGGGGTTTTAAAAAATTACAAAATAAATTAGGCAGAATTTATTTAAGGAAAGCAGGACAAATAATGTCCATACTTATGACGGTCAGGGAGTAATTTAGGAACAAAATGTCATATGTAGACCCAAGGAATAAAATGAAATGATTTGTTAAAAACACAAGAAATCTAATCATACATTATGTAAAATAGATTAAGTACACGAGGTAGGTACTTACAAAATAAAAAAAATACAAATATAAAAAATATGTTTATCACTGTATATGTATAATCAACACAACATGCCCAAACTAAGATGTCCTGTGTTATGGCGTACTAATGCCCTCCGCCAAACTAAGATGTCCTGTGGTATGGCGTACTAATGCCCTCCGCCGAACAAATTTGTAAGAAAGGTACGTACCTAAGTGATTACACTATCTAAAATTAACAAAATTTATGTACCTACCTATCATCCTACGCCATGTCATCAAAAGTACATTAGAGCTGTCTTACCAAACAGTGCGTCAGTAGGTAGACGCTAATTAATCAAAACTACTTCCACCCTTCATTCTTCCTGAACTAGAATAGATAAATAATGAGTGTTGCCAATAAATTAACTATTTCCCCGGTTATGTTGTCCAACTTGTTTACCGTACGTAGTTGTTCAGACTGTCTTTAATCCCTCAGTAGGTAAGTTTGTAAATGTAACATTTCTTGTCTATTCGTATACATACTGTTTATGGTTTTTAGTTTATAAACATAAGTAATACAATTTAATTTTAATTGCAATCACAAATAAATAAATGCAAAATGTAACGTGGAAGGCCGGGGGTGGGAAGTGCCAAATCTTTTTTAGAATTCAGAAATGATTAATTCCTTTTTCTGCCTATATGCAGTAATGCTTGCATTGCTGGGTTCCGGTTTGTAGGGTATGGCTGCCGGTGAAATTTCAGGCAAATGAGAATTTTCAACTGTAATGTCTCAGGGTCGGCAACGCGCGAGTCACAGATAATAAACCTCTGGTGTTGCAAACGTCCAGAGGTTACGGTAATCGCTTACCAACAGGTGAATCGCTTGTTTGCCACTTAAGTTGTATACTAGGCCATATCGAGCCATATCAGGGCTCTCGCGAGAAAGTAAGTTAAGATTTTTTTTTTTTTTTGTTTAGTAATGGTTGCCGCCGTCGAATTCGCTTAAGACTATGTATAATATTATACATAGTCTTAAGCGAATTCGACGGCGTTGTATAGTTGTATAAAGAAATAGGATAAGAAACAGAATTTTTCGAGTGGTAAAATCCGTTTGAACTCACGACCTCAGGATCATAAGTCGGTTTACCCAAAATGCCAACACGGCTTATTTTAACAAACGATACATATATGCATTTTAATTAGGTTATATTTATACCTAACACGACCTTTCAAGTTTCAGAAGTTTTAGTCAATGCTGAACCTGGCATGAGTCAAACCTTATAGCCATTTCGCCAGTATAATTAAAAGGCTAATCACTGACCTAAAGTTTAGTGACATGATAGCCAGCGATATGATAGAATCTTGTTCACACTTCATCGCCCCCTCAAATCAGATAGCCCACAGAGTCATTCACCCGAGTAGACACTATTATATCAGGGTAGCCGATTTAACCCACAATTGTGTAAACACGTAAAACATATTACATAACCCTTCACGCCTCCCACACTGGCACGCGGCTCGCACGCGGCATGCAAGTCGCTGGCACGCGGCATGTAAGTCACTGGCACGCGGCTAGCACGCCTCATCTTGTAATTACGTTTGGATTAGGGATGATCGATGTTTAGTAAATTAACGAGCAATAATGCTGCTATGTTGTTGTGCTATCGGTCAATTTGGCGCATTTTCGAATCAAATCTGTGGCGCAGTGGACAAAGGCGCGACTGAGACGCAGAAATTTGTTCGTTCGACTGCCGCCGCGGGACAAATTGTTTGATCTGCAAATATTTGTCTCGGGTCTGGTTGATTTCTATGTATAATTACGTAGGTATGTATTTACAAAAAATATGTATCTAAGTAGTATATCAGTCATGAAGTTTAAGCTCTACTTACATCGGATCTAGATGATGCTGTGTGAATATGTTCGGCATTATAGTTATTAATTTAAATATATATTTATTTCAGGCAATTTGTCCATAACATTTATAAGAAGTACAATTCAAAACTTAAAGTTAATGCCTAACGATAGGGCTCAATAGACTCTATTTGTTCTAGGTAATCTTCGCTCTGAACCGCATAGGCTTTACGGGTTTTCAAAAATTCAAAAAATCTATATAAACGTTTATGAAGATTTAATCATGTTTTCCGAAAAACAAGTTCCATTATCTTGCCATCTCATGATTCGGCCCATTTTGAAGTCTATTTCTAATAACCAATATTGTAGTTAGTAGGTATATTTGGATTTTTAAAATAAATTAACTACAGACTCACAGTTAGTTACAAAACTAAAGCGTTGATTAAAAACTGACTTATTTTCTAACCAAGTATTAAATTCAAATTGAAATTGAATATAGTCTACGGATACAGACGACCTCTGTGGCGCAGTGGGCGAAGGCCCGCCTAAGACGCAGAAGGTTGCGGGTTCGATTCCCGCTGCGGGACAAATGTTTGTAATGTTTGTCTCGGGTCTGGGTGTTTTCTATGTATAACATGTATTTACAAAAAAAAGTATATAAGTTAGTAGTACTCGTATATCAGTCATGTAGTTCCCATAATACAAGATTTGCTTAGTTTGGGGCTAGATGATGTTGTGTGAAAAATGTCCAGCATTATTTATTTTTTATTTTTTATTAAAGACTGTGCCATTTTAGGTAAAGCAATAACAACAAAACTAACAATTGAAGTTGCAACATCAAAGCTTTGTCCGTCCATTTTGTTTGTTTAGATTCTCATTGGACAAACAGTCCGATCGATATTTGAATCAAACGATCACATTGAAATATGAAAACTGTTTGTTTTCCCGCGGGCGACGCAACCACAACTGACAGGGACACAGTGTAAAAGCAGTAGTACAACTTTTATTGCTATTTTAGGAGCGTCTACGCTTGCTATGAGTTTTGAACACAACGTTAGTAAAATCATAAAGCTTGAACTATTTTTATTTATTTATTTTCCATATTTGACCGTAGATGGCTTGATGTACTGACTGGTTATACTGCGTGTTCACTGCTCGTCAATAGAAAATTCCGAACCGCCAATTCCGAACTAAGTGCAAAATGCTACAGTTGAAGAAGTTCACAATTCAATTTCCGAACGAATCCTTGCATCCGCCTGTGGCCCGCGCATAATGCGATTGTTGTGTGGACGCGGCATTTGCAGAAACAGATCTTAAAATACAGTTAAAAACTATGAAAAACATTGATATTAGTAACTATCAATTTTTTTCATAGTTCGCGCACCCGCTGGCGAGACGATATAGAGGACGTCGCTGGCTCCACCTGGACGAGACTGGCCGCAGACAGGAATTTGTGGAGATGGATGGAGGAGGCCTTTACCAAAAGATGGTTAAGAGATGGAAAAAAAAAGTTCTGAATTAATGTTTGAAATTAGGTATTATTATTATGTATTTAGCTTTAAAATTCAGGAATAAATGGCTTATTATTATTATTATATTATTATTTTTCTAGTCTATATTATCATGAATCTGGACTCCTTATTTTCTTGTATTAAGGAGTCCAGAGTAAGAGAAAACAGGACCAATACTTCTTACAATCTCATAAAATCCTCTCCATTCAAATACTGTCTGGAAGAGATCGCTTCTAAGCGATAAGATTACCCATTGTAACTACTTTAATTTTTGAAGTTTTGTTAAGTTGTATTTATTTTTATAATGGTATAAAGTATTTTAATTAATTAATTCATCCAACCCAGCGACAATTTTTGTTAAAATTGTCTTTACCATTTTATAATAATAAGTACATAAGTAGGTACTAAGTATGAATAGATAGGTAGGTACTATGATACTACAGGTTATGGATGATAGACTTAGATGAAAATAACTGATTAGAGCAGTGAATGGAAGCAAAGGGACAGAACAACTTCAACAGACGGGTGATAAAAAAATGAAGCATAATTTTATTCAATTCATAAAACCAATTTTGCTGATATTTTCCGCAAATAAAGTAATGTCCACACAAAACCGTTGCCCGATCGGAATATTTCGATTGATATTCAATTCGAGCGGGAAAGATCGCCTCGGGACATTGGCCAATTGAATTTGAAAACAGAACATCTCCCCTCCCGTGCCCACCCACTGATGCCCTCTGCTGTAGACACCATAATTTAGGAAAAACAAGTCTGTGAATCAATGTTTAATGAAAATAGATAGGTACCTTATATTGTTCACACACTTTACCTTAGGTGTTGCGCCGTAGGGTGTTACGCTGCTGTCTGTGTGTACAAATAACTATGGTAGTAACAAAGAACGTAAAACACAGGGTGTGTGGTTCTTAGAAAGAAACAAAATACATTTATTTGACACACACATTTTGCAGAGAGGATGTAGGAAGGAACATAAATAATACATATATAGGTTCATCCGAATGCTAAACCTTGTTCAGGCCTTCATACGACGTTTTCACGTCAACAACAAACGGGGGCTAAACATAAAGCAAGTTCACAGGCTTAAGCGGAAGATTACCTCCATTTCAATAACGTTTACTCTACACTGAAAAGTGATCCTGGTGATTTTAATGAATAAATTAATTTTGACTTTGACTTCGATTAATCCCCTCTACACCTTATTGTACATATTATTATATGTCCTGGCAAATAATCGTATTCTATTATATCTTAAAAATGTTTTTAGGTGATTTTTAACCGAAATGCCTAAACTTTCATTAAATAGTTTTACTTATTATTTAGGGGTTACTTGTTTTATTTTGTGCAATAAAGCAATCTTTATGTTAGGCGAAGTCCTTGCAAACTTTTGTGTTGATGGTCACCGCAACTGCCCTCTGCCCAGCGCGGCCATTTTCCCGGCCATAGACAAGAGTTTTATTGTTTTTATATTTATTTATCCGCCGGTGTTTTTGCGTTATTCTGCCGTATCGTTTTTGGCGCGCTCTTTTATGACGTAGCAAAGGACGAATCTAGATACGATGTCATTTTGTGGATACGACCGTATGATAGATAGCTGAATTCATATGTCAGAACCTATTCATCCAGTCAGTATATACATACAACCTATGCCTCCGCGTTCGACGGTTAACCGGCAAATACAGTATTCGTTACGTAACCTCACCAAATCGAAGAAAAACTGTGATACTTAAGCCGTAATTAGTTTCAATGATGTAGACATAATTTAGCGTTCAATTAAATATCCATACCTAACCTTCCTATGTATTACTTTAAATATATTCAAAATTAATTGTGAACCTACATAGGAAATCAATAAATAAAACACATAAAATTCAATATTTTTTAACAGCCACATGAGTGTACAATACAATTTAAGCCAGTTCCGTCCTTTGTGAATGATAGTGGCGTATCCCTACAAATCGAACGCAGTCAGGTGAAACGAAGGTCCGACTATGATACGTCAGCGCGATTTAGAATAGCCACCCTCTTTTATCGTATCTACCTGTACGGACATCTTTCAAAGGAAAACTCAAGCTATTTTCCACCCTGTAGTGTTGAAGATAAGGTTGATATGGGTAGAAGTCAAGCTGATATGATGTTCGAAGGAATCAATTCCATAACATAGATACACATTTGATGTCGTAGTTTTGCAGATATAACTCAAATGTCGACATTTAGACAGAAAATAATGTTTGCGATACAGCGAAAGTGCAGTGTTTCGTAATAATAATACCTACTCTCCCAGCGCTAAGACCGCCCATTGCGCATTTAGGAATTTGTTTGGCGGATAGTTAGTTTGTTTTGTTGTTTGAAGGGTCCAATCGACTTCCAATAACGGGTAGTTGGATAAAAAGTCTAATATGAAATTTCATCCCTTATTTTTTCATAAAATGTATACGCGACAACCCTTGAAGTATACCCTATTAAATAATCATTAAACGATTTTAATTATAAGTAGATACACGATATTATCGCGTAACTTAAGTACCTTACATGCATACACACAAAAAAAGCGAATAAAGAACCTCCTCCTTTTCTGAAGTTGGTTGAAAAGCAAATTATCGTGTGTTGATTCTAGAATGTCTAAACTAACGGTCCACTGTCACCCTGCAAGCTGGCGTCCGCCATGATCGGTTTTTGGTCGTGTCAACTTCGCCAATTAAGTTTTTAGCTTCAAGAGGGTAGGTATGTAAGTAACCTAGTTCTTGCCGGCATTCATCAATCACTGTGGAGATCGTAATTCTAGAGCTGAGCTTTAGTTGAGCTTGCTAAATAAATGGTCGTATAATGTGCTTACCTACCAAAATAAAGATTGGTAGATTAGATACCTACCATTTAAATAACAAGGTATATTTAACTCAAATTTGGTAAACATTTTAGATTCGCCCTTTTCGAAAAGGACAGTGGGTTAAGTCAGAAAAATAAAACAGTATACAATTACAACAATCGGGTAGGCTGGATCAGGGACATAGCCGCAGTGGTGAAGTACGTGAAATGTTACTTTTTTATTTCCAATAGTAGACACAAAATACAAAAATGGACTGTCCATTTTGCTAGTAGATACTTAAAGCGATTTGTTCGTAAATTCTGCGAAGATAGTAATACAATGAAAAAAGATACATTACCGTAATGAAAAGCGTTTCACGCCAACAGTTCAGTTCAAGATGAATAAATCGAAGTGATAGAGAAGCGATACCTAGTCACTAGTGACGTGACTGTTGTGCTATAGTGCCTAATTATCGAGTGATTAAGTGTTTATGTTTTCATTGTGTAATTTTGTTGTGCTGTTTGTTTCGCTGTAAATTTCATAGTGTGATAATGCTAATACAGTGTTCATTTGGTGTATAATTGGACTTAATTATTTTATCCCGTATCCTAGCTCGTAACAATACTTTCATAGGTTGCGCTATATGTTTCCGGAACTGGCCACTTACATAAACAATATTTAAAAGTAATTACAATGTTTGAAAATAGAACCCTTTGGCAGTAGAAAACAGTTTGTTTCATCTAGCTGTCACTTGTATAGATAGTGTGGCGTCATTTAAAAAATACGTGTCAACTTCACCATGGATTTGACAGAGATAAAGAAAAAGTGGAAAAATTGCCGGCCTGACCCATAAATGTTTTCAAAATTGGTTTATTCGTATGAAAAAGTGCATTGTGTTGGCCTAGTGGGTGATACCCCGACTTCTGATCTGGAGGTCGTGGGTTCGAACCCGGTCGTGCACCAACGGATTTTCGTACTCGAAAAATTTATGTACTATTAGCACGTGCTCAAAACGGTGAAGAAAACATCGTGAGGAAACCGGCATGCCCTAGAACCAAAAATTCGAAGGCATGTGCCTACAGTTACTGTTCCAATAAGCGGCGATGTGCTTGCAACCTGTCACGTGGAATACTAACTACGTGCAAAACGCGGGCATGTACCAAATGTAATGTTTGGATGTGCCTCTGACTACCCTCTACTTGGTATTCTCAAAGATCTACTCACTAAGTATGTATCTGAGGATGTCCACCATGGAGAAGACAGTCGTGAGCGTGTTTTTTTTAAGAGCGTTAAAGTTAGCTGAGTACCTATATTTTGAGAAACAATATATTATTTTTTAGGTTTCCTTGCCTCAAAAGGAATAAACGGAACCCTTATAGGATCACTTCGTTGTCCTTCCGTCTCTCTGTCTATCTGTTCTTCGAGAACCTTTTTCTCAGGAACGCGTCGAGGTATCAAGTGGAAATTAATATCAAATACTTAGGTTTAGGTTTATAGGAGCTCTAAAAAATGCAATAACTTACATTTGCTGTTTAGGCAAAACAAATACCAACAGAGGCCGGTTCAGCCGTCCCTCACGCGACCCCGCGCTTGGAGGACCCCGCACCTTGGCCGTCGAATCTCACAGCGACAGACGTGTTGACTTTATTATTTCATTGTAAAAACCACAAAGGCTCACTATTGTAATAAAAGTTAATATCTCATAAATGGGATTTTATTTGAAGACACTTTGCAAATTAATATCCTCAACATTTGCAGTTACATCGACCCTGACGTATATCAATGTATGGGAGATTTTTTTTTCAAAGTAACAAAGTTAAGTTTGTCTTTCAACCCGACTTATCTTATCGTAAAAGCAATGTTTGATGTTTTCATAGTTTATGAACTTGAGAAATGTTCATTATTTTGGTAAACATACAAGATTTTGCGGAATCCTGAGTGTGCGAGACAGACTCGCACTTTTCCGGTTTTTTGACCATGCAAAATATTTATTTCTTATTTATTCCGGAAACGTTTAATGCCCCCCCGTAGCATTGAAATTAACGTGATTTTCATTTTAGGATATTATACGACTCTACGTACTTTAGCAACTACTAGCATAGCACACTATTATAATATCTGTGCTAGTATGTACTATGGTAGACCAGTGAAAATTCCAAGTCAGTCCAGTCCAGAGACACGTCCAAACATTATTATTTAGTAGGTACTGCTCTGCCCACAATCTCGCATAATAGGTCGGTAGGTATCTATCACAGACATACTAGAGATGCTTAGACATATAAGTAGATAGATATATAGATAACTCATTATTGTACACCACATAATATGTTGCTTACAAATAACACAGCTTGCGTAAGCCGTATATTAATCTAATAGGTACTAAAGTTTTGAAGGCGCTCAAGCTTGTCAAGTTATTTCTCAGTAAGGTCAGGATCGGCGTAATTGAGAATATGGAGTAAGAGGGATTGTGCCATCGTAACTTTGATGCATGTCTGAAGAAAAGAAAAGGCAGCTGATGCAAACATCTTTATTAATCTTCTCTTCTCTCTTTTGTTGATGGGTGAACACTCAATTTTGGCGACCATTCTGAAGCTGCCTACAACAACCACATGAAACCTCGCCAAGTCATTATTGATGATTAGTAGGCAAGTAGATATCAGTTAACATTCTACATAATTCTGTACAGAAAATGTTTCTTTGGTTTTCGATAATATTTTTAAGATAAGTAGGTACTTAGGTATCTATATTAAAGTACAAATTTTGCATACCTACTCATAAATATATTTATTTTTATTTATCATAGGTACGTAGTTTAAGTGGAACATAATATATCTTAAGAGGCCCACGTCGGATAAATTGCCCATAGAATAGAATAGAATAGAATAGAAAATACTTTATTGCACACCAAAAAACACATCAGCTTAATAACTAAAACAATAAACTTTGATAATGTACAATGGGCGGTCTTATCGCTAAATAGCGATCTCTACCAGACAACCTTTGGATGGAACGGACTGTACTAAAGTTAACAAGGGGTTTAATTGGTGTACTTACATACTATGAATATACTATAATATATGCAATATACAATTTATTACACAATATAACTACATAGCTACAACAACTATTGTATGATCTAAAACATAGACAGACTAGAAGCAGGCAACAGTTAATGACTCGAGGACAAGTAGTGTTCCTTGACCAAAGATTTAAAAATAGGTAGTGATTTAGCACGTCTGATGGTCACAGGTAGTTCATTCCATAAACGGACAGCCTGCACTGTAAAGGAGTTATCATAGTAGGAAGAGGTGTGTACAGGTGTAAGAAGTTGAAGAGTTTCAGAAGAACGCAGGGATCGAGCATGGGAGAGATGAATATATTGGAAACGTTCTTTGAGATAGGAAGGTGTGGAGGGATTGAAAAGAATATTATATAACAGATTTAGGATATGGGTATTCCGGCGAAGACGTATGGGTAACCACTTGAGCTTACTGCGAAACTCAGAAACGTGATCATACTTGCGTAGGCCAAATATGAACCGTATTCCGAAGTTTTGCAGTCGCTCAAGTTTATCCAGCTGCTGTTCTGTGAGGTCTAAGTAGGAAGCATCAGCATAGTCTAGTATTGGAAGTAGGAGAGACTGTGCAAGCGAAATTTTAGTGGCAGTCGGAAGGAAGTTTCGAAGTCTCCTAAGGGAACCTGCCGAAGCGAAAATTCTACGGCTGACTTCAATTAACTGAGGTCCCCAGGACATCTGTCTGTCGAGGAGAACACCTAGATTTTTCACCGTCTCACTCTGCTCAATGTGAACGCCTTCAAAAAGCACCTGTGGGAGGCCAGACCAATCTATCTTGGATAACATTCGCGAGCTCCCAACCACGATGACTTGGGTTTTGAGCGGATTGACCCGAAGTCCAAAAGCTTTGCTCCAGTCCAAAATTCGACTGAGATCTCGATTTATGGCGTTGATAGCTTCAGGCAGCTCCTCTACTCTGGCTTGTTCATAAATTTGAAGATCGTCTGCATAGAGGTGGTAGGATGAAGTTAAATTTTGGGAAACAGAATTAATGAAAATTGCGAAAAGAAGAGGTGATAAAACGCCGCCCTGAGGTACGCCAGCAGAAATATTGCACCATGATGAGTAAGTATCATCAATGCGTATTCGCTGCCGACGCCCATGCAGATAACTAGAAAACCAGTCAACCACTGTTGGAGATATGTTAAGTGAGCGTAAGACACTAAGTAGGATATCAAAATCAACGTTGTTAAAAGCATTGCTGAAGTCCAAAAGCGACAGCACAGTAACTCGACCGTTGTCCATGCCGCCACGAATGTCATCAGTAATCTTGACCAACGCTGACACAGTACTGTGGCCTGGACGGAAACCGGACTGGAAAGGATTCAGGAGATTATTTCTGGAAAGGAAGATGCTGAGTTGCTGGTGGACAAGGCGTTCAAGGACTTTAGATAGGAATGGGAGAATGGATATTGGACGGAATTCAGAGAGAGAAGCTGGATTGGACTTTTTAGGTAGAGGAGTTATCTGTGCTTCTTTCCAGAAAGTAGGGAATACTCCAATGGAGATAGAGGAATTAAGGATATGGCAAATAATTGAGATTATTTGGTCCAGGATAGGTACTATCATATTTCGACTTATACAATCACTACCGATAGCATTAGACGAAATAGATGCAATGCTCTTCTTAACATCACCATCAGTGAATTGACTAAAATTGAAGGACGAATAGTCAGGAATTGGAGTAGAAGAGAGATTTTGCAAGGTTTGAGATTTCGTGTTTCCATCAATATTGGAAGAAGAGGTAAAATGCTGATTTAAAGAATTAAGATCAATGTTTTGAGGAATGTTATCTTGCGAACGTGATTTTCCAATTCCTAGTGACCGAAGAAATTTCCAAACCTTAGCAGGGTCGGAATCTTGAACAGAGTTATGGATGTAACGGCGTTGTGCGTCCCGACACGCTCTATTGCAGCGATTTCTACAATCAACATACTTTTCTTTATTGTAGTCAGAGTACCTATGCTTAAGCTTCGCCTTTGCTACAACTTTCTTATACATGGCGGCTCTCAGTTCGGGTGTTATCCAAGGAGCTGGTAGATGTTTTAGCTTAATCTTCCTTAGAGGTGCATGCTTGTCGTACAATTTTGTAACAAGGGTGGTGAAAATTTCTACTTTGCCATCAACTGTAGCCTCGTTGGCAATAGGAGACCAGTCCATAGTATCTGCATCGTTTTGCAAATCCTCCAGATTCATGCCACTAAAATTCCGCTGCAGAATTATTTTGGGCTTGGCTTTAGGAGGGCGTACTTTATAGGAGAGATATAGAAGATCATGATAAGAAAAAGCTGGCGCTGCACATTGTCCGTGCTTAGCTACAAGGGTCGGAGAAGATACAAGAATTAGGTCTAGAAGAGATGGAATCGAATTTGGGTAGAAATGAGTGGCAGTCAGTGGAAGAATGGATAAATTGCAAGCTCTTACAAGAGATTTAAGTGAAGCTGAACGAGAATCTTGCTTGAGCAAGCATGTATTAAAATCACCCATAACGATGGCATGATCGTAAGAAGCAACTAGACTTTCTAGGAGTGTTTCAAAAGAAAGGAAAAAATTAATGTTAGAGGAAGGACAATAATACACTCCTAGAAGAACTTTAGAGTGAGAAAGGCTAATTTCTACGAACAGGTGTTCACCCGCACTAGATGGTGGCGGCTGTGCTGACATACTTATTATGGAGGAAGGAATATGCGCACGGATATATATGGCAACACCACCACCAACCGTACCAGTGCGGTCGTTCCGGATGAGTTTAAATCCAGGAAGAGAATAAGAAGTAGAAGGAAGGCACGGCTTAAACCAGGATTCAGAAACAAGAATGGCGTGTATGTTTTTATGATCCAAAGACGCCAGGAGATCGGGATAGTGAGCCGGAATACTCTGTGCATTTATATGTAAAATGTTAAAATTGTTTGGAACGTCACATAGAATTGAATGAATATTACTTGCTAAAGAAGCAATGCTGTTGAAACTATCATCGCTGTTAGCATCACCATCAGAACAAGAAACAAACTCGTCACCGTCGTCAGAACTATTGCCGCCACCAGACATACCTAACAGTTTTAGAATGCACCTAATAATATATAAAAAAAAAAAATATAATAAGTATTATCATCACAACTTAAATGAGAATAATAATTTGACGTTCGTCCGTTATTTTTCACCACCTGCCAGTAGTGCTTTACAATGGAGAATAAACTACACTAAATAATTTTACAAAAACAAAAAGGTTATTCCTTATACATGTACATACGTACAAATATAACAAAAAATAAACAAATATAATATGAATAAGTTTCACAATATACCAGACCAAACATAGAAAAAAAAAAAAAAAAAAATATATAAAGCAGTGAAACGAAACGCAAGTATTCTACTGACTTGACAGACAGTCCCTACACTCAATACTGTTAGTGTCAAAAGATGTCAAAAAGAGTCATGTCAAACATATTAGAACACAAAAAAAAAAAAAAAATTGTGCGAGCGGGTAAAAATAAATTGGAGAAAAGTATTGCGGGTTGATAGGGAAATCGAGAGGTATCTACCTTCAAGTAGACTACATACGAATTATGCATACGAATCGTCACTGCATGTATGCAAAACCTACCTACTTATTGGCCGTATATCATGAAACATACAAGATGCCGATAGCTGTTAGACCTTCTTGGTAGCTGCAACACGCTTCTGCTTCGCTGCAGCCGGCTTCAAGACCGTCGCTTGCGGGGCCGCGGCAGGTTCGACGGAGTTGAGGTCATCGATGCAACGCACTCTGTGCCGCACTCCATCCGCTCCTAGCACGTACACAGTGCCATCCGCCGTCCAACACTTGGAGATGCCGAATCTTTCACGCGCAGCCATAAAGGCGTTGTGCCTTGTCTTTGTGAGAAATTCGGACATTGTTATGCCCGAAGCCTTCAGATTGGACTTGGCTGACCAGATCTTACTCCGCAAAAACACGTCACGAAGCTTGAAGAGGATCGGTCTAGGGCGATCGGACGTCGTGGTGCGGCCCATTCTGTGGCACCGGCTGATGTCACTGGCTACAAACCCACTAAACTTAAGCCGCTCGGCCACAGTGTGCACAACAACCTTGGTGACATCCTCCTTAGCTAGCTCAGCCACACCATGAAGTAGCAGGATCTTGCGCCTCCCTCGCATCTCAAGTTGATCGACTTCTTTGGCCATGTACTCGATCTGTAGCTGCAAAGCCCGCAGGGCACCTGTGATAAAGGACTTGAATTCTGCATACTCAGCTGCTAGTCCTGCGATGGTAGATGGTGCACTAGTCTTTTGCAGACCAGCCTCAAACTGGTGCATCCTTTGGCTGAATGAATCCATCATTTGTGACATTGAGTTCTTGATGTCCTCCATCTTGCCAACTCAGTAGAAGCGGTGAAGTGTTAAATTTGAGCAAAGTGTAGAATAGTGTTTATGTAGATTGTGGATAACACTTTATGGCAGGTATGTAGTGTTACTGCATCAGTTTATGCATTAAAATATTGTAAATAATTAGTATTTCTATTTTTTTAAATATATATTCTTTAAAGTATGTATGTGGAGTTTACACGTCTACCATACAAATACCAAAATCATTTGTAATTAAAGCTTATTTCCACCATATTATGCTATTATTTGTATTCGAATAGTATTTATCTAGGTACCTTGATAAATATTTTTTCAAAATACTTACCTAAAATGAAATGTAAACGAATCGCATTTTGGATATTTTTACGTCATAAATGATATGTTTTCATCTTATTTGTTTCGTATTAAAAACAACAATGTCTTTCGTATCGTTATATTAGGTACATAGATTATATTGTCTAGTTACAGAATAACAACACGATGTGAAAAATACAACAAGTTTTCAGTCATCATTTTTGGTATTACGGAACACCACCAAATTTATGACAAATTCCAAACGGCTAATATTGCTATCACGCTTTTTGATGCGCACCTGCATCAGACAAAAAGAGATAGCTATATTCGGCCGACGCGCCTCGAATTGAAGTTGAGAGCGCTAAGCGCCACACCCTTAACGCGTTGAGAGAGATTAGGAGATTCTCTTTGTGATAGACACGGATTTGACTTGACTTAACTTCTCGATTATGGCTTGTGTGACTATTTCTACTGCTTGAATTTGTTCCATGTCCGATTGTCAGTTTGTTGACATGACATACATGTGACGTTACAGATAAATGACTGTCTTTCACTATTTAGGTATTGTAGGTACTTGCCTAACTATTTTATTTCTTTTTCATTTAATCGGAAGGTGGGGAAGCGACTGGTCGCGAAGCAACGTGCTCTAAATTCTTGTTGTAAAAGTGCAAAACATACCGAAAATGAAGGGAGAACAGAAAGTCGACGTGCAGGCGTTGAAAGATATCGCCAACAAGCTCAGAATCGACAGCATCGTAGCCACAAACGCCTCAAAGTCCGGGTAAGTGGATTCTAACCTCAATTTACTAAATGCCGGTTTTTGCCGCCCGCTTGCTCCTTGAAGGTCTAATGAAGGTGAAGGAACTATGGCTTTGCCCTAAACTCCAGTCGTCTCCTATTTCGGGTTTACTTCCACTTGATAGTTTCTAGTTTGACATGGTTCGTCGTATCATCGCATCGGCTCTTTTATGGTTGTAACTTATGTGTGCACCTATTTATTCATGATTACATTGATATGGTTGGATTACAACTTGATAAGTGTATAAGACTAGCTGTTATAGTATTTAGTTTGTCCTCAATATCTTACATTTCAAGTTTTCTTAGAATTTCTGTACATTGTCCATAATAACTTAGTTAACTCAAGGTCATTGAATTGTCAATATAACTTTATCAGTATTATACAACTGACTGCTTAATGCTCAATCATTGTAGACCTTATTGCCATAGTGCTAAGTTGATAGTTGTGATTGGAATCACCTGTTTTTTCAATGGTGCTGAATCATGGTAAATCAATTGTTTTGTCTGTCCCTTGAGTGATTTTTAGCATACATGAAGGTAAATAATGTAGGAGGTATGTAAGATGTATAATAATATTTCAAAGACGCAAGCACTATAATGTAGCTGTGCTTGTGTGGTACTGACTGGGTTTGAAGATATAGGTACATAACAAGTATTCAATAAATCTGACTCTTGAGCATAGCATCAGGCAAACAAACCAGGAACTTCCTTTAAAAATGTGAGATAAATTGCCATAGTGTAGGTTTTTCCTCAGAAGTTTATTAGTTTTGATACAATTTATGTATGAAATAGGAAAAAATTAGGATCTAAAATTCTGTTTCCAGTTTTCTGCAATGAATATTTGTTTGTTGTAAATTATTTTACCAGTTTCACATTACTTTTACATTATTCTTTTACAAACATTACTTGAATAAAAAACAAACACACTCACAACTGTAATCCTTATGATGGAAGAGCTAAGAAGTCCAAGGAGCTACGCAGAGACACATTCAAATATTCTATGTGAAACATTGCAAGACCATCACCACTTATTGGAACTCCTTATTAACCAACGGGACATGCCTTCAAATTTTAGATTCTAGGACATGTAGGTTTTCTCACTATATTTTTCATCACTGTATTAGTGTGCTTAAAACAGTGATGAGTGATAAATGGAAAAAAAATATTGATGTACCAGGTTTGAACCCACAACCTTGCGAATGGAAGTCGGTGTTCAGCCCACTAGGCCAACACAGCTTTAATACAACAATTAAATTTTTTTGTAAAAACAGAAGTAATTTCAGTAACCTTTATTTGTCTTCCACTTGACCTTGACTTCTCACTGACCTCAGTTGCGTAACATCACTATCATTATCAGAGAATGTTGATACAAGTACCTCCCACATCAGGTGTAGCTGACATGATAGGCTCGTGAAATAACTGTTGAATGCAAGATTAAATCACATAAAATTGCATATGATCTGCCTTGCTTTAGTTTTTAAATTATTGTTTTGATAATGATTTAATAAATCATAAAGCATGTATAACTATGTTTATATTTATATTTTCGAAATGTTTTTTTTTATGTTTTTATATTAGGTAGTTGGTTTATGTATTGTTACTGTCTAGATATGTGTGCCCACTGGAGATGGCCTCCTCCAACCCTTGTCACCTGTCTCGGTATTGAGAGACTCTTGTTCATGTCATTATTATTTACATAAACAATGTATTAAAAAAACTTGCATGAATGAATATAAAAATACTTTATTTAACACCTTATGAAATAAACTAAGGATGGAGAGGATTTTATGAAATTATAATTTATGGTTTTGGATTACATAGAATGTATGATACTTTTATAAATTACGTATTGGCTTTTAAGTAATTTATTAAAGTAGTAACAGTTGTGAGTGTGTTTGTTTGTTTTATATAAAATTAACAATAACACATTAAAGGCACAATGGACAGTCCTAATGCTTAGAAGCGATCTCTTCTATCTTTGGATGGAGAGGATTCTTTATGAAGTGGCAGAGGGTTACTTGTTTTGTATTTTTTTTGATATGGCTATAAATAAAATTTCAAACAGACAACTCTTGGGGTGTTCTGTATCTTTCCACTACACCATGAAATGGTTATCTTACCATTGATTGGTCTCAAGATGCTTTAAGTGCCATCATCCTTGGCCCGGTTACCAACCTCATGTACCAAGAAAGAACCAATGCCATGATAAATGAACAAACAAGATTAATAATTAATCTAGTGCATGAAATTGAAGAACAATTACTGTTGCAAATTGTACTTAATCTTTATTTGCTACTAGCTACTGCCCACGGCTTTGCCCGCGTGGTACCAACATAAAAAGTAGTGTTCATAAGAAACTCATTCACTTGATCGACTCTACAAAATATCTTTTGAAATTGGATTAGTTGTTTCGTATATTGCCCCCATTTTATATTACATACAAACTTTAACTCTTTATATTATCAGTATAGAAAATTATGTAAATAGTTGAATTCACTTTATTCAACACAGGCATACTTTCTTTGCTTAAAAATTACCTGCACAATTTTGATAAGATTTGAGTAAAGATTTATGTGTTTGCATAAATTTTATTTCATTTCAGCATTCATTCAACAAGATCAGACCAGATAAATAATTAGATCAACTTATGTGTGACTGTTTGTAAGGATAATTTTGTTATATAGTTAGATAATTTAAATATGTACTTATATAATTTATTGTACACCAAAAATGAACAAAAACATTTAAAATCAGAGTTAAGGCCGCTCCTTAACGCTGAAAGCGATTTTCCAGACAACCTTCGGATGGGCAGGATGCTAGCACCATGAAATCTGGTTTATAATAATTCATTTATTTCAGGCAACGCAGTTAAGTACATGTACAGGGAACATAGGATAAATACATAAACACTAAAATATATATAATTTCATAAAACAAAAACTTAATTTAGCTGCGACGTGGGCGCTTTTGGGTTCAACATTGATTAGTAGATTAGTACCTACCTAGTAAGTAATATACCTTTGCATTTATCTATCTAGACTTGACTATATGTAAGTATTTCTTGCACTTTATGATATAATTGAATGTGTTTATTTAACACAAAAACAAGCACAGAAAGACAAAATATACACTTTATCGATAAACAGTAAGATAAAAATGTTTTTTTTGTTGTAATTAGTTGCATCTGTGCCGTGTGGGACCAAACAGGCCCTGCATTGTGTATGTGGATGCTATTTTAATGTTGCTGGGTTATCAGCCCTGCCCCATGCTGAGATTAATGTCTCAATACACCAGAATATTCCAGAATATATATTCTATTATATATAATAATATATTATTATAATATATTATAATATATTCTATTCTATTCTATTCTATTTCTCAGGGGGGATTTATAGAATAACCCTTTTGAAATCACAACTAAACATGTATGGAAAACTTACTAATTTGACAGCACTTAAATTGTTGCTATCTCTTTCTTTTGTTAATGTTGGTAAATAGCGATGTATACAATTAAGTTTAGTTGGTGCCCAAGAGAATCGACGCCGATGCAGATTTACATTTCAATATTGAAAATATTATGATAATGTTTTGTTTGCAGACATCCGACATCATGTGCGTCCATGGCCGAGATTATGTCGGTGCTGTTCTTCCACACGATGCGCTACAAGATCTCAGCGCCCAAGGACCCCTCCGCGGACCGGTTCATACTATCCAAGGTACTGATCGATCTACTGGCGATCGTTGGCGTGTCACGATGCCGACGGTCGAACGTGGTCACGTGGTCACGTGGTCGCGGACGGTGCTCATGAGGAAGGACCTCTGAACGGTCAACGAAACGTCAGCAGGAGATTAGCACGTACTTTACGTGGTATAGTTTGTATCCTACAATGATACTAAACCATGATGATTTCAGTGCTATAAATACGCTCACCACTGTATACCGTATGTTAGACTCTGTTAGATTCATACTCTTTGTGTAGATCTTTAAGGATAACCAGTAGAGGCACGTCCTAACAATATATTTGGCACATGCCCGCGTTTTGCTAGCAGTTCCATGTGATATCCTACTTATGTTGTAAAAAAACACCCAACAGGCTTAAATAGTTTTGACCTCACGATTCCCGCCGCGGGACAATTGTCATATCTAATTACTCCGCGCTATTACTTCCTTTTCTCGGCTCCTAAGGGTCGTAGCATGATGTTAAATGGACTATAACCTTCCTCATGAGTTGGGCTATCAAATGCAAAAAAAGTATTTTTTAGAGATACTCAAAAAACGAACTAACTATTTTAGCAGTTTATTCATATAGATAATTATCTTCTTGTCCTTATCCCACATTAGTATAAATTATGAATATGATATTGTGTATGGTCAGGGTCACGCCGCTCCCATCCTGTACGCTGCGTGGGCGGAGGCGGGTCTGTTCCCCGTGGAGGATCTGAAGAACCTGCGCAAGCTGGAGTCTGACCTCGAGGGTCACCCCACGCCGCGTCTCAACTTCGTGGACGTCGGCACCGGCTCGCTGGGGCAGGGGCTCGCCGTCGCGGCCGGCATGGCCTACGTCGGCAAGTACTTCGACCAGACACCATACAGGTATTGCTAACTTTTTAAATCCATCTATTCTAAAAACTATCTTTTGATCCTCAATAGGTGTGATCCATAATATGTATTTTCTCTATCTGTCTTTTATATTATTATTGTTCATTTATTTAATACAATATTATTTAAAAAAAACTTAACACATAAAAAGAATAAAAAGAGAACATAAAATGCAACTGTAAATTTAAAATGGATAAAATAAAATGTTACACAAAATTAATATGATTATGTACACACAAATGAGAATCAAAATTTAATCAAATGGATCCCGGAATATACTTAGAATTTGGATCATGAATTTTATAATGCGCGCGAATCTATCAAACAGATCGAACGGCAAATATTGTAATATTGTATAAATAAAGTAACTGGCTGGTGAGAGGGGTGGGATGCTGCCTTAAAGAAAAAAAAAACGACATTGATTGTATTTTAAAAAAATCCGTCAAACGTTTGGTAAATTTGTAACCTTTGTTCATTATTTATGTGGTTTCGTCTTGTTTGCAGGGTGTTCTGCCTGGTGGGTGACGGCGAGGCGGCGGAGGGCTCCATCTGGGAGTCGCTCCACTTCGCCTCCCACTACAAACTAGACAACCTGGTGGTAATCTTCGACGTGAACCGCCTCGGTCAGTCGGAACCCACCTCCCTGCAGCATCAGGTAACACTCTGAGAGATATCCAAGTGGCAGGTGGACTTGCCAACTTGACAAATTACTATAGTTAATGTTAGCCTTAGATGTGGGGATAGTAAACAGTGGGGATAGTGGGGATAGTGGACAGTGGGGATAGTGGGGATGCTCGTATAATGTGCACAGTGAAAAGCGGCGACAGATCGATAATGTCGGCTGTAGACAGACTGTGCGATAGCATCGCGTGTACTCGATCAGATATTACTTTTCTAATGTTACCCTCTACCCTGGCACACCTGGGACACCCTGTACACAAACATCACGATACCTATAATATTAATTATCTACATAATATTATAATATGTAAGTTACGTTTACAAGCGTAGGATATTATACAGGTGAAAACTATTTATAATTCTATATGTGATATGACACAGTAATATAATTATTGTCGTCATCTAAACTATACTATTTGTCCAGTGATCGAATTGTAGATTAAAAAAAAACATACATAGTCACACTTTATCGTGGGTATCAGAACCCTGAACAAATATCTGCAGCGGGAATCGAACCCGCACGTTTTCCGTTGCTTCTACCTACTCCCGCGATTGCAATGCATTATATTATATTATTTAAAAAATACATTACTGTTCTGTTTTACGCTTCTAAGCGATAAGGTACTTCAGCTCTTGCAGCGTTCAGCCTCCACTCGGTGGTGGTGGACGGACACGACCGTTTACCATTCGCATCGTTAACTTGCTGCGTTCTCGTATAAATAGAAACATGTGGTCCTCCCCAGCTGGAAGTGTACGACGCCCGGCTGAAGGCGTTCGGTCTCCACTCGGTGGTGGTGGACGGACACGACGTGTCAGAGTTGGCAAAGGCGCTGGACGCGGGCGCCGGCACGCGCGACCGACCCACCGCGCTCGTCGCCAAGACCTACAAGGGACGCGGCTTCCCCGGCATCGAGGACCTCGAGAACTGGCACGGGAAGCCGCTCGGCGCTGAAGGAGACAAGATCATCAAGGTACACTCGCACATAACTAATAAATAAATAATCCTGAACACTTTTCACACAGCATCATCTAGCCCCAAACTAAGCACAGCTTGTATTATGGGAACTACATAACTGATATACTATTCATATATATTTTTTTGTAAATACATACATATTATACATAGAAAAAACCCAGACCCGAGACAAACATTTGCAGATCATACAAATATTTCATCATCATATCTCAATGCTCAACAAATTTAACGCTTTCACATGCTGAAAGCCTATCATATGAACTCTGTTTCCTTGGACAGGTCTCCCTGTCCTTTTTACCTATTAGGGCGACTTCCGATCGTTGATTTCAGCGCCCGAGGCTGAGATCCTCGCGAGGTTGCATGAGTGTACTAGTCTTCGGACTTCGGTCTATTTCGAACAGTTCTTCATCGAGTGCCAGATTAATAGAGAGAGGACCTATTTTGCTAGCACCTATCGCGGAACTAAACGTAGTTTTTCTATGAGATTGAATGAAAGAGAATGTGTTTCTGTTTCCAGCACTTGCAGAGTGTGATAAAGTGTCCCACGATCAGCTTGAAGCCGCTCGCTCCGCTGTCGTCGGCGCCCCGCGTCCACCTCGCGGACATCACGCTGTCCTCCCCCCCCGCGTACTCCCCCGGCGAGCTGGTCGCCACGCGGCTCGCGTACGGAGTCGCGTTGAAGAAGATCGCGGACACCAACATGCGGTACGTACACACTGCTAACTCTGCTAACTCTGCTAACTCTGCTAACTCTGCTGACTCTGCTGGCTTCGCGTCACAATCAATCAAACGCGCACGAACGGCAGGTTTTGATATTTAAATGCCATTGGATGGATCTTTTTTCCCTGCACTTCACGAACAGTGCATTTCAATTAGTCACAGGCAGTTATCAAGAAGAAACAAGGCCGTATAAGTCTTCTAGGTCTATAAACGCCGTGTGAGTCTCCAATTCTTTAAACATGAAAAACTATAAACAGCCAACAATATGTCATAAATATTTTACAAAGTATGCATAGCTCAGTAGGTATAACTTAATTACTGAAAAATATACTCCGAGATAATATAGTAGGTACCTAACATTTTTATTGTGCTACTTCTGTTTTATCAATTTATTAAAAAATATACTTAATGTCACAACATTTTGCAAAATCCCAAATTCAAAAAAAAAATTTAACTTTGAATAACCAAACAACTACTTATTAAAAGATACTATTGTGAACTCTGCTAAAATTGCAAATGACATGTTTACATTAAGATTAGACACGCCATTTTTGTACAATATCAGATGATTATAATGACATGTACACACGTTTTAGAATATTGTCTTGATCGTAATTTTTTGTTTTTATTTATTATATTTTTGTATATGACTTTATTCTGTTTTGTGTATTAAATAGATCAGTGTGTTGAAAGGATTGAATGCGCTGTGCTAATAGAGATTGTGTTTGTTTTGTTTGCAGCGTGATCGCGCTGGACGGTGACACCAAGAACTCCACGTTCAGTGACAAGCTGCGCAACGCATACCCCGACAGGTAACGTTTGTTTGACACCATTTAATTTAACTTCAAAAGGGCTTAGCTGATACAAATGTGTTTTGAAATCGATTTGGATGACTTCAAGGGTGGTTTTTAAAAAGGTTTTATCATTTGCAATGGACGAGGGCTTTGAAACGTTAAAATTAAACTCGGCGGCGCGGCGGGTTAGGAGCAAGAGTGCGGGTTCGATTCCCTGTGCTGGACAAATTTTTGCATGCTCTGCATATATATATGACGGAGCAGAAGCTCCAAGGTGGTCTTTAAAAAGTGTGACGTCAGCAATGCTAACGTCACTATCATCAGCAGAATGCTGGTCGTTCATAGTTGATGACGAAAGTAAACTCCAGGAGATGTTCTTCTAATTTATTCTTGGTTATACAGAGGCTTTCGAGGTCTGTACGGTCCGGCGGCTTGAGCGAGAATGAATCGTATTCGGTCCGTCGCCCGTATTTATGCAAAAACAAAGACTAGAGCAAACAACTTGTGCGAACAAGCTAAAACTACCAGCAAGCATTAATCAAATGGTTTTGAAGTAATAACCTAGTTATTATTTGATTACAACAATCAAATAATAGTCAGCCATTAATTAATGATTTTAAACTGTAATTGACAATCTAAGTGATGATTCGTTAAGTAACTCGTGGTTCTGCGCCGATGACTCATTGTAGAAGCAGAATAACGCCTTTGCGCCGATATATGTATAGTGTACTAACGGTATGTAACCGTTGGCTGTTTATTTTATTTATTTATATTGTAAAAACTGAATTTTCACGTACTGTACTATAGTTGAAGGTACTGTCTAAGTTTTGACTCATTCTGAGAGTCTTGATCGGGGTGAGTGATTGCGACGCTGTCCCTCACAAATACACGTGATGTTTCTGCATTGTTGTTATATTATATATAATATAACTTCAGGTACATAGAGTGCTTCATAGCGGAGCAGAACCTGGTGGGCGTGGCGACGGGCGTCGCATGCCGGGACCGCGCCGTCGTCTTCGCATCCACCTTCGCAGCCTTCTTCACCAGGACCTTCGACCAGGTACAACTCCCGTCCACCACCCATTGTCCACTATCCACCACCAATCATCTGAGGCCGTGAGTTCGAGTCCGAGCTCGAGATGTTCAATTTTCTCGGAAGTCAGAAAATGCTTTTAGGATCAAGCCCACCTCAAGTACTCTTATTTCTTTGACGACCTCTGTGGTGCAGTGAGGCGAAGGTCTGCGTGAGACCCAGAAGGTTGCGGGTTCAAATTCTCGCCGCGGGACAAATGCTTGTATGATCTGCAAAATATTTGTCTGGGGTCAGAATTAAATGACATCGTACAAAGGCGAGCTTAACCCTAAAAAGAGTTTTCTTCCAACAAACCTTGAGCTAGAGAGAGGTTATTATAGAGCATTATTTATTTATTATTAGAATAAAGTATTGTATAAATAATTGTATGTTTGTGTTTGTCAGATCCGAATGGGCGCCATCAGCCAGTCCAACATCAACCTGGTGGGGTCTCACTGCGGCGTCAGCATCGGGGAGGACGGACCCTCGCAGATGGGCCTCGAGGACCTCGCCCTCTTCCGCGCCGTGCCCACCGCCACCGTATTCTACCCCTCGTCAGTACACATGCCTTTATAACACTGTTCATACCACTTTTTACTTTAATACCCTGAATATCCTGGTCTACCTGGGAGGGTAGACCAGGGTATTCCGCGCAGCTATCCTATCAGGAACTCAATATGTACCATATCCTTTTTGTGTTATTGTGCGTGTCCAGTAAATGTATATTATTTCTTCAGTTATATAAGCTAGCACATATATAGATAACACATATATAGCTCAACAGAAATTACATGAAAGAAAGAATGAAATAAAATGAACTAATTGCATCGGTTCTTACCAATTATAAGAGCAGATGAGTTCAACAGATATCATCATCATCATTATCTGGTCCTTGTTCCACATTACGTGGGGTCGGTACATGTTTTCTTCCACTCTCCTCTATCAGCCGTCATCTCAATCTCATATTTTTTTTGGCCTACCTCTGCTCACCTAGATTAGTGTTAAATATGAATTTGGATGGAAAATAAGCCATCCACATTCATATGAAACACTCTTCCCTCCTCATGACGTGACCGTACCGACTAAAGTTGAGAACTGATAGATTAGCTAAATCTCCTCAACTTTTCACGTCACTACCGCTAGTTTCAAACATGCCCTTTACTCATAAATCATGAGTAATCACAGAAAAGTAAATAAAAAAATACATGAAATCTATATTAATAATAAAGCTGAAAAGTTTGTTGGTTTTTGGTTTGAACGCGCTCGGTTTTGTAGCCGAGGAATAGAAGTAATAGCGCGGGTGGGCGATGCGACGCGGTGGGCTGGGGGCCGAGGGCGGCCGTGGCACAGTTTTTTAGTTGTAATGACGGTGTCTGTCTGTCTGTCTGTCTGCGTGTAGTGACGCGGTGTCGACGGAGCGCAGCGTGGAGCTGGCAGCCAACACGAAGGGCATCTGCTACATCCGCACATCCAGACCCAACACCAACATACTGTATGCCAATGATGAAGTGTTCAAGGTGAGACCATCCATCCATCTGGAATCTCTATGTATGATACAAAAAAAATACTAATAGTACTTACTTATAGTCATAAAATTAACATGGACGTTGGTCCGGGGTTTCCCTGAGAGATAGCATAAAATTAAAATTGATATGAATAAAAATAAGGTGCCGTATGTATGAAATATAATCGAATGAGTACGGCTCAACCGATTTGACTGATTTATTATCTGTTATTCACGTGATTGTCAGGACATGGTTGAAAGTCATACAGTTACATTCTTTCATAGTTAATCGTCGTTTGACAAGGCCTCTTTACATCCACTAATTTAATTGTAGAAATTCAATATATGACATGGCAACACTTTAAAATTGACTAATTGATCGATATTTGACTGATTTTTTACATTTTATTACATATTATTTTGTTTTGTTTCAAATAATTGTGTTATTTTATTTTCCAATCTGTCAAGGCCTAAGTTATGTAGTACAGCCTAAAAATATTATGTACCTAACAACAAAACCAAGTCGCAGCCGGCTAACTGCGCGCCATGCCACCGAGGTCGTCTGAGCTGAGTTATTATTAGTGGACTACCTCTGTGGCGCACTGGCCCGCCATTGTAAAATCTGCTAATATTTATCGAGACAAACACCCAGATTCAAGGATCTGGGTGTTTTTTATGTATAATAATAATAATGTATGAATTATGTTTATTATGAATGTATGTACAAAAAATGAATTTAAGTAGTCATGTAGTTCCCATAACACAAGCTCTGCTCACTTTGGGGCTAGATGATGCTGTGTGAAAAATGTACAGCATTATTAATATTATTATTAAATGTTGAATATGTTTCCAGGTGGGTCAAGGCAAGTTGATCCGTCAGTCCCCCAAAGACAGGGTGCTGCTGATCGGCGCGGGCGTCACTCTGCACGAGGCCGTCGCCGCCGCGGACACACTCAAGCAGGAAGGTAAACAACATTGATACCTGTACCTCTGCTGTTGCAAGCCTCCGTAGGTTACGGAAACCGCTCACCAACAGGTGGGCAGTAGGGCCACCTGACAGAATGGAAGTCTTTGTAGGAGACCTATGTCTCACGACAAGCTGATAGCAATTAATGGAATATAAATGTAGTGATAATGCATTAATTTTTATTTTTGTTTGCTGACATGGTGTGTGTTCGCAGGTGTGGACGCGCGAGTGTTGGATCCTTTCACCATAAAGCCGCTGGACGCGGGTCTGCTGCGGGACTCCGCGCGCGCCGCACAGGGCCGCGTGCTGGTCGTCGAGGATCACTACCAGGCCGGTGCGTATCCAACACATACCTAACATCCGGTGTAAGGTTTCAGTCATCGCTAAAAGCGGGCCTACATAGTCTTGATAATATCAAAAACTATCACTAAATATATGCAAAACATGCAAACATTTGTGCCGCTGCGTGACTCGAATCCGCATCGCTTGCGTCCAGGCTACCCATCCGCCGCGCTAACGATGTCGATCATCTAGTTTCTATATGATGTCAACTGATGTTCCACAGTGTTCTTAATTGTTTAGATTCGGCGACACTAAATAACATTTATTTGTAAGTTTGGATGTGGAAGGTAGTCTCCGAAAGTATACATTCGTTTTCAAAATTTATTTCACCAATATTTTGAATGGACCTACAGGGTAGACATAGGACACGTATTATTCCGTTATAATAAAAGGGATTTTCGTGGCGATACATTTTGTAAGGTGAATAGACGGAAAAACGGTCGTGCGTATGCGTTTTTTACGAACGCTGCTCTAACAGTAAGCGCTACTTTTCATCGGGTACTTCGCAGGCGGAGCCGTCGGCTGGAGCTAGTTAGTAATGACGCGTGTGTCTAGTTACTCACCGTACAAGTATACAAGGCGAACATGAATAGGACAGTTAGATGGGGAAGGCCTCAGCGAACATATTCTGACCAAATTGGAGACGTTCTAAAGAAAGGCCAAGAGTACACTAAACCAGCGAGCTTGTAAGAATGTGATGAGGATGAATGAAGGGAATGCGGTGGTATGCAAGGATCGTAGCAATTGGAAATCCGTGGTCCGAGAAACATTCTCGAGTAATGTATGTATGTGTGTTGCAGGAGGTCTCGGCGAGGCGGTGCTGTCCGCGCTGGCGTCGGAGCGCGACGTGGTGGTGAAGCATCTGTACGTGCAGGAGGTCCCGCGCTCCGGCCCGCCCAGCGCCCTGCTCGACAAGTACGGCATCTCCGCGAAACACATCGTCGCCGCCGCCAAGGCGCTCATCAAGGCCTAGCGCTCCGTGCCCCCCGTGCCCCCGTGCCCCCATGCCGCAATGAGAATAAGGATATGTATGGTCCTACCCTGTGGTATACATATCAATATTCCTTGGCATAGAGCACTTATTTAAGTTACTTCGAAAAGCCCGGACTCAGGGATTAATTTCAAAACAATTGAGAGATTTTATCTATTTATGATCTAAGTCTCAAATTGGAAAGCTAAGCAACAAAATGTCTAAAATAGTTTTCAACATAAAAAGAACGGAACTTAGCAACATTTTTCCGTCAATCATTCCTAGTTTTAACATTCCCTATGGACTCAATCAGCACCGCTCTAGTTCCTAAGACACAAATCGTTATAAGAATATATCTAGTTTTGAAGTTGTCTGTTAAACATTAAGAAGTTTTTCTATCTTTTTATATTATATGAGCTGTTGTGAATGTGCCTTGAATGCACTCTATCAAATATGCTTTTGGATGGATTTTAAAGGGTTAAATGTGTTATGATATTAGCCATATGCTAAATATATCCTTCTCATTATTCTATCTAATATAAAGAGTCAAAATGACTGTTAAATATATGTTATGAGTCCCATTGTGTGAGGTCTCTCTATTTTGTTATATAAAATCATATACAAAATTTATTTGGTTAATTGATTTATTGGTTTGTTACATTCCTGTCGCATTTCTTTTACGGAATCTTTATCTTGGTTTTTTGTAATAAAAAAGTTTTGAGTAAAAAAAAAATGTTTCAATAATATTACAAATATTAACATAATATAAATAACAAAGTATAAAAACTTATAAATTATGACTAGAATAACTCGTCTCGATTTTATGTACAATTTATATTAGAGGTCATCTGACTAGTTTTGTTAGTAAATTGTACACGCTTTTTACACTTGCACAAAACAGTTACTGAAACGCAAGTGTATAAAGATTTATCTTTTTCCATTGTATTTACAAATGAAAATACACAACACAATATGTACAAGAAAGCAGTTACGAGTACATACATTATATTAATACGGACGGAGTGGCGAACACAGAAACACCTGTTAAATCTCACTTTACACAATTTAAATGCATTATTTGGCCACCAGCTTTGCGACACTTTCACATTGACACAACTAATTATACGGGCCCGGTCAAACGGAAGCGGTGGCGATGGCGGTGGCGATCAAAGGGAAATTGTTGTTAAAGTTCGCCTGAATGTCGGTACGTCCTGCGAGCCACCGCCGCCGCGCCAGTATAACCGGACCTTTACACATTTTAGTTGTATTGATGCGAAAATGTTTTTTTATAGCCTACTTATTAATTTCGCATATTCTAAACATTATTAAATACCTAACTTACTGCCATATTCACGAAACTTTCTTGGCCGTTATGTGTTTCGCCTATTTGACATATTTACTAGAAGTGAAACGAACTTATTAGCCAAGTAAGCATTTTGATTACGGCTTATCTTACAGAGTAAAAATTTACAAAAAAAATGAGCACCAACGAATACTTGAGGGCAATTTTAAGAATACGCCTTTGGCTTGTTTCATCCCCATTCGCCCGCTGCGGTCCCCTCGCTTGTTGGTGATTGTGTCGGTTCTGGTGCGTTCTCAACCGCCCCCGCTGGTCTCTCCTCCAGCTCCCCAGGAAGGTAATCCTTCCAGCTCCTAAACAGATACCTGGTGAACTTCCTCAGCTGCCGAAACTTGCAGTATGTGGCTCCCTCTGCCGACTGAAGCTGTTGCGTTTGTATCAGAAACCCCTTCTCTTTGAACGTCTGTTCTAACTTCTCTCTCTGCAAGCTCTTTCTAGACTTCCTCTTTTTCTTGTTTAGATCCTCTTTCAATGTGATCTGACTGTCTTTTGGATGAGAATGTGAAGGTTCTCCAGGTTCAGGCTGCGCCGAGCTGGCGTCTTTGTGGAGGAAGTCATAGCTTTTGTTCCCTTTGTTGCCTGTTCCACTGTAGTACCTGAAGTTGCCACCAGAATCAACTGAAAGCATTTTCTTTTCCTGTAACGAGGGCTTGGAACCTCCTGTGAATTTGAACTTGCAAATACTGACTTCGGTGGTCGGTGTTGCGGAGTTTGTTTTGGTCGGGATCGGTGGTATGAAGATGGCTGAGCGTTTCCGTTTGACCGGCCCTTGGGCTGGGTTCGGCGATGTTCGCTTCATCTTCTGTTCCGGGCTTTTTTTGGCATCTTCCACTTGCTTTATCACCTTTGGGTCTAGAAGCTCGGAGATTTGTTTTAGAACTAGCTTGCTTTTGCTATCTTCCACCGAAGTATCTGTTGAGACACTCTCTGATACACTGTTTGGTGTAGATGGTACTTTGTTTTCTTGCATCATCGGTAACTGACCAGCGGCCGCTAGCCTTTGATAGTATAGCAACTGGGTCTGCAGCGCCAAAGGGTGCATGTAGACTCCGGCATTAGGCCAGTACACGTATCCAGGGAACTTGCCCTCACCGTCCGGGCTAGAAGTGGATTGAGCTGGTTCTGATAAAGTAGGAGATATATTCCTTTGCTGGCGAGACAGATCTGGGGAACTACTAGCGGTAGCTGGTAGAAGATTCGTGTTCCTTTGAATAACGGATATGGCATTAGGTTGTTCAGATTTTTGATTGTCCAAGTCTGTATCTTCAGTCTTGACCTCAGGTAGAGAAGTGTAGATATTGCCGAATTTCTTCTGTATCTGTATCTTGAGGTCGTGAAGGTCCCTGATGCAAAGGTTTAGCGGTTCATCGTCACTATGTAGAGGTCCCTTGATGGTGAGTGGAGCTTCTGGCATTGGGTCATCAGGGCTGTTGAGTCTAGGTGGTGACAGATTCTCTAGTCTTCTTTTATTCTCTTGGGACAGCTTCCTTTCTAGCAAACTTGAAATTATCTTGTTTTGAAGGTCGGTTTTAGGACTCGACAACGGTTGGTTCTCGTTTCTGAAAGGAGGGCACATGGTCAGTTGATTGAGCCTGTCTTGAGCAGGCGGGGGCTGCCCTGGGACGACTGTTCCGTAGTTCTCATAGATCAGGTGGCAAATGTCTGCCTTCTTTGGCTTCCGACCTCGTCGTGGCTTCGAGTTGTTGAGTGTCATTTCGCCCATGTACGGCAAATCGTCGTAGGTGACGATCTTGCTCGGCGCTATAGCTGGGGTTTTCTTCTTCTTATCCTCTGGTTTGGAAGATGGTTTCGCTGTTATATTCGGGACTGTCAATGTCCCCGTTTCATTCTGGATTCCGGCTAGGCGCTGCGCCCAGATTTTGAAGGTCTCATTCGTTATGTTGTTCAGATCAAAATTGGGTTCTTTTGGTTGCTCTGTCTTAGGTTTTTGAGGTGCTTTAGCGTTGGCTTTTTGCAGGCTCTGCTCGTAGTGGTCAAGGTATTCTTGGGGGAGGGCCTGGTGGTGGAACTTGAGCTTCCATCGGTTCTTCTGCCGGTTCCGACTGTGCTTCTGTTTGGGCGGTTCCGCTTTCTCGAGGCGTTCCTTGCTAGTTGACAGGAGCTGCTGACGCAAGAGCTCTTTGTTTTCTGACCTGGAAATGAAGATCTGAATTAGTTAAGCGCTCATAGGGTAGGGTAATCTGATCAGTGTTTTTATAGAACTGGCAGGGTATATAATGAAGTTGGTTAAGTCAGCTAGGACACTGAATTGAAGTGAGATCTAGAGAAAAGTTCCAATGTAACACTGCGAACAAGAAGCTGATGTTTGGACCTACCTGGTAGTGGTGAGAGGACGGGGCGCGGGCGGCGGGGCGGGGCATACGTCACCACACATGGCACGCCGCATCACTTCTGAAACAAAACAACAATTGTTCAATACCTTGTGTATGTTTAATCAGAAGGTTGGAGGAAGCTTACATGTCTGTGAGTGGGTAAGTACTAATAAAATGTCAAAAGCGACAGCGTCTTCACCTAGCTTGGCATAATGCCACAACAGGTAAAATTAACTATACCTAAAAGACTAAAACACAATAATATTTCCTATGAATTTACGTTACTCAATCCATCTTAATATTAATTTTCACTGGTCCTGTGTTCAACTGTATTGTTGTTATGATAGGTCTGGGTTTGGCTAAATTGACCTCTTATCTATTTCACGATCTTGTACTGAGATCATTTTACGATCTTGTGCTGAGCTGATAAATTGCTACAATATTTTTAAATCAAACCTAAACTGCAGGTGAACGACCTCACAATACTCCTCGTAAATCATAGTTTGTTTACAATACGTCAGATGCGGATCGAATGCGTGCAATCAGATTGTAACCTGCGAGAGGATTGTGACTCATCTGTAGTTTACAGACGGTGCAGAGAAAGCAGCAGATGAAATGTTAACGACAGATCTGTCAAGATAACATAATTATCCAAGATTCAGCAACCTTCGTGTGGAATAGGCCAGGCAACACCCACGCAAGACCTTGCCAAGATATGTCTCTATGATTACTGGGCTAATGTCGTTTGCAAACAACATTAGCCCTTAGGTGTTTTCCTTACGAATTTTAATGAAGATAACCTCACGACTGAGGCAAATGATGAAGTAAAATTCCGATACTTTTAAACTTAAATAAAAAAGCAATAGCAGGGTTTCTCTCAGCATATCTCGGCACTGAATAGGTCTGTAACCGGAGCTTAGCTGCTGCTCGAAATACCCCGAAGCGCGCGCGCAGCCGAACGTCCGTTTCGCAATCATGGATAATTGGATAGCGTCACGGACTCTCATTTGGATCGGTGGAAACCGAATCAGTTAACAATAAAATAACATAACATAACTAAGGTGACGACTAACCAAAAACATTTCCCAAATAAAGTTGTGAAGTCGTAGACGGCTTGTCTTCTGGCCGATGACATCAGAAATCAGTTATTTATGTCAAAAGTAGATACATAAGTAGGTAGGTATTTATTCTGTTCTTAAGCAGGTGGATGGAGAAATTACTAGACGCGAGGGTTGACTCCAAAGTGGATGACAAGAAAGATTGGTGCATATTGATAATTAAATCCATGGTTCGCTGTTAGGTCCGTCTGATATTATTCGGCTCATAATACCTAGTCTGAAGCTAGAATCTAGTAAGTAGCTATCAATATGTAAACTACCCAACAATATAAGTAGATGTGTATTAATGGAAAATTATTGATTGTTGGCTGTTGACATAAAACAGCGCGTCGTTCAGCGTTATCGGAAATTAATTTGGATCAAATCCAATCGTGATTGCACTGATAGACGTGATTGCACTGATAATCGTGATTGCACTGATAGTCGTGTTTGCGTGGAGATTCTAATAAAAATACAGATTTACCAAGAGTTTTAAGAAGGCTACCTAAAGGCCCGGTCAAAGTGAACAATACTTTACAACCATGTCCCTTTAATAGCTATGGCCATCGCGTTAGTTAGACCGAGCCTTAAGTTCACCACTTTATTTCACTAATATTATACAAGAAACCATATCAAATTCTGTTTTGTCCAGTTAATCTGAACAAAGGAACACAGTTTTAGCGTAGGAAGTTTAATCTTTATGAACGACTTATCTCACAATTAACACATCTCTCATCGTTCTTAGTTTTTAACAAATCAGATAAACTTGTCATAATTAAACACCAACTTATATAAATATCGATGGGAAACCATTCTATTATTAAATTAAAATAGGAAATGTAGTAAATGGTGTCAACTTAGACCATATAAGGATAGCAGATGCTTCTCCGCTATAAATACAAATGATTTAGTACTACGTACGAAGTACCTACCTACTAGCGCGATTATGTAGAAATATTTATCAATTGCTTTGCAAACATAATCATCATGGAATATGAGTAAAACTAATTGAATGTTTTACAAATTATGGAGAGGGAAGCAACCAAGGACGCCCTCGACGTAGTGGCGGGCGAGAAGCCGGTTTGTCGCCCGCTACGACAAATGTTTGCATGTTCTGCAGATATTTGTTGCGGGACTTGGTGTTGTGGTATCACGGTGCTCGTAGTTCCGGATGATACCTAAGACACAGGGAATCCCAGTGTGGGGTCAGGACAAAGTGAGGTCAAAGTCAAAGTACCTATATATGTGTCTGTTGGGTGTTATAAAAAGGACCTAAGCTTTAGCAGCCTTCAGTAGATATTTGATTAGGCCATTTCAGCAGATTATCATTGAAGTATTGTAGAAATAAAATATACCTGTAATCACGCGTAGGTATGTAGGTACCTATACCTATTCATAAACTGAATGTTCAATAGTTATTTTCTATTATGCGCTAATCTCGTATAATTGTTTTAAAACGGGATGACGACACGTAAACCGTGAATCATTTTAGGCGGATATAAAATTATCCGAATTTATTTCGGCGTTAGTTTAGTTAAGGAACTTAAATATTTAGAAGGTTAGTTCCGCTATGCTTGATTCCCGCTATGCTCGGATTCTAAAATACCTAAATAAAAGTGCCACTATGCTCTTTGGGGTTAGTTCCGCTATGCTTGATTACGTATCCGCAGTTTTTTGTTAATAACAAGCTTTCTATTATAGATAAGAAAATATATGAATGAATGAAAATACTTTATTGTAAACCTTATTATATAAACAGTAACATATTAAGACAAAGGTTCAATGGATGATCTTATCGCTTAAAAGCCATCTCTTCCAGACAAAACAGCAAAACAGGATCAAACTAAAATTTTGACTTCTGGGATAGATAAAATATTTGAACGCGAGCTTTAAATATGGCTAGAGACGAGGTTTTCCTTAACGAGATTGGTAATGCGTTCCAAAGACATACTGCTTGAGTTGTGAATGATTTGTCATAGAAGCTGGTATGTGCAGGAGATTTTCTGATGAGCGAAACAAAAGGAAGTGATGGGAACTGTAGATACTAAATCACTCCTTTAAATAGGAAGGAGTCAGGGGATTTTTGAGAATGTTGTACAAGACGTCAGTATTCCGGCGAAGATGAATAGGGCGTTTGGAGCGAAATTCCGAGATGTGTTCATACTATGGTACCTATCAGAATTGTCCCTCCACCACTCGTCAGTAAATCATTCTCCGCTCAACTCACCCATAACACTGGAAACTACAAACAATGGATCTTTATGCTAAGTTGTCAACTAACATGGAAGAACTCACCATCACCTTTGAGTCACGTATGCATCACTATGAGAGTGATCTCAAGAAACTCAGCACTGATAAGGACCCAACTAAGGACTTGGATACACCGGCATGTGAGTTTTAGACTTCCAGCAGACTCTTTTCCACATGAGCTTCTTGAAGTCTAAGATGAGGCTACAGTTGGAGTTGCTGGTCCAGGGCTTATATCGCCAGGAGACTGCCTCTTTAGAAAGGTGTAGCTATTCCATGACATTGCAGAGTCCAATGATATAGCTGTCCACAACAGCTATCAACAGCTGTCCCAGCAGTCATCAAGATATTACATGACCAATTTGAACTTTCTGCGGATCATTGAACTGCTTGCCACCGCTTGGGGACCAACTCCAGCAAGACCGGACCAATCATGGTGCGTTTGGCCAGTAACAAAGTTCGGAAGCTTGTCTGGAATGTGAAGGCTTTATTGAAAAACTCGGAGTTTTTACAAAGACTAGGCACGAAGTCTGGGGGATTTTAATACCTGCTTGATTAAGGATGATATCCATTCTAGTAAACTTTGTTCTATAGTCTCCTCTGTCAACATGCACATTCTTCCTTTGTCTGCATCTCACCACGTTCTATCTCCACCAAATCGGTACGGATGGCATTCAGATCCTTATGCTCCAACTCCTTTCTTCTGAGCTCAGATCAGCTATCACTCACATCATTAATTATTCACTTGAAACGAGCTCATTTCCCTCTGTTTGGAAAAACAACATTTGCTATCCCTCTTCCTAAAATATCCAATCCCACTTTAGTATCCGAACTTCGTCTTATATCCGTTTTACCAGTCCTATCTAAATTTTTAGAACACGTCCAAAATCAACTATCCCACTATCTCTCCCTTATAATAGCCTACTTAGTTCATAACAACCCAGGATTAGTCCCTATCCTATCCTTTGTATGTCCTATGTAGGTTTCTTTTTTTGTCAGTATTTTCTGTGTGTACAATAAAGAATAGAGAACATATTTTATATTTTTTTTGTGAATTACTTAGGTAGGTATTACTTCCCTATAATATCTTTACAAAATGTTTGCATTGGTTTTATTTTGATAAAATGGTTTTAATTGTTTGTACATAGAACATTTCTTTAAACTGCCATAACTTGCTTTCCAAGCTTTCCATCACAAAGAATTTGGTCAAATGCCCTCTTTTAAACAAAAACTGTTTGGATATCGGCTGCCTTCCCTCAAAGTAAAATACCATATGACATGACACTGAAAGTAGCTAAAATTTCCTAACATCTTATTGATGAAGACCAGTAAGATCCTAATGCAGCAGAACTAAGTCTACCTGCAAGTGCTTCTATTTGCGGACTCAATTGCAATATTGAATCAATATGGAGTCCTAAAATAAGTAGAATCTACAAAAACAAGCGTTCCTCAATTTTAAAGATGGATTTTTATTCTGTTTTTTTTTTATTGGTTATAAAAAAAACACAGTGTTGTTATAACCAGGGTTATAACAACACTGTGCATCTCACGAGTTCTTTATGGTCGTCTTGTTTTTAAGTTGGGATGATTCCTAATATTCCTATATTGTGGCGGCGGCTTGGCGGTGATCCAGCCATCTGTGACGTCACAGGCATGTGCGTACTCACTCCATGTGCTCGCAATCGGACTAAGATGAAGGTACCTACCTCTACCTATCTCTACCTACCTTATTGTACTGGCGAAGTATTGCGTGGAGATTAATATATTGGTTCTTATAAGCTTGATATAAATATTGAGCTACCTACGATGATACAAGCGATTTATATTTTTAAACAAATTTAAATCTAGTTCGAAGCATAAAATTGGACATATTTTTTTTTACTAACTTTATGGAGTCTACAAGTGGCAACAGCGAGTTTACCTATTTTTCTTAATCATTTAATGGCTTATCTTATATCTAGAACTGACAATTTAAAGCTTTGCTACAGAAAGATAAACATCGGTTTTTCACCTTGAAGTTTCCGGTACAATTATTTTCTGAAATGGTTATTCTTGTAAAAGCGATCACGAAAATTATAATTTCTAGGTAGGTATTCCAAAAATACATTTAAACTTTACTTTATGAATATTATTTACTATGAATTGCATTTTCCAAAAAACTAAAAATTATTAATCTTTATCCATTATTTAACAAAATATCAATATATAGGAAGGAACTTGTTTGAATCATCAAAACAAATTTCAATCTCAACCAACTTCACAGACAATAAATTACGATTCCGTATCGGTCAACTTAAACTCCTTAAAAGCAGACAACCAAAAAATATCCCTAACTTAATAATATACCAATATTTTAAGTATTTTAACGACCTATAATTTGTATAAGGCGATTATTATTAGTGACTTCCCAAATTCTGCTGTGTCCACCAGGTAGGGTGGCCTGTCAACTATTTAATATATAAACGATCGGCATAAAGGGTATGCTAATAGCTGCCATATTAGGTAGTCGTGAATCATAATCATTGGCGTAGGATTAACGCCATAATTATATATGGAAGCAGCTGAATCCGAACAAAACAAACGCGTATGGATATTGCTTTACATCACAGTACGTTTATTATGATGATGAATCTCCATTGGTTTTTAAAGACGTGCTAATGGATTGGATTGCCGTGGGTTTAACTGTTTGTTAGCAATCTTATCTAAACTACTATACGCTGAAGAAAGTGATCAACAATATATATAATATAAAATATTGTAAGCAGATAAAGTTTGTAAGTTTGTATGTATGAGGAACTAATCATCCGATTAAAAAAAAACATGAATCTTTAGATTGGACCTTCAGGGTGGACATAGGATTTATATTATCCCGTTAAAATAAAAGGGATTTTCGTAGAGACCAATTTTGCAACGTATGTCGCCGAAAAACCGGCCGAGTGAAGGCGTTTTTTACAAACGCTGCCTTATCGAGTTATTTTTCATCGGGTTCCTTTTAATCCGGGTACCACTCGGGCGAAGCCGTAGGCAACAGCTAGTTAACAATGAATGGTTTCTTAACTTCCATATTTTAAATCGTGTTCTTTCTGTTTGGTATATTGGAACCTATCTGCTTCGTACCTAGCGATCGAGTACATCGCTCCGTTCTCGTGCCACCGTTGCGTATTACACAGATTCTCAAACGTTATTTTATTTTCTAGATTTTTTTTTTAATTTTAACATCACCTCGCTCGTACCATATAGGGAGTGATAACCGAATGCACCTCGATATGTTTGCTAACTGTAGTTGCGTAGATATAATTTATAACGATTTCGCGTGGAAGAACATTTTGGTTAAATTGACACTGCTTTGTATGGTTAAAGGCCTGTAGCTTTCTTGCAGTAATGAGAACATGTTAACTAAACAGACAAACATGACACACATCGCTATTGACAGTTCAATTTGATTTGCAAAGGAAAAGTCTCAAGATGCCTCATATATGAAAGCATATGAATATACCTACTTATTAATAGAAATGTTAAGGCTTATTTTTGTTAGTTTAAACTGAAATACATATTGTTTACTCAACTCTGTACGCGGATATCATATTGTAAACAGATACATTTTTGAGACAATATACCTAAATCTGTCTCATAGAAAATGTAGAGTATATATTTAGGCACCTACGAGTATACGGTATGTCATTGATAAGTGACTAGATGATCATTTTATATCTTTCTAAAGAGTTGACCGAACATTTAAACAAAATCGGTAGTAGGTACATTAATAATACGTTTAGATAAACAGACAATTGAAACTGATAACATTACGATGGATGCGAGTGCGGGTAGGTACCTACCCTACTTAGATAACAAGCGTAGAAGCAATATTAGATAAGTATCAAACACGCACCTGACGAATAATAAATTAAATAAAAAAAAATTTAATTAGACTTGCATTGATTCTCGATAAAATTATATAGGCAAGAAATTGTATAAGGAAAACTGAAAGAAAATCTTAACGATGATTCAGAAGAGACCGCCGCAAACAATGTGACATTATGTCATCGGAACAGATTCAGAATAAGAAGATAATCACCTGCACCTTCGGGCAGCATCTGTGACATCCAAATCCTTTCAATGACGCGCCGTAAACACAACACTTTTCATTGATAACTTGCAAATGCACTGCACTGTCATAACGTAATAATGTCACTAGAATGCGGTTCGCGTGCGCGTCGTCGGCAGCGGCGATGCAGCTGTTATCAGCGCGGCCGGAGGTCGCAGAGTCCCGAACCTACCGCGCGGCCGCGGCGCGACTCGCTCTAATCTAAATACAGACAACGCGGCCGCAACCAAAACCACTCGTATCACTTTCGGTTTCCATACGGCCTAAATTTAGAGGCCGCTCGCAACAGAAATAAAAACGTTTTTACGTGTTTTTAGACGGAGCGTTTTTGCAGTTGTCTGGTGTTGTGCCAGAGTCCAGAGGCGCGCGCGTCGCGAAACCCGAGATTCGTGCCGTATTTGGCAGCCGCCTGACGCGCGCTCGCAACGGTTTTGGGTATTTAGTTTCTGTTCCGACGCTCGCGGCGGCCGCGCGGCTAATTTCAGCTTCTTCCGCCGCTCGGCCGCGCTGCCCGCGTCCCACCAGCTGCATCACCTGCGCTGCGCTCCCCTGCCGTATAAGGCACTCCCGCTCCGCCAGGGGATCATCCGCGAATGCCGATGATCTCACGATGACCCATTTAGGAATCTTTGTTTATGCTGTCATTAAGTTCTATTCCTGATGTAGCGCGGTTCCTACTGAAATGTTTTCCTGGAAAGTGGACCACGAAAAAGGAGTTACCTACTTTTGTCAAAATATGACATACCTACCTGAATTGATTTTAGGTTGATCAAAGGAAAATTTTAACAACCTAATCGTATCACTGAAATTTTCAAAAATCCAACGATTTATGTATTTATAGATCAGAACATGTTATAAATTATAATACAACGCTATTCCGTGTTGTTTAACATAACATTGGATTAAGTAGTTATTCTAGCCTAAGAATAGGTAGGTAACCACTCAAAACGCAACTCTACTTCTACGTAAGAAATCCTTGATTCCTACTGAACAAGCGGAACGCCCGCGATGTTCTCACGCGAAGAGTTCTTCTATACAAACTCCATTTCCCCGCTGCACTCTCTACCAGTATTTCGGGAAATCTTTAGCGTGTAAAGTACACACTAATAGAGTAACCCTCAATTCAGGTATAACTGGAGGACGAGGTAATAAATTGTACGTTGGGTTTGTGAAACAGTGAGTCATGACTGACTCATGAAAAATTTAGATTCCAAGAATTTAAAATATATAGATTTGTAATGAAATCTAAAAACTAATAAAGTTTAATTCATCTCAAATTAAAAATGTTATTTGACCAGAGGAAAACTTGGAATCCACGAATTTTCGCGAGGAAAAAGTGTCTTGCCAAATAGCTTCGTAACATTTTCGTAGAAACACTCACTATATTGTAGGAGACAAAAAAATACTTGGTATTTAATACAGAATGTGACTAAAAATACAGATTTATTTACAGAATAGCACGCGCGGTATGTATCTCTAAATCGCTTATAATATAAATACTTATGCGAAAACATAAGTATTTTAACTAGTTTCGATGCGTTCACGGGATAATGAATCAGTTTTTTTTTATAATCAAGAAGATATAGGTTCACTCTTGAAAATAACCAGATTATATTTTCCAGGGGACAAATATCACTTTCTGTTGGCACCTAGGTAGGTGTTAACGCCTGCGGAAAGATGGAATTGTATGGAAATGACATAAGCAGTGGAAATGTCACGTGACAGCTGACAAGTTTTACCTTGACAAATTTGCGTTAGCGTTAAAGGAAAACTTTGCGTGAGGTATTTCTATTTCTTTTTATTTCCTACAGCTTTACATAGTATTTATCTTTCGATGAGCTTTCTCCTCTGTGAGACGCGTTGAATCTATTTAAATAGTTTTTTCACCATTAGTCTCAAAGCCACGAATGAGGAAAGAAAGAAAATTTGCGGCTGTTATTTTGGTATTTTTGAATACCATATTATGGTGGTGCGTGTTGCTGCGGCTTCTGCGCCTGCGCAAACGTAACTTCTGTGGAACTATAATGACAGAAAACTAAAATATTGCATTACTAGGTAGTGCATACCTAGTAATGCACTTCCTAGTTTCCATTATATACAGGGAAAAATATTGCTATTAACATTACCTTTATATAAATCTTAATGCGTTAAAATTTAGTAATTTTACCCTAACTTATACTTATGTCCGAGTACCTACATCTCTGACACAGATATAAAAACTATGTATATTTATAGTGCCTGAAAGAATAAATTGTAAAAATTATTAAATATATGCTTTAAAAAACCCTATTAATAATTTGATAGGGTAGATATGTCGTTATCTACCGTTCAAAATGAATGTCTAATTGACACGCTAATTTTAGCGCTTAGTTTGCAAATTGCTTTCTAGATGAGATCAATCCTCTGTTGAAGATATATTTAGGTAAGCAGATTAGATACGTGATAGATTCATAGCGGTTGGAAACAGAGTTAGTTCAGACTCGTAACCGCAATATTATATAGGATATTTATATAATTATGTTATTTATGTAGGTATTTATTATTAATATTTTATTTTATTATAGGTTTACTCGTACACCGCCATCTATTGATTCCATTTTATCCTGTCCATCCAAATGTTGTCTGGAAGAGATTTTATCGATAAGACCGCCCATTGTACCTTTTATATTTTGTAATTCCTGTATTTTTTTGTTTTTTGACCGCCCATTGTATCTTTTATATTTAATAATTATTGTAATACCTGTTTTTTTTTGCTTTGGTATACAATAATGAGTTTATCTATCTATCTATCTATATTATTTTTACCGTCGCGCCTTCAATGGTAGTTTTGTAGACAGATGCGACACCCACGCGTGGAGTCCCACACTCGACGAGCTGACCCCAATCCCTAACGTAGGAGTGCTTCATCTACATTCTCCAACGCGTTCATTATCATTAGTAGTACTTTGCTTTAAAATCATCGAACACTAAACCTGTTAATGAGCAAAGAGGGACGACATAATTGGAATTAAAATTATTCGACAACATCCACCACGCAGCACGTATGAGTGGACGCAGCTGAGATGCGGATGTTGAGATGGATGTGGATGGATACTAGATTGGACAAAATAAGGACAGAGTATATCAGGGGAGTTTGAAAGTAGCACCCGTGACGGAAAAGTTGTGGAGTAATAGGTTAGCATGGTATGGACACGTCATGAAGAGGGAAGAATGTCACATTACCAGAAGAGTGTTAAATATAAATGTGGATGGAAATAAAAGCAGAGGTAAGAAAAGATGGATGGATTGTGTGAAGGATGACATGGTTAAGAAAGGAGTGAGAGATGACAGCTGATAAAGGAGAGAAGAAAACATGTTGTACCGACACCACGTAATGTGGGATAAAGACAAGAAGATGATGATCCACCATCGAAGTACGTTTATATTGACGACAGATACATGGCCAGTTATTGATAAAAGGTATTTATTTCTGTCCGTTCCGTCTGTTATCATTGTAATGCGGTTTTACGCAATATAAAGAGACATCGATCGTTTAAGGATATACGACTATTGCACCTATTTTACTATTATTCTGCTGACGTTTCGTTGGTTGACCGTTTAGAGGTCCTCCCTCATAAGCAACAGACGCGTGGTCCTGAAATACGAAGTATAGTCGTTATATATCTTAGAATACACATTTTTTTAAAGTCTCTCATATGAACCCTGAGTTGCGTATAGCAACATAACACTTAACCACGATGATTTCAATTCTAGATATCGTTCAATAAGTTTTAACGCCACTTATCACAATATATGGGCTTTTTAATTTCTACTAACCAACCTCTATATCACTGTTTGTCTCTTCACCGTGGCACACCATGGCACGGTGAAGGTGTGCTTGTATATCTTGAATACCTCCACCTAAGTTTCACTTGTTGACTGTTCGCAGCCTTATGTTTGAACAAACTACTTAGGTAGGTATACGAGTGAAATGATTTTCTTTATTTACGTAGCAAATAAACCTACCTTCAACTATCTTGTAACAAATAACTATTTGTGTTATTACTTTTGCGGTTAGGTAGGTAGGTACCTACTTATATAACTTCTTAGCTCCTGAAAAGTGTCTTTGACGAATTGTAAATCGCCATTGTTATTCTCACTTCAGCACCAGGCTAAGAAATGCTCTGAGGCATGTTAGCACCAAAACACCGGTTTTGTCCACAGACAGAAGAGAAGACATCTTTCTCTTTAGTTTCTCTTCGGACACTAACCCTATCCGGTGCTCATTTTAAGGCCCGAATGCTCCAACACAAAAACGGGTGGCCCTAATCAAAGCTTTTTAACACATGTATTCTTAAGAACCTATCATCATAATTAATTAGATTTGACCGTCCGTTTAATTTGTTGTTGACTCAAGCCTTGTGTCTAGAGAATCTCTGAAGGCACACACCAGAAGAGACTTGACCGTCCGTTTATTTTGTTAGTGAACTCATGTGTAGTGAATCTTTGAAGGCACACACCAGAAGAGTTCAATGACTTTAGCTTAGTTTATACCGGCCTAATAACTCTACTGGGTCTAAGACTTTCGTCAAATCAATTAATCATGCACTCGGCCGATTCTTATGAATGTGAGAGATAAGGTATGTCATCGGGACAATGTGGTGCCTAGTGGAGCATGACACGCGCCAAGTATAGGCAGTCGTATTGATCAACTTGTCAAAAATCGCCCACACCACTATCTAGTTCACATAGGTACAGTCATCAAAAACTCTTGGCTCTTCAAATTCAATCGTTATCTTTCTCGTGGTAAGGTTGAAAGAACTAGTTAGTACTGTTATCAAAAACTCGTTCTATCAGCTCATATGTCTTCGTAATAAGGTCGCATTGAATTGTTGGGATCAGTGCGTGGATGTCCGGTTCTCGAACCTACACCCTCGAGATGTAATGTGATAAGACATTTGTTGACAGCGGTATGCAATTAATTAATATTCTACCTACACAGGTAAAACAATAAGTTAGTTTTTTACAGTTATGTTACAAATTAAATAAAAATTGATGTTTAGTATTTAACTGTGAAATCATTGTATTATCTATCGTTATATCCTAACACTAGTGAAGATCCACTCGAGAGCTTACATATTTAAATATATCTAATATAAATAAATATATTAATATCATACAAATTACATATTTACGCTGTACCCTATGGGGCGAAATTTCAGAAAGTAATAAATAAATAATGCTGGTCATTTTTCACACAGTATCATCTTAGCCCCAAACTAAGCTGAACTTTTATTATGGGAACTACATATTACGACTGATTTACTACATAGAACTTAATATACTAGGTTGAATTTGTGGGATATTTTAAATTATTTTATGGGTAGAGATAAAATATCCTTACCAAAGTTTAATTTGGTTTCAGGGAGGCAGGATAGTCTCAACAATTTTGGAATGAGAGGATCCCTACGGAGAAATTATAAATTCTTGTAGTAAGGTTAATTGGGAATTCCCATAATAAGGATCATTAGCTTCTTCAAATCAATTAAAAAGCATCGTATAGTCCACCCACGGTTCATGCCAACACTGATGACGCCCTGTAATTATACGACATTAACACGGCACGGAGCTGCTTACAAGTCCGTCGATCCATCATCTCGGCTTTTTGCCCGAGATTCGCGCGCCATTTCTGGGAAACACTTACCTTGCCACAGATTAAGATAGTTACGGCTAGTAAATACCTGAAAAAGTTGACATGCAAGCTTTTCGACAAAAAAAAATGTATTTCTGCCACATTTTAGTTATTTAATTGTAAAGAACAAACAATCAGATTCCGTAAGATGTAACAGTTTAAATAAATACAATGAAATGAAATGATTCAAATCCATATCTCGTTTGCTCTCCTTCATTCAAACCGCATTGTTCAAGATCTTTGATTGAATGAAACCTTTAATCGTAGTGGTAAGTTCCTCTATGGAAAACTTTGCTTCAAACTAATTTGTAAAAGATTTTGAACAACGCTGTAGATTCTAAAAGGTAGATACTAGTAAAGTAACATCAGATACGTATCGTCGCGATGCCAGTTCCATGTGCTCCCAAAGCTCACTAAATTGAAACTCAAGAAGAGCTTTAGTTATTTTTGTAGAGCTCAAAATAATTGACGCTCTTCTTGACTAAGCATTGGTTTTTAGTGGACAGAACTAGCTGCACCATCTCCGCTGTGCCGCAGTGATTCACGTGGTAGTGGGTGCCACCTACATCCAATAATTATAATAATAAACCAGCACATTTGTCTATAATAAGTCCATAATATTCTCTAACACGCATTACGATGCCTATGGCGTGTAATATGAGCCGCGGGCACATTGACAAATTGAATTGAATGGTTTTTTTTACTTGACTGCCAAAAAGAGCGTGATGTTTTATTCTAATTTGTAGGTCCTATTGGGGACTGTAATCAATTAAACGAGTTTGATTAATTTGTGAATAATGGTAAAATCCAAAAACAGTCGCTTGGTAATTTGTCAAGAAGCTTACAAATTGATAGTCGACATTATTTTTTAGCGAATAAAATAGGTGAAATTAAATTTACCTGTCATAAAACTAACTCTATATCTACTGAGATCGAATACTGCAAAAATATACGATAATCATTTATATAATGCAGACTTTCAGTTAACTCATATGTTATTTTGGGCCATTTGGAAAATCTGTGAACTAAGAGTACCTAAGGGTGGGTTCGAACCGTCAGTGATCTATGATGGGCCCAGACTAGGATGTTAGAATTCACCTTCGTATTACATTCGCTCTGGAGTGAATCAAGGAACATCTCTTGGCCCTCTACTGTTTTCAATCATGCTTGATGATTTAACTAAAAGTCAAGTTGAAGATAATTTATTTGCATAAACATGTGTAAATACTTATGATGATATTATAGTGAGTGTGACATAACATGCTTATATGGTGTTAAGATCTACATGAAAATTAAATCATTCGATGATGGTGAATCCTTGCAATGGATTATTGATGCCATTCAGAGCTGGAGCATTAGAATCCGTCTGAATTTTAACGTCACAAAATATCCAGTGCTAAGCTTTACTCGATCATCACATCCCATATTCTGTAATTACAAACAGCCTGGAGTAACTATCAGCAGATTAGGAGTTCTTTTTGACTCAGAATTAAAATTTCATAATCATATCCGTTCACTCGCTGTAACATATTTATAAAGACTATGATTTGTCGCTCGCTGTTGCAGAAAACTCAACTCTAAAACTCTTTTAAATACTTCGAACTAAGACATCCAAATTATATCAAATTATTATCTTTTGCTTGTGTTACCCGTACGAATCCACTTTTATTCTCGTTATAACATATGTATTTGGTTTTTTCGTAAGAAACTAGTTAAAAAATAATAAAGTTAGTGTATTGGTGACGACCTCTGTGGCGCAGTGGGCGAAGGCCCGCCTGAGACGCAGAAGGTTGCGGGTTCGATTCCCGCCTCGGGACAAATGTTTGCATATGTTTGCATATGCAAATATTTGTCTCGGGATCTGGGTGTTTTCTATGTATAATTAAGTATGTATTTACAAAAAAAAGTATATAAGTAGTATATCAGTCATTTAGTTCCCATAACACAAGCTCTGCTTACTTTGGGGCGAGATGATGCTGTGTGATAAAAAAAAAAGGTTATTGCAACTGTTATGAAGTATTTGTTTGAATAAAGAAAAACTGAATATAAACTTAAACTTACTCGTAGAGCCAGGTCGGACGTAATTTTCAGGCGCGCGCGCACTCAACTCACTGACGACCTCTGCAGTGCAGAATGCTAGTGTCAGTGTAGAATGCTAGTAAGGAGTAGTGTCAAACCCGTAGTAGATACCACATTGATATTATTGATAGAGATCATGTTCATTATCATACACCAAAATGGTCTTTGCATGCACCAATTTGATGAACTATCAGTTTGAATCGTCACAGTGTCCTCGGCGAGGTTTACTGCGCGGGTCAGTGCAGTGCACTCTTTATTTCAGAGTTAATGAGCACCCCAAGATGGCAACCGGCCGAGCGACAATACAGAACGGCTGTAAACCATAACAGGAGACAATGATATTGGTAGGTACCGGCGATAAGAGACAGGCCGGTGCGGTGCCGCTGGAAGCGATCATTGATGGCTTTACTGAATGACGTCTCCAGACAAGATGAGAGGCTATAGGGCTCACGGCAGCATGCCTAGTTTAATTTATACACTTGACACTGCTTTTACAGATTTTCTATTTATTCTTAATTCCTCGCAATTTGTTTTATTTGTTGCAAATCATTTTTTTTTAGTTGACTTTAGTTTTATTTAATTCTATGAATACTTATGATTAATAATGTATTTTATAAACTATGTTTTATGAAGCTATATCTTTATATTGTTAAAATGTCTTATCTTAGAAAATGTAATTTGACAAAAGATGAATAAATTGAATTGAATGGTCTTTTGATCACATTTATTATGAATTTTAGTAAGTTATCCTCAAACTCAATCGAGGCTTCGTTGCATGATCAGCAATAGGAATGCTACATGTGGCATTCCTATATAAAGGTTAAAGATTTTAGCCTCTGCTCATGGCTTCGCTTGTGTGGTACCTGGATGAAAAGTAGTATATGTATTATCCTAGATCACAAACCTGTACAAAATTTTATCCAAAGCGGTCCTGCTGTTACGAAGATTATAAGCGACATTTAATAACCAAACTTTAACTTGAATTTTGACCAATATTAGCAGAATATGATCAGATAGGATTAAGTCCAATCGATACTCCAGGATAACATTTAGTTTTATTCCCGCATTGCCAACCGTGACCACCTGATTAAACTGTGGTATCATGGAATCGAAAATCCTTTACGTCGTAAGGATACAGTTTTAAAATCACTAAAATAAATAAATAATGCTGGACATTTTTCACACAGCATCATCTAGCCCCAAACTAAGCAGATGTATTATGGGAACTACATGACTGATATACAACTTATATACTATTTTTTGTAAATACATACATATATACAATAAACTGGGAAAACATCCAGACGACTGAATATTTGCCTGCGGGATTAAAATATTTTTATCCCACGGCGGGAATCGAACCCGCAACCTTCTGCGTCTCAGGCGGGCCTTCGCCCACTGCGCCACAGAGTTCGCAGTATATATTAATATATACTGTATATAATATAATATATTAATATTTGTATTTATTTTCCTGTTTCTGTTATTGGGTATCCTAAATAAATAAATATTGCTTAGACATGCTTTAGAAGGACGTGTGCGATGAGCACAAAGCATTTTGCATTGCACGCACTCGAAGTTTGTAATGTAACTCTCGCTTTCACTGCGACCCTGCACCTCCAGGATTATAAGGTAATATCGGCGAGGCCGCTGGGCCTGATTCGGCGCGCACTAAAACGATCTGTATTTATAGGTCCCTGCTCGACCGGCCGCGGCCGCCTTCCACTGACCGCCCGCAAATATGGCGCTTTCATCGATCTCTGATGGCCAACGCTCCTCCTTTGGCCGTTTCACTTCTTTAGGGCGAGATAAAGGCAATAACTTTATGAAGCATTGTGGGAACATGTTTTCGGTTGAGTTTAGGTACTTATTACGTAGGTTTAATTTGGCTCCGTTTTCATACTGTACCCATATAGAGTGTCGAGTCCAGTCGGCAGTGTGCCGTGTTCAATACACTCAAAAGAGTCTACATTTATCGACACACTCTAACTTTTGAAGCTAATCATAATTCATGAGTTTGAAATTTTCCGATATTTCGGCACAGTTGCATATCTACAGGTAGATAGGTTTAGGTGCCGCAACCTATACCTACCTACGCATGCAACTATGCCGAAAAATCGGGAAACATTTTTCTGCGCAAACTCACAGATCATGGTTTATATCCCGTTTTTAGTAAAAATTAGACCTACTCTAGTTATTCTACCTTCCTACTCCTATCAGAACATGTCTATTTGACATTGATGGTAACCAAGCACTCTTCGATGTCACATTTAGATCTAAATTGATGAATTGACACAATACGAATGCCTGTACTTCTAAGAAAACGATACACTTCCCCTTAAATTATGCAAAATGTACGAGGTGTCTAATCTGGTCGCCGTCGCCGTACACTACCACGTAGGATGTCATCATTAGACGCGAGTAGCCAAACCCGCGGCCCACGTGCCACCGATGCCCATGCCCAGATTATTGTGACTAAATGTGACTTGTTTAGTATTTTGGAAATATTAAGCCTCCACTGAACATAATTTATTTTAATTTTAGGACAGTCAGCGTCAATGCATTATCAGTTTCGATTTTTATAGGTACCTCAAATACTTTTGGAATCTGTAAAGCTTTAAATTGGCTCTTAAATATTTGACGCTGACTGTACCTATGTAAGGTAGGTATTGTGACGTTATTGACCCGGGTTTACCGGAAAACTAGTTAACCGAGCACGTTGCTTCTACCTCGTGCTGATGTGCTGACATTTATGCAATCAGTTGGAGCAGCAACAGGGGTGAAAAGCTCTCAAAACCTTTGTATGAAAAATCGTATTCCTTGAACTTACAAACTTGAAATTTCACATAAATATTCTTCAATCCCAATGATAAAATCTCCCTAAACTACCACTCAAAAAGTAGGGGGTGTCCTAATATTGTATAGGTCCATTGAAGAATTTATGCTATTTTAATTGAATGATCCAAACCCATTCTGAAATCACTACGCTTGTCCTGTGTTTATTATGTAGCTTTACTTTAACTAAACAAACACGCTCACGACTGTCTTCCCCATGGTGGCCATCCTCAGATACATACCCAGTGAGTAAATCTTTGAGGATACCAAGTAGGGTACCAAGTACCAAGTAGTCAGAGGCACGTCCAAACATTATATTTGCTACAAGCCCGCGTTTGCAACCTGCCACGTGACAGGTTGCAAGCCCATCGCCGCTTATTGGAACACTAACTATTGGCACATGCTTTCGATTTTTTGGTTCTAGGGCAGACCGGTTTCCTCACGATGTTTTCCTTCACCGTTTTGAGCACGTGTTAATGCGCACATAATTTTGTCGAGTGGAAAAACCATTGGTGAACCCACGACCTCCGGATCAGAAGTCGGGGTATCGCCCACTAGGCCAACACGGCTTTTTAACTAATTTTACAAACCCAAGTATATCTGTGACCAAGTTTACTTTATAGTTCTTACGGTGAAAAAAAAAGTATTTATAGGTAAGTACATCTCGAGTCACGTTTCTTTCTTATTCTCGTTTTTTGTTTCTTTTGTTTGTTGTATGTGTGTGTACTTAATTTAGGTACTACCTAACATAATACGGTTACGCCATCCAATTGGCTCTTAGGTAACGCCTAAGAGGGACCTTTTCAAGCGACTTCAAAAAAGGACGATGTTCGAAATTTGTCTGTTTTTTGTGTTACGCAAAATCTTCGCCAATCGAAAACTTAATTATTTTTCTTTAAATATACCTCAAAGATGATCCCATACAAATTTTATAAAAAAATGGGTGAAATAAACTGGTATGAAATTTCATATTAGACTTTTTATCAACTTCCCTTTATTTAAACTCGGTTTTATTATTTCCTGTTGACTTAGCCATATTAGAAGATAATGATGGATGGATTCCTGGTGGTAGAACCAACGTTAACAGAGTTATAAGTTGACACGACGAAACCACATTCTTCGTCCCGGAGGCGCGATTATACAGAATGTAATTAACTGCTCGACTGTTTTGGATTCATAGTTTTCCATCCATATTTTGTGATAAATTTCCCGTCAGCCGCTGACGTGAGAAATTACGTGCAATTAGTAACATCTCAAATCTCATTCAAGTGTGGGACGGAGCGGAGGCCTAATTCGGTGGTTATAACAAGACGCCTAATTCTAATGTGTTTTCACCAAAAGCGGAGCTATTTCGTGAGTTCGCTATGAAGCTTGTTTATTATCCGAAAATACAACTGTTTGGTACTACTTAATGAAGATTGTGAAATAAGCTTAAATTATTTCTAAAGACAAACCTAAAATACTAAAGAGTTTTTATTATTATACAATGTTTTTTTTATGAATCATTATGTTATGCCTTTTTTTTATTATTTTTGTGACGAAGGGCAAATATTCTTACAGACCCTGCCACATCTAGGGTGTGGCAGGGTTATGTAAGGTTCACGGACTTGTGGACTCACTAAAACCCCCGCGGTGGCCGGCCTCGATTCATGACAAGGGGCTCCGTGGTCTCCATAGGAACACTAGACTAGATAACTAGATAATCACACTAGGTTTACGTAAGTAATTGTGACCATTAAAATGGCCCGCCAGTCTTATCAAGCTCATTCACTCAGTAAGCAGGTAGCCGGCCGGTAGTATTGTCAAGCTCATTCACTCAGTAAGCAGGTAGCCGGCCGGTAGTATTGTCAAGCTCATTCACTCAGTAAGCAGGTAGCCGGCCGGTAGTATTGTCAAGCTCATTCACTCAGTAAGCAGGTAGCCGGCCGGTAGTATTGTCAAGCTCATTCACTCAGTAAGCAGGTAGCCGGCCGGTAGTATTGTCAAGCTCATTCACGCAGTAAGCAGGTAGCCGGCCGGTAGTATTGTCAAGCTCATTCACGCAGTAAGCAGGTAGCCGGCCGGTAGTATTGTCAAGCTCATTCACTCAGTAAGCAGGTAGCCGGCCGGTAGTATTGTCAAGCTCATTCACTCAGTAAGCAGGTAGCCGGCCGGTAGTATTGTCAAGCTCATTCACTCAGTAAGCAGGTAGCCGGCCGGTAGTATTGTCAAGCTCATTCACGCAGTAAGCAGGTAGCCGGCCGGTAGTATTGTCAAGCTCATTCACGCAGTAAGCAGGTAGCCGGCCGGTAGTATTGTCAAGCTCATTCACTCAGTAAGCAGGTAGCCGGCCGGTAGTATTATCAAGCTCATTCACGCAGTAAGCAGGTAGCCGGCGGTAGTATTGTCATTCACCTTAATTATAGTTTGTACGTCACAAAAGCCAGCGCTGAGAATTGGTTCGCCGCACATGAGTAGCGTTCTAATCTACAAGACAAGTGTATACTTAATGTGACCTTGTGTACGGAAGTACCGTCCCAGAATGTAATCTCTATCCTGCACTAGTTTTATATTACTTATGAGTATGTGTTTATACAAAAAAAAAAAAAATTCACACAGCATCATCTAGCCCCAAAGTAAGCAGAGCTCGTGTTATACATGACTGATATACCTTTTTTTGTAAATACATATATATATTATACATTTAAACACCTAGAAGCGAGACAAATAGTTGCAGAACATACAAACATCTATCTCGCGGCGGGAATCGAACCCGCTACCTTCTGAGTATCAGGCGGCCTTTGGCCACTGCGCTCATCGATGTTTGTGTTATTGTTGTGTACAGTTCCGTATATATTTCAATACACGTGTGATGCCTCTGGTGTTGGAAGCGTCCATAGGTTACGGTAACCGCTTACAGGTGGACCATATCCTTGCCACCTTTTTGGTATAAAAAGAAGCTTTCTATAGTGAATGTAGGCTATAGTGCACACTCACAGGCTAAGGTATAAGGTGCAGCAGGAATGGGTATCTCTGCGCGCGATCAGATAACGTGACGAGTTATGCAAATGCCAATAAATTTGCTTGTTCACAGCCCAAGGATTTCAAACGCCCCGTCTTACAATCGGGCATCGCGTTCTCATTATTGGCAAAGCGATGTAAGACTAGTTAAAACCGCGGTTTCTTCCGTCACTTTTTGTAACACGACCAAACACGCTTTACCTAATCCTCATGGTAGATATCATAAGACTCATACTCTAAGTACGTGCATCCGTGAGGTTGGCTCGTATGGGGTGGTCAGTCAGTCACGTCCAAACATTACCTATATTTGGCACAAGCCCACGTTTTGCAGATTAGAATTCCACGTGGCAGAGATTGCAAGCTCTTCGCCGCTTACGCTTTCGGGACAAAGGCATATTGTTTTTTTTTATATTTTGGTTTTAGGCACTCAGATTTCCTCACTTATCGTTGTATTGAGCGCAAGTAATTGTTACTTACTACTTGCAAAACGCGTGCATGTACCAAATGTAATGTTTGGACGTGCCTCTAACTACCCCCTACTTGGTATCCTCAAAGATCTATTCACTGAGTATGTATGTATCTGAGACAGTAGTGAGCGTGTTTGTTTGTAATTATTTCGAGTGGAAAAATTAATTCTTGCACGACCGGGTTCGAATCCCCCTGTTCCACATATCCCTACTGCTCTATTTCTACTGGTAGGGAAGAAAGGATTTTTTTTCCACATTTAGCTACTAGGGGGGATACAATGATATTTCACTTCCCCCTGTTCCACATATCCCTACTGCTCTATTTCTACTGGTAGGGAAGAAAGGATTTTTTTTCCACATTTAGCTACTAGGGGGGATACAATGATATTTCACTTCCCCCTGTTCCACATATCCCTACTGCTCTATTTCTACTGGTAGGGAAGAAAGGATTTTTTTTCCACATTTAGCTACTAGGGGGGATACAATGATATTTCACTTCCACATATTTCTACTAAGAAAAAGTACAATCAGATGGAAAATTCATTTATTGTAGGTAGTAAGGTATGTACCTTAAAAAATCATTCTTATATTATATCGTACTAAATTTAACAATTAAACTTCTTTGAAATCAACAAATAAATAATAATTATCTTAGCATATCTAAAAAATGACCCACCGTTATATCTCCTGTGATTAAATGCAGTTGTGCATTTTGAATGACGCGGTCACGGATCACGTATATTTGCGCCCTCTTTTTTGGCGGATTCTTGATGGACTTCATCCGATTTTTCATAACCGTTGATTGGTTGTATAATAATTTTAATAAAGCATACAAACTGTTTTTTCTGTTACTCTTGTTATTAATTTTAAAATGCCAGGCTTCTGCGAAATTGTTAGTTCTGTGCCTCTTTCCAAACACGCACCACTGTTCCTGAAATTGTTTATTTTTTAGCCATGTTCTTACAAAATATTTATTAAATGCATCCATTTTAAACTCGTCTAAAATCTGACTCTCAATGAATGACCATCCTTCTTGTATTTTATCCAATGGCAACAAAGGTAACGTTGCGATTAATGCTAGTATTCTTCTCGTGTCTTTGTTTTTCGTTAGCTCAGTTGTCTCCCTTTTTTCCATATCGCTTTATGGAAGTGATAGTAACACCCTCCCTTTTCAGTTTTTGGTAATACGATTCTCATAGCTTTAGCAATGGCTGCCTCAAAATCAGCCATAATGTAATCGGGATCCCACTTTTTATGAGCGCTCTGTTTTATTTGTGATTTAATGAGTCGGAACAATGTAACGTAAGTTTCAGTCTTTTTGTCTGGGAGAAGTGCGTAAAGCACTGGGATTATATTCGTACACTCTATGGTACTTCCAATGTCGCAATGAATTGTAACTAGCTGAGTGAAAGGTTTTGGACAAATGTTAAAAGTACCATCTATAAATAAAACTTTCCCATCGATTAACGTATTTTTGGACCATTCATCACCAAATATTAAAATACGACCACCATTATATCTATAGTCAGCGAAAAGAAATTTCTGATAATTCGATGGCACCTCCACCTGTTCAAAATCTGTGTAAAACATTTTACTCGTTCCTGCCCCTTTGTTTCTTGAGTTGTATAAGGCAGTCTTAACATTTCTAAAATTTGGTGTTGCTGCTATCAAATCCAAACCATCGTTGTATATTCCATCAAGCGTTCTTCGTAAATTTTGGGAATCGGAAGTGTAGGGTCAGCTATAACTTTTCGTTTGCAATCATTCAGCCGCATATCAATTTCGTTTTTGGCTATATCACGTAAACAACATTCCGAATGGCTCACTGTTTTCTCAATAATACTTCTATCCTGTAATAATAAACAATACCACCATAACTTCACCCTAAGGTTGACTGACAAAAAATACCTACGGGATTAAGTCCGCCATTATACACTAATGAGCGTGCCATCGTTACATGTACCATACCATAAATTCTGATAATTCCGGGACATCGTCATCATTATCATCATATTAGCCACAAGACTTCCACTGCGAAACATATAGGCCTCCCGCCATGGATTTCCACCAGGGCTTGACAACGTTATGAAAAATAGCGATATTAATAATTTAATATGCATCGGTACATACTCTGATTGTGAGAGATCCAATGCACTTGTTCTTCTTAGTAATAGCACACTTCCAATACTCTTGTCCATTAGCATATACCTTTTTTCTGTGATATTGGTAACCGTCGTAAAGTAAAACAGATCCTCGGCCTCTGGTTAAAAAAATAGGTTCACTCATATTTAGTTATTGAAATAAAATTATTTCAGTTATATTTTTTCGATTTTCAGTTATAATTTTAACAAATGACATGACACAACATGACATTTTCTTAGACTTCACAATGAAAAAAGATTCTACACAGCTCGTAATGAAGGAGTTTGCATAGTTTTAAAATAGAATGATTACAATAAACACTTATAGAAGCACTTAAACATTTTGATTGTGAAGATACCACTTTCCTGAATTATTTTATCAGTAGAGATAAGCGGAAAAGTAGTCCCCCCTAGTAGCTAAATGTGGAAAAAAAATCCTTTCTTCCCTACCAGTAGAAATAGAGCAGTAGGGATATGTGGAACAGGGGGAAGTGAAATATCATTGTATCCCCCCTAGTAGCTAAATGTGGAAAAAAAATCCTTTCTTCCCTACCAGTAGAAATAGAGCAGTAGGGATATGTGGAACAGGGGTTCGAATCCACGACCTTCGGATCGAAAGTCGGGGTACCGCTAACTATTCCAACACGGTGCTCCTATTTTACGGTTTGGCTGATGATTAACATAGATATATAAACTGTCTGGACCATGTTTTTTTTATATTTTTATATACTCATTGAAATAGTAAATAAATGATCTATTCCTTCCCCTAACCGTAGAGCGACTATTAGTGTACCTAGAGCTAATTAATTCTCTAGACATTATCTTGCACAGACAAACAAACATTAACGTTTTATATCATGTCGATAAGCATGGACATACCTACCTATTAATAATATTTAACACATTTATCTAGCTTAAGCTAGAATCTATCTTAGTAGTAGATTTAATCATTTTCACATTCCTGATCGCCTTAGCGCTTTTGCATAAGTCGTTACGTAGGATTAACTTAGATTATTAATAAGTATTTACGTACAAACTTACCTACTAGTTAATATATCCTGTTTTTTAATGCAATGCAAATAGCCCGAGGTTAAGTGGGGGAGTAATAGGGGCTGATAAAGAGTTGAAGTTTATCGAAGGAACGTATAAAAAAAGAGAGAAGTTGCCGTACATAGATACCTACCTACCTAACATATAATTTGAATATTTGCTCGGATACATAACGTAGACAAATCAAGCCTTCCACCTACCCCTTTGCACTTTGGTTGCGTTTCTACACGTGGCTCAGGTACTGGTGTCCTTGTGGAAGCTTCCAAGGTGTCTTCAATAAATTACAATTCCTATGAATTTTGGTATAGCACTTAGCGACATCAATACACGACAGGGTCAAAAAGGGGTTAACTTTTATCCACGGGATAATTATGAAAAATGCTACCTTTTGAGTTTAGGTGCACAAGCTAAGCGGAGGTGACACCGGTGTGAGGGCGCGGGTCGGGGGGACCGATCCAACGTTTCAAAGCACCGCACCGGTAGGTCGTACAAAAATGAGTGACAAGCTAAATTAATCTACCCTATATTTATAATAAGCAAAGATTCAACAAGCAGTATACCACTAATTTCACCAAAAACATAGTTAATTCATAATACCTACACCTACAATAAACTTAATAATATCGTTATTAAAGCATCTCCATTCATGGCTAATATTCATTTACCTTATTTTGAGCAGGCGCGTTGCCGGCTCAGACACAAGAGGTAAGTATTCGATTCCCGCCGCTGGACAATATGTTTAAATAAATAAATAGTGCTGGTAAATTTCACTATATGTATTGCCAAACGAAGCAGAGCTTATGTTACGACGACGACGCTTGACTCTAAACAAAAATCAGTTCTTACTTTGCAAAAGAATATCTGAATAGAAAAATGGTTTTCACACACCCGTAATATTTTTGGACAAGGTATCAAACGACACCCTACACTACACCATAGGATAGACGAGAAAAAGACATCCCCACTTTACGTATAAGGATGTGAGCCCTAAAAATGTTTTTTTCAAGATTTTAATTTTACTATTTTATCGGTGTGATTAATTTGTACTCCCATGCCTATTTACAGCTTTCTAGTACTAAGATTCTAAGCTAAGCCGCGGACAGACAGACTGACGGACGACATAGCGAAACTATAAACTATTACCTATGGTATTATATGTGATATAAGGGAAGCCCTTGTTAACTACGGAACCCTAAAAATGACGGTAGAACGCAAGGAAGTATACGGTTAGAAGAACTACCTACATCCCGTACTAGTATCAAACTGTGTGACGTAGAATAGCACATACGTAATAAAATCGCTTAGGTATACTCACGTTTTCCTAGATCTTCTTCACTTCTTCCCGGCTGTCCACACATTGGCATTAACTTCACAACACTCCCGTTTGGCAAAATCGAAAACACAAAAACACGGCTCTGTTTATGAGTTCAAAGTTTTACACAAAGTAAAATAAATTACAATTTATTTCTCTAAAAGTTCATATAATTGAATTCCATTTTCAACTGACGGAAAGCGTAGCGCGCGCAATAATTGAAATTATTTTTAACACCGCTTGTGGCAAAGGCTCGCGCATGCATACTACCAGTAGAGGCTGGTTTTGTTGTGGGTCGCCGCCCACCATCTCAAATCGCAATGAGATCACAAAACCACTTTATGCTTCATAATTGACACTCGACTTGCATAACCTAGGTGCTAGAACCTGCCTACTTTACCTATCTAAATGTAAATGGTGCGTATTCAGACGATAAAAGAGCTTGATGCAGAAAACGGAATCCTTATAGTTTCGTCGTGGCCGATTTTAAATTAAATTAACACAAAATGCATGCACCTACTGCGGTAAAAGTCATCTATTGTCATAAATAATATAAAATATGACTAAAATTCAGAGTAAAGAAATAAGCTACAGTACTATACAAGTGGTATACAATTTTGCTAAAACCGCCATCTCGCGGTGATCTGTGGAACGATCACTCTGTACTCTCGCCCAAGTCGTCTGGCATGAAGTCGAAAAGCACGGCCTTCCGCTCGTAACCGCAGCGAAACAAGTTCCACGCGACCTCTTCAGGAGACGATGCTGAATCGGCTGAGCGTTCCGCGCAGTGCTCCAGGACCTGAAGGGAAGAAAACATTTTATTACATCTCTGCAAAAATAAACTATTGAGGTGTTGAGAACCGTACTAACTAAGTATATTCTACCAGCGGTAGGTAGCCTTAAATATTCTAAAGATTATTTAGATCGAAAGCTACCTTACGAATTCCGACGTCATACTTATTATGTCGTCTAAATCTAAAGGTTTTCGGATCAATTCAAGCATTGATCATCGCTCAGCTAAATAGAAAGTGACTAATAAGTTCGGACTCTGCGTTGATGCATGGCAGAATTGGTCAACGCATTGTGAATTCGAGGAAAATATGCGAGTGTAAACATGGTATTTCAAGAGAATCCCTAATGAATTAGAGAATCATTAGGAAACTTATCGAATAATTTGTTTATCTATCAGTGGATATGTCACTCAAGAGACTGCTCAGGATGAGAGTCGCACAAGAGCCATGGAGCGAGCCATGCTCGGCATCTCTTTGATAGATTGTGTTCCGACGTCGAACAAAGATAAATATCGGAGACCGTATTACGAAACTCAAGTGGAGCGGGACATTTGGCAAAATTTGCTAAAGCCAAATGTCAAAATGATAGGATACACTAAGTACCTTGGCAATGTCATTCATCCACCAGCTAGTAGGTGGATTAATGACACTGTGAATGTACATGCGAAGACCAGCCTGCTTAGCATGAGGACCCAAGACAACGGTTTTGTTGACCGACGCAGAAGATAAAAAGTATTTTTTGCTCTTTTGTTTGACGAAATAGGCGACAGAAATAGTTTTTGTCTTTTTGAGTTCTCATGCTAAACGCTCTGGATGTTTGAGGGAGGATTATAAGGTAAGATAAATAATTCCATTTGCGTTAGTAAGACCTAGGCTTATGTTACACACACACACACACAAGTCATACAGACAAAGCGAGCGTTCGAGTGAAGAAGGAATTATATTAACCTATTTCATCATCACTCGAACATAATGCTTGCAAAAGAGATTCCATTTATGCATATCCCTAAAAGTTGTGAATAAGTTGGCATATTATAATATACTTTAAGTTTCAGACGTGGTAGATACCTAGATAAACTCTTTATTGTGCATAATACCATATAACAGTACAAAACACAAAAACATAAAAAAACACAGGTGCCGGTCTTATCACTGAAAGTGATTTCCTCCAGACAACTTTAAGATGGCTTAAACTAGAGATATACCCCTATAGAAGTGGGTGAAGTAGGACTGGACCACGCTGATGATAAAGAGTCCTGAAGATCACAGTTCAAGCTAAACTTCTAACGTACCTATCGTGTATTGTCTAACCTTGCTAGCATTCCTGCCGTCGTTCCTGACCGCCAGCTTGCCCAGCACGGCCGTCTTCAGCAGCTTGCCGTCCTTGCCGACCACCTTGCACTTCACCAGCACGCAGTACACGTGCCTCTTCAGCGCCGCATCCTCGGTCAGCTCTCCGTTCAGCAACGAGTCTACCAACTTCACGTCCACCTGGGATTGCGGCAGGCAGGCGTCCGAGTGCGCGCGGAACATCGCCTTCTCCGCCTTGCCGAGCATCTACGAGAACAAACACACATTTATGGTATAGTAATGGCGATGTAAATAAAATGCCGTGTCTCCTCCCGATGGAGCGATGACATGTCATCCTAAATGTTACGGCTAGTCGGTTGATGGAGCATGGCACTCTTTGGAGGTCTGGACTTCTACAGGCTTCGATGAAGTATCATTAAGGAGAATAAACTTACCACACAGTTTTTGCATGCTGTCGCCACCTGTAAAATATTGGATTTGTATATCATGAGTACTTAAGTAACTTGTTTTTTTTTAACTTAACTAAAGAGAAACTGATCAGTAAATTACTCAAAACCCAACAAGCACTCATTGAATGTTCAAGAATGAATGAAGCGGACTTCATGAGTTAACACTTGAATCGTTTGGTAAGGGAGGTAGCTAAGCACGGAAGCAACTGAACAGATTCCCTGGAAGGACAAAGCATCAACTTTACTGTAGTCACCGCCCTCTGCGGCGCAGACACTGACAATACCATGGAAAGTTATCATTTAGCCACTGATCAATTATGACAGTTATAGTGACCTGGAGGCAGAGGGCGGCAGCGTCAACTTTACTGTAGTCACCGCCCTCTGCGGCGCAGACACTGACAATACCATGGAAAGTTATCATTTAGCCACTGATCAATTATGACAGTTATAGTGACCTGGAGGCAGAGGGCGGCAGCGAGCAAGGCTACGGCTCTGGTCATCGCGTGTTGTCGGTGCTGGTACAGGCGCAGCGGCATCCGAAGCAGCAGGTCAGCCAGCGACAGCCGCAGCAGCGCTTGCAGGAACACTCGCGCGCGGCTCTCCGCGCGCTGTGATTTATACGCGCGCGCATCGCCGCCTCCGTACCAAGTTACACAGAGTTACAGAGCTGTGCGATCCTTCTCGGTTTTTATGTTAGGAAACGGTTTGGTAGCTGAAACTAAACTTTCGGGACAGGGCTTTCGATTGTTAAGAGAACGGCGGCGTATATTACATGGATAGATTAAAGCTCCCTATCAAATTGGTATTCAGAATAAGTTCATCCAACATAGGTTAACTCCACCATAACCACAAAAAACAGATATATGGGTTCTTAATTTAGGGTTGCCGCTATTAGATGGCATCACAATTTGTACGATAGCAGTAAGCAGAGATGTATCGAGCTCAGCGAGCTACCCATAGTCTAAAGTGCAAGCAAGCGGAGTTTGAAGGAGACGTTTCAAAATATGAAATGCTAGAGCTGGCCGAATCTCTTACTTCAAAAAAAGTAACAACAAAGAGAATCAAGCAGCTTTATTTATCAACCGACTTCAAAAAAGGAGGAGGTTCTCAATTCGTCTAATCATGCAGACTATTTTTGTGTTTTTGTGTGTAGGTATGTCACGCGATATCTGCGCCAATTGTGAACCAATTTTAATAATTATACATCAAGGGTGGCCTCATATAAATTTTATGTAAAATATCCACCTATAAGAGGAAAAGAATGGCGGATGAAATTGCATAATGGACTTCTTATCAACTTCCCTTTATTTGAAGTCGCATTTTATTATTTGTAATGGCTGTCGCTGGGTATCGAGGTAGGGGGTGGTTGTTTTGACAGCGCGGCACAACAGGCAGGTGTTGTTTTCTCAACACGGAGTGGAATGGATGCGCTCTCACAACATGCGACCAAGCACGCTAAATATGCGACAATAACATAGTGGAATCCCGCTCCGAATACTTCAAAGACGTACACACCTATATTTCATAAAAACTACACAAAATAGATAAGTTACTATCCATGACCAACCATGGGTTCTGTCAAACCGGTGATTGACATATGATCCGCACATCAGTGAACAACTTTTCTACCTCATATTGAAATACCTACGCCACTTACCTAGGTAGGTATATCTAACTACCTACCTATTGCTGATTGGTGAACATCATCAAATCTATGTGGCTGAAGTAGACTTACCAGTAGGCTAGGATTTATTTATTTATAAAAGGTCAGTATCTATAGGTGCTATTATGATGTTTTTTCTAACATTTCTCAATTGATTTGTTTGAGTTTCTTGATTTCATGGACTTTGTTGAAATTCTGAAAACAAAATGCCGGGCTGAGTAACGTTATGACTATCAAATAGATAATCATAAGGTGGAACCAAGCCAGATCGATAAAAAGTCAGAATGATCAGAAAGACAAATCGAAAATTAAAATGACAAAATAAGATCGAATGGTCAAACCAAAGGTGATAATATTCTTTAAATATCATTAATATAATTTAAAAAAAATTAGAAAGGCAAAGTACCTATCCAATGATGATCAATAAAATAAAACAAATAATCGCCTAACACGTGCATAGTCCTGACCCCAAATTGTACTATTCCCTGTGTCGAGAGTATCAGAAACTACGAGCACCGTGTTATAACAACACCCAGATCCTGAACAAATATCAACAGATAATATAAACATTTGGCCCGCAGAGGGAATCGAATCCGCATCTCTTGCGTCGTTCGCCATCCATTCCACACCATCGAGGTCTACACGACCTCAAACCTTTTTAAGGTCAAAGTATCAAATGATGATCAAATGTCTGAATTCAAGTTTGTATAGTTGAATAGATGTGGTTACCCGTGCGTGGTGTCGAGATGATGCATGCAGACGCTGGAGGGGGGCCGCGGGGCGCGCAAGGGGCATGCCCGCTGCAGCACGCACGGAGACATGCCCGCCGCCACCAGCGCGCAGACCACCATCTGACACAGCATCCCGACAACGTACGATCCCTCGTGAATCCCTAGGTACATCCAACGCTCACTGAACTAAACGACAAAGTCAGCTTTATTCAAATTAACAACTTCGTCAACAACGGCGACGTCTACTTTAGTCTGAGCTCGAGACAGTAAGCTTGCTCTTGGACTAAAACAACAACTTTCTGTTTGCGTTAACACCTGCGGAAAGGTTGAGTTGTACAGAAACTACATTAGCTTTTGAGATATTACGTGACTGCTGCCATTTTTTGGCTTTACAAATTTGTGTTAAGTAGCGTGAAATGAAAACTAAGCATGAGGTATTTGTCACCCTGTGAAGACACATATCTCCGGAGTTCAGCTGAGCTCTGGCAACGTCAGTCATTGGCGGAACTTAGCGAGCTAATTGTACCTACCCAACCTTTCACTTGCTCAAAATCTTACGCAATATCAACTTCCTAATAGTAGGTTTGAGTCCCATCTATTGCCAAGCAAACGGAGCAAGCTGATGATAGGATGATGAAAGCACTAAGGAGTTTACCAACTTTGCCTCTGGATTACTTCTCGAACATGACGTTTTGGAACTGTTTGAACTCGTAGAAACTGTTGATGCGGATCGGGTTCGACAGCCACAACATTATATTTAATCGGCTATTACCTACGTCCAAACCAAAGGTATTTTCCTAGAATACTTAAATTTATCTTCAAGATAATTACTGACCTATACGCTGATGTCAAAAAACATTACACTTTAATGATAACTGTCAAAAAACGTTTGATTAATTTTCTTTTTTCTATGCTGTCAAATAAAAAGTTAAAATATAAAAAGGGCGGCACGAAAAATAAATAAATCCTACTTATGATAATAGCCTCTGCCCACGGCTTTTCCCGCGTAAATCTCGGATAAAAAGTAGACTATGTTATTCTAGTAGTCACTAACTAGGTAATTGTCATTCAAATCAGTTCAGCCGTTACGGAGATTATTAGCAGCTAACATACAAACTTTTGCATTCAGGTATTATTAGGATAGTTACCCTTATGATGGGTTTTTCCCATTGTCCCAGGATTCATACTTTTGCTATCTGGTTTGAAATCAAAGATGGCGAATAAGAGATTATAACATTGAGATAAGATTATTTATGAGAAAGTTATTTGCTGATATTTATTTCGCCCCTTAGGCTCCCATACCTCAAAAACAAAAATGTTAGTATTATTTCTATATAGGTATTTATTTATAATTATTAAGATTAATTAAACCATTCGAGTTATCGTCGGACATAACTCGATACACACAGTGCCGATTTGGCCAACTTGACTCGAATATGATTAAATGCTTTTATTTTTATTATATTTTATTTTTTTAAAAGTCGTCACATGCTAGTGTCTGTCATCTTGGCATGCATTTGCCTTCGAATAGAATTTAGACTACCGCAAGCAAAACCAATGCGTTTCAGGTTTAGTTCCAGATTAATAGCGCCCTCTAGTTAGAAATCGGAATCGGCACCATTGCAGGGAAGTGTTAAAATATGTCTGATCTGGCGTTGTTTTATGTTTATGTTATGTTTTAATTAGTTAGGATAGGATAAAGAAAACAAAAAAACTCAAATAAGTACCTAAGGTACATTTTATTTGGACGATTTCCTTATTCTTTTAAGATGAACAATTTCAATTTCGAGACGAATAAATAAACTTTAAATGTACATTATTCATGGATTCAATGTTCTAGGACCCAATGTACTTTTAAAGGTTGCACAGTCAGCGCCGCCATCAGCGGAATCTCACAAAAACAATATTGGAATACAGTCTATACTATCTAAAGTTGATTATATCGCATCGACTTAATTACATAAATATACCATGAGGCACTCTAACAAGATCCATCGGCTCATCACTTTGAAATAAATATCTACGACTGTTCACATTTAAATAAATAGTTTTTGCCTAAAGCAAATCACTCAAACAGAGATTATATATCACTAGACATAATTTTAAAACATTATTAATCATTGATACAAATGCCACTAAGTACTATTTAGACAAACAATTGCATATCAATCTAATTTAATAATAAATCATGATAAATTTAACATAATTTAAAATAACCCTTTATGTTTAACAAATTATAATTTTGCATTTACTACAAGTCATATAGGAAATTAATATAAAATATAATTCATTGCTTCACAGTTAAATATGTATCATTAAGTAGGTACTTGACCACCTTTCATTTATTATATACCAAAAAGCCTAATTAGCCTCGGCGGGACTCGAACCCGCGACCTCCCGCTTGTCTCTATCGAAATTCGACTCGGATGTATCGACTGGAAGCGTCGAGACTTCACCTACAGCCAGGAATTGTACCTTAGCAGTTATTCTATTTAAATTTAATATTTTTTTTTTTTTACATTGAATTATACACTTAAGGGAAATTATTGCAATTCCCCTTAAGTGTGGGTTAACCATTTAAAAACCAAAACACATCATTTATTTTAAAAAATTAACTAATATATCAGAAATTATCTTACGAGTGAATTATCAAAATCTACGTCTGTTTGTACGCATGTATAAAATAATGCATACAAAATTATATAATTCGAATGTTATTTTGTTAACAACAACACTATCTTAGCGTTTCTCAGTCCCGTATTTGAATATTTGAAATCAGGCTCGTGCACTAATAAAGATGGCCAGCCACTACCTACCTATGCGACGGTGGATAACAATGCCCTTATTAATAAAAACAAAACATGTAATATTCGAGTCAATTCGAGTTTTCAGTAACCTTATGAAACTAGCAATAACTTAATGATTATGTATCGCTTCAAACATAAATACTGATATGTCATAAATAAAACTACAATGTATATAAACCATAATCTACAGAAACACAAAGCTTCTCCGATGAGGAAGAATCGCGAATAGTTAAGTCAACGCAACGTTACAAATGTCCGTTATAAGTCCCATAACCGATTTCAATCAGCGTTACTTAAAGCTGGCATTAAGTGAAGCTTCCGGCGATTCCCGTGACTTTAATCTACGTGGCTCGCACTACTCCATCAAGGTTGAGGATGTGGAGGAGTATTTGCGCGTGAAGAGCAAATTCAGCGTGAGGGTCGAACGACTGGACATCACAGAGTCAGCTCCAACTCCTTCGTGGTGAGAGTGCCAGATGCCGACCGACCTTCATGAAGGAAAATATGTGGCCTAAAGGAATCGTCTATCGACGTTTCCGGGGTCGGTTACCGCGTCGCAGTCAATACATGCTAATAAGTTATGTTTTAAATAATTTTAGATTTTAAAGGTATTTATCATATGGGCCTGTAAGTGCAATATGTTGCCTGAAATAAATTAATTATTATGCATATAAAAACGGCCGTCTGCACTAAAGTTTAATGTTAATCTAAAAGTCATGAACCTGTCAAAGTTTGGTGCAATCGAGCTCAAATCGGTTTTTAAATTATAATGAAAAACTTTTTATTCGTGATTCGCCCTCTAGTTTTTGTTACTGATTCTTTGTTGGTCACTTTGAAAGAACTTATGTGCTGAAAGGATTAAATGCGCTTTCTATAATAGATAAATGCGTCCACTAAACGAGGGGTTTAATAAAATGGACAACCAGCAAACAGTAGCTCTGCAGTACCCTTACAATCCAGCAATCGGTTTAACCTAGAAATGCTTATAATTTAAGATTACATCTGTCGTGTTCAACTAGGAACATTAAGATAAAACAACCATTTCTACCCACATTCCAAAACTAAACTCTAGCTTTTAATTCGAGGTTTTGGACAAATAAAATTTACCAAAAAAAATGTGTTAAATATCTGTCATTTTTTAAAATGCTGTTAATCAAACTTTTTATAGTACTCTGTTTTATTATTTAATAATATATTCTCGCTTGAGTTTAGTTTTGTGATAAGGGAGTGTTCGTGAACGCGACGAGCATTATCTAAAATAGTTGTAGAGGGTCGCCGTTCACCGTCAAAATCACCGTCAAATCCTCGTTACAAATGTCTCATAACTTTGCTTCTGAAACCAATAAAACATCATATTTATCACGCATCTATAGTCTAATGGAATGCTAACTTGCAAAACGCGGGCATGTACCAAATGTAATGTCTGACTACCCCTACTTTGTATCCACAAAGATATACTCACTGAGTATGTATCTGAGGATGTCCAACATGGGGAAGAGAGTCGTGTGTTTAAAAAAAACAAATGCAGAGAGAACAACGGTCATTGACATTTGAGCGTACATAGGAATTACCAACATTTTTGTGGGTTATTAGAAACGGAGTCGGTCTAAAACTCCAGTTGTATCAAAGACACCGTACCCCGTTTGTGAGCGGACGTAGCATTAAACAATGACATCTTCCGAAGATTCGAATGGTATTTCAATAGATGTAGAGTTATTTATAATTGTCCCATTTGAAAGAGATCGTTATGTAAAAAAAAAAAAAAAAAAACTCGACGTGAACTGTCTCGAAACAACAATGTGATATCACCCTAATACCTTGGGTCAATGGCCGTTTTTCGGGCTACATTTGCAATCCTACTATCCTGCTAATATTTTAAACGCGAAAGTTTGTGAGGATGGATGTTTGTTACTCTTTCACGCAAAAACTACTGAACGGAGTTTGATGAAACTTTAGTTATATAGATTATACATTAGAATAACACAGGCTACTTTTTATCCAGATACCACGCGGGCGAAGCCGTGGGCAAAGCTAGTAGTGTATATAAGTGGCGAAGCAGCGCTGGGCTATGCGTACCTCTGAGTCGTGCGTGGTGTCGGCGCGCGTGTCCGCAGTACAGTCTCATCATCACCGCGAGGAAGACGAGCCCCACCCCCGCCGCGCCGCCCCCCGACACGCGGTGTCCGTACACCCAGCACGATAACAGGATCGACACCGCCTGAACGCAAACAACAAACAAACAAACATTCATAACTACTTAGATCATTGCAGGATGCCGGAAGCTGCCGGATTCACATATATTTATTTGATCGGACATAATGTTAATACAATGACTCCTAAGGTAAATTAATAAACTTTGATTATGTTCTACTATATCAATTTTATGCATATATAAAAATATACCGTATATCAAAATAAATGTCAAAGTTAAATAGCAAATTTAAAAGTTCATTAATATTAGGATAACATATACCTGTATATAAAAAAAAAATGGCATTTAAACAAATTCCCATTGGAGTTCTTAATGGTCCAGTCGAATGATGCAAAACATAATACTGTGGCAATCAATATATCAATGTAGGGGGCGCGGGGAGCGCGGGGAGCGCGGGGAGGGCTCCCCGCTGTCATCCTAGTAATTACGTAGCGTAATTACTAATTTTGTAAGACTTGAAACGGAGCGTAGGTTGCTCTATTATTTATTTTATTCAAATATATATGACAAGTTCAAACATGGTGTTATAAATAAATTATCTGTATTTGAATCGTGTTTTAAGAGTTCTTTATAAGTGTAATTCTGATCAATTTATATGTGCTGAACAATTTTGCCTTTTATTTATTTTTTCTCAAATTAAGAGCACGAACATAACTCTACAGCCCTACTGCAGCCTTAAAGGGCTTTGTTATTCTGTTATTGATGCAATTTTCTGTAGCAATGGTGCTGTGTCGGTGCACAGCGTCACTGCAAGTAGGTACCTGCCGCAGCGTCATGATGATGGCGAACATCACCGCGCCGAAGCTGGAGATGGTCCGGTAGATCAGCAGCTGACCCAGCGCCGAGCTCAGCGACAGCATCACCACGTCACATACGAAACTGGGGTTCTGTGCCAACGATAAAGCAACGGTCAGGAACAGTTACAGAAGTCACCAGAAAAAAACAGCAACGATCACACTACCTTGAGGAACACCTTACCACCCTAGTATCAGAGTTATCACTAGTATGTTACTAATACTTTATTTATTGTTCTCATTTGAGTTCTGTTACTGAGATAAGATTCAATCAATTTATTAGTGGTTCCTCAGCCTCCATAGCTATTTAGCTTACGAAGTAGCGTGTCGTGGTGAACATGGTCAAAGGCCTCACTCATGTCCATGTATATGGCAATAACTGCCATGTAAAGAGCAATAAGATACAGCAACAGTCAGGAAAAGGCACAGCAACGATCAAAAAATGTTACAACAACAATCATCGCATTGCAATTGTCGTGATTTGGTAACATTTATGATCCCATCTCACTTCCGTGGTTGCAAACAGCAACAATCAGGAAATGGTTACATCAACAATCAAAAAGCGGTACAGCAACAACCAAAAAAGATCAAATCATTTATTGTTTGTGAATTTAGATAAGTGTTACATCAAGGTGGTAAATTAAAACTATTTGTATCACTAAATTTTGCCCTTTTTTTGCCCTTTGCTTACAAACATCGGATTAAATTATGTATTTCAAAGAATATTGAAATTTATATATCTATAGAGAATAAAATAAGAAATGTCAAACTACAGTACAGTCACACAAAAACTTATCCACTGTGTAAAACTCATCCACTGTGTAAAACGCTTTTATGGTCAGAATTTTATTTAGTTATTTTTTTAAGAAATCATTTTTGGTTAATTTTTGGATTTTATCGAACAGATCACGGTATCTTATTACACAGATACCGTATACCGAATACGCTCGTGCGGAGCAAATGTGTCCTACATTTCGCATCTGCCCTCTAGCCGACTTCCAACTGTGCAAACCATTCAAATAGCTCTGGGTGTGTTTTAGCAGATATACTCATATATATATATGAGCGGAGGCGCTCATATATACTAGAGTTAGTATTTTAATATTATAATGTGCTCCAAAGAGTCCCTCTTTAAATTTTGGGCGCTATATAATTGAAACTTACAATTTGAGTTAACACAAAACAAAATGCCATATCGTAGGACCGATGCAACATGCCAGGATGTAAGTACCGCTAACTTGCTTCTAACTCTGCTAAAGTTACTAAGAATGTAATACCTGCAGCAGCTGCAGATTGTGCGAGGTGGGGGCGCGGTGCAGCGCGGCGGCGCCGGTGAGTGCCACGGAGAACAGGTTGACGGCAGCCAGCATCTGCAGCGGCTGCAGCGAGTACTGCCGGAACAGCGCCGCCTGCCACGTCGCCGTGAAGCTGTCGCAGCCCAGGTACAGCGCCAGCAGCGCCAAGCCCGCAGCGCCGCCCACCAGCCCCGTCGTCTCCGCGTGCGGACCCGCTGCAACCGACACATACAAACTCACCCTGTAGAAATCCACAGTTGGGACATAGGCTAGAGTGTCATAACGAATTTTATGACTGACATTAGGAAGATTTAGATTAGACTGTGACCCACGTCACTGCTTCAATGGGGGTAAGCGTTACCAATACATGGCAAATCCCAAACTGTTTGCGATCTAGTGGTAACAGTTGGCCAGGTGGAATGGAGGGGGCTGAAAGCGGCAGTTATAAAGGTACCGGGGTGGTCTGCGTGGCTGCCCAGCATGAACAGCACCATGCCTAGGGAGATGAGCGCCGCCGTCGCGTACTCGTAGGTCTCGTACTTGTTCCGCGATATCAGCTTGCCCATCAGCATCACGGGGATCACTTTACATGACTTCGACAGAACCTGCAAACGGTGAAACTTAAGCTCACTATTTCGTTACGAGATGAATGCCAGAATGATGAAGATGCCTGTGTTCCGACTTTTTCAAGAGTTGGGCTGGTTGGGGTCTGTCTAAAAGGGGATAATGCAAAATACACTCCAATGTGGGACGTCAGTGCAGACCCTAGTTCGCCCACTTAAAATTAGAGTTAGAATGGTCTCGCGTTCTAGAATAAGCGCGAACACGGTGACACGTGAACACGGCAAAGACACGGTGTTTCACCCGGGTTCTAGGTGGTGCTACGCGGTATTCAAAAACGCAATGCGCAGCGGAGTCTGTGGAGAGGAGACGCACCTGCGTGGGAAAAGAGACGTACTTGAGCGCCTCGTACTGGCACCAGGCGCTGAGCACGTTGGAGAGTGCGCAGTATGAGAAGTGGTAGAGCGGCGCGGACAGCACGGGGCGCCGCGTGCAGGCCAGCCGAGCCAGCGCCGCCAGCAGCGCCCCCAGCCGGTTGCACAGCACCAGCAGCTGCGACTCAGAGAACCGCACTGCAGCACCATCGCCCACGGAGTACTCCTGATTATTAGCATTATCATTTATTAGTATCTGTGATGTGGTTCGGGCATGTACTCGTAGTAAGGATGAAGGAAACAAGTATACAATGCGAGCGTGAATAGGATAGTTGGAAGGGGAAGGCCTCGGCGCACGTACTCTGGCCAAATTGGAGATGTTCTGGAGAAAGATGAGCTTGTAAGAATATGATGAGGATGAATGAAGCGAAAGAGGTTTGCCAAGAATCAAGAGCGAAGCAAGTTGAAATCCGTGGTCTCTGCCTCTGGTCTCCGGGAAAAAATTGCGTAATTTTATGTATGTGTAAGTTGTATTGTAGAAGTCGCTATTATAAGACAAGATATATGAAGTTACGGGTCGGATTTCTGACCTGCGTCATGATCTTTTCCTGCAGCAGCCCCCACACAAGGTAGGCTGCCATGAGGCCGGTGAAGCAGAAGGCGAGCTCGGCGCCGCGCCGCACCCCCTCCCCCTGCCCCACGCCTCCCTCCCCCTGCACCGCGCCACCCTCCCCCTGCCCCGCGACCCCCGCCTCCGGCAACCGCGCGTACGGACCGAAGCACGCGAACAGCACCCGCGACAAGCACGTCGGGGGCTTGCTGCCTGCAACACAATGCGTCGAGTCTTTATGGAGACTATACACCAGATATTTTTTTAATTTAAACTGTCGCTCTGTTTTACTGATACTGTGTTACTCAAAATCAATCAAATCAAAATCAAAAAGTTTTTTATTTATATTACAGTACAATTACATAATAAGGGTCGGGAGCTCTTCTTTTAAGTTGAAATAACCCGTGTTAGAAGAGTCCCCTCTTTTCTGTGGTCTATAATAATATTTTAAAACTAACTTAAAGTATAAGTAAGTATATATTTTTAAGATAATGGAGTAATAGATTAATATTGTATAGTATATTTATGTATGTTATTAAAATAAGGTTAGCGTACAATATATAATTTATTTTGATCAGTCATGTATGCCTTAAAATGAAGATAATCATCTACACTAAGTTTAAGTAAGGTCTATTTGAGTAAGTAGGTAGGTAAATAAATATATAGAAATGATTTGTTATTTGGCAGAATTTGTAGGATTTGAGGCATGCAATAGGTATATAATATAAGATACATTGGTATCTTTTTTTTTTTTATTGGTATTTTAGGTTAAATAAGGGTAGGTACTAGGAGATCTTCAGTTTGCTGGTAAGTCAAGGATTTAAGCATCGTTGTTCCTATTCGTTTACATTGTACCAGTGTCATACTATGTATATCTAATTTTCTGTTTATTTTATTGTAAATGTTTATTGATTGCAAACTAAATTGTTTTGAAGCAAATACTGTTCTAGATTTAAAGTTTCTTAGTACAAAACGTTGATTGCGTTTAGTTTGATTTGGACTTATATTTTTATGGTTTTTTATTATACATTGCAGAATATACAGTTGCCTGACAGTGTTACTGCATGCAAGAAAGAGATGGCAAGAATTTAACGCCTGTCAAATTCGTTTACGTGTCACTCATCTTTGTGTTTATAGTCGGCATGTTTTAAAATAACGACTAAACTTGTATGGAAATATTAAATCTGACTAATTTGATGGCACTACGTCACTACATCTCAGCACTATAATCTCTTTCTTTTATCACTGTGGGTAAAAGAGAGAGAGAGATAATATTAAGTTTGGTTGGTATACAAGAAAATGGACACCATTACAATACACATATGACCATCGAAGTGACTAGAATTTTTACGCAACCTGAACATAATATAATACCTCCGACCAACTACTGTCGGTCCTAGGCGCCAGAGTAATAGGATCAGATGGATTAGCCCGGTGGAAGATCTTCCCCTTTGCAAATGGAGGGCACACCACAAACCGTGTGCCCTCCACCGTGGTTTTCGCGCCCTTACAGAAAACCTTCAAACGACGATATGTGGCTGGCGAGCAACGAGCTGACACGCAAGAGATGCGGGTTCGTTAGCGCAAGACAAATGTGCGATCTGCCGATATTTGTTCCTGGTCTGTCTTGTGTGGAACATACCATGGTACCCGTAACACACAACTCCGGAGATCCTAGTGTGGTATGTTTAAAAGAGATTGATCATCATCATCTTGTCCTTATCCCACATTACGTGAGGTCGGCACAACATGTTTTCTTCTTCCACTCTCCTCTATCAGTCGTCATCTCAGTACTCACACCTTTCTTAACCATGTCATCTTTCACACAATCCATCCATCTTTTCATTGGCTGACTCTGCTTTTATTTATTTTTCATTTTTTATTTATTTTTATATTTCCATGCACATTAATATTTAACACTCTTCTCGTAACGTGACCTTCTTCCCTCCTCACGACGTGCCCATACCATGCTAACCTCAACTTTTCTGTCGCGGGTGCTACTTTCAAACCTCCCCTGATACCTTATTTTGTCCATTCTAGTAACTCCACACATCCATCTCAACATCCGCATCTCAGCTGCGTCCAATCTTCTTTCATCAATCCCATTGGTTGCCCAACACCCCGACCCATACAATACGACAGGTCTTATGATCGTTTAGATTGTTCACAAATCAAAATGTAAAATTAAAACACAACAATACCAATATTTTCAGTAATTTTTCACCTTATCAGCTGCAACCATGCGTGAAAAGTGTAGAACACATAAATGCTAACATGAAAGCAGTATGTACTCACTTATCTTATCAAAGTAGTTGGATCTCTGCAAGTACTTGTAGAGAACGAAGCCGGGCAGCATGATGATGGAGTAGCCGGCCAGGTTCAGCAGCAAACGGAAAAACCTTCGAAGCATCACAGATAAAGTCAACTTCAGGGGTCCAGACAAATACCTCACGCTTAGTTTTCCATTCACGGTAACGCTTTGTCAAGTAAAAACTTGGCAGTAGTCACGTGATATAGTTTCCGCAGACGTTAACGCCAACAGAAAGTGGTATTTGTCTAGATTATGATTCATATTGTAAAACGGGAATTGTCACATAGATAAATAGAAAAATACTTGCACACCAAATATTTCATCATCAGCTTAGATAGGTACAAACTTTGACAATGTTGTACAATGGGCGGCCTTATCGGGTAATAAGCGATCTCTACCGGAAACCTTTGTATGGAACGGACTGTACGAAAGACGAAAGATTACAAGATCGGTGCCTTCGATCGCACGGTACGTAAAAAAATCCGTTTTACGTACCGATTTAATGATCAAATTCACGATAGTTTTTTGAATATGTTTATGACATTAAAACATTATTTTTATTTGTCATGGAGAACTATGCCCTTTGCTAGATTTCTACAAGCTGATGATGAATAGTTTGTTTTTTGTTTGAACGGGCTAATTGGAACTACCAGTCGAATTTGCCTGGTAGTTCCAGAAAAAAAAAATAATAATAATAATATTTGCCTTTTATTTTGTGAAAAGGACCAGCATTATTTAATTATCTATCTGAAATAAACTGCCAAAAGCTGAGTTTGAAACAAATAATTGATTAATTGGCCCTGAGTTTTTATCAAGGCTAGCTGAGTGAGATTAGAATATGAAGAATTTAGCAAATGTAATACCCATTATTTTGTTAGGATTTTATTTTTAAGTATAAAAATATTTATTTTTTATTGACATTGGAATAAAAATTAATTGGTTTTAAATCAATTTATATTCCAGTGTCAACAAAAAAAAAAATGGTTTGCATTTTTTGATATAAATACGATAGTTAGGCTAATCTGTCCCAAGGAATGCTACTAGTTAAAAAGAATATGCCAAATAATAATGATTGGACTTGCATTTGACTACTATCTACTAATCTCCCAGATGAGATAATAAGTGAAACATCCTACATTATATTCAAGAAGAAACTAAAAAAAGTTCCTACGCAAAAAAGCATACCAAGAGTAAACCATATTGTTTCATAATTTATATTACCTACATATTTTGAATACCTTATTGATGTGTAAAATGATCATTTACCAATAAATAATCTGTATCTGAAATCTGATCCGACTACTAAACTAATCAAGTCTGACCCAACACTGTCACCAACGGGTGTCTAAACCACCCTAGGATTCCCTGTATCATGGGTAGAAGGAACTATGAGTAACAGTTATTAATGGCAAAATATTTTTTTTACTAAAAACTGGGATATTCTCCATGATTTGTAAGTATGAATGTTTCCCTATGTTTGTAAAATCACACATGTAACACACATGTCCCGTTTTTTAGTAAATGTTTTGTTAATAACCATGATAGTTTCAAAAGTTATAATGTGAAAATAGTTGTCAGTATTGACAGTTCCCATAATTATTTATTGTTCTTCTTATAATGGACAATCCGTTGTATCACTAAATTAATGTAATAGTTTTTTTTTATATTTCTTTTATTAGACTTCTGTGGCGCAGTGGGCGTAGGCCCGCAAGGATGCGGGTTCGATTCCCGCCGCGGGAAAAATGTTTGTATCTGCAAATATTTGTCTCGGGGTCTGGGTTTGTATTAATTTACAAAAAACAATTTATATAGGTAGTTTATCAGTCATGTAGTTCCCATAATACAAGCTCTGCTTAGTTTGGGGCTAGATGATGCTGTGTGAAAATGTCCAGCATTATTTATTATTTATTTATTACTGTTGTCTACTAAGAATTACATAATCTATCTATGTTCTTATAATAATTTTCTAATTTCAGTTTTGTTGATGTTCATCCAATGATATTGTCATTGCCGCTCATGCAAAATGAGATGAGATCTGATGTGCGTGAGTGATTGCTGAACATGAAGGACTCACCAAGAATAGTGGAGGTCGGTCAGAGAGCCCGATTGCTCGTAGGCATCCAGCAGATGGTGGTACAGGTATGCTAGGAGCCACACTGCACCTAAACAGGATACGCTCACCGCTCTGTGAAAACAAAGGTCAAGTTCAGGAGAAAATTGTTTTAAGAAATAACCTAGCATATTAGATACTTATTGAAATTAAAATATTATTAATTTCCGTACATAACGCTTGAGATCCAGACTCATTAGTCATTCTTCCTTTCTTGTTTTGACAGAATTGGATGATAGCCCAGTTGGATTTTATAATAATCAAGGCAATAAACACTAAATTTAATCTATCTAATATCTAAAATATAAAGTTACTTCAAACTTTATATTTTAGAGTGTCTAATTGTAAGTGGTGGAACTAAGGTCTACACTGACCTGGTGTAATGTGCATTTGTGTATAGAAATCAGTGTTTCAGTTTTTGAGCTGTTTAAAAGCCATGGCTACCCTGGGCATACGTTCCAAGGCTAGTATCTGCATGTCAGACTGGGGCATGTAAATAGTGACTTCCTTGGAGAAAATCTGCCAAGAACGAGTACCTAGCCAAGCTGTGTAGCTTGCCTAGATACTCGTTCTTGGCAGATCTTTTGAACATGTGCTGATCAAGTCATGATGCCATGACTTGATCAGCACTTAAAAAATTCAAAGTGATTTATTTGTTCAGTAGCTAATAATGATGTGCTTACTTGCAACTAAAGAAATAAGATTTATTGATGTACAAATTTGATTGATGAGCACAATATTAGCTGAGGGAAGCTCCTACAACAATTAGCACACCAATAAAGCTCATTCAATTGGTTATTAATGTAAATTAAATTCTTACCCGAATGCAAGCTTTGAGCGCATCTTGCTTTCTTTTATCGGCAAGCATACATTAAGTAGGTCCTGTTTGTTTTTAAGTTTCAATTTCAAATTCGTTGATTCATTTTATAACATAAGTACTTAGATGTTTTGACAGATTTTTGCGGAATTAGCGTATCTGCCCGCGAGCACGCACTTTTACAAATTGTTTATTTTTTGCTTTTTTGCGCACAGTACGATTCAAGCTAATTCATCGATCAACTTCAATTCAATAATTCACTTCACTTCTTGACTAAGGCTTTTTTAAAGTACTAACGATTCAAAACCGTGTTTTTGTTTTTGAAAGAAACTAAATAACGTCAGCGTCAGTGTCGTCAGTCTGTCAATCGTCAATCAATCAATCCCATTTCATTCGAACTAGAGATGTGACATAAATAATCATAACAGGTACAGGGAAGCTAATAATTATCAGGGAAAGATATATAGCTGTCACACGAATCTACGCTATTATTTTATTTAATAACAATAAAAATATTCGTTTTGCGACGCGCATCGTTATGCATAATAGGTACGAGAGGCGTGGGCGCTCTTAATGTTTTAAATATGAATTAAATATACTAAAATGACCGCCAATCACAACAAATTGGGTAGGCTGGTAGAAAATGCTTTAGCATTAAGTCCGCCTATTGTTCACTTTTCATAAAATGTTCAATAAAGTGGTTATAAATAAATATATAAAAAGATCCAATCTTGTACCTGATAGATTTCATAGTGATTTTTTATACATAAGCCTACGTAATCGTTGACAGTCCTAAACGTAACACTTAAGCGCATGAAGGTGTGAAATTAATCACTATTACAACCGTTTCCTGTTATTTGACTGTACTTTTATAACAGGTATCATAACATAATACTAGCAAAGTGTTATATTTACATGATTACAAAGGATAGGTAGATTAATTCATCGTTCATAATATCAAGCTAGCGAACGGACGAAGTTCTTTGTCGTTCGTTGCAGTGGCCGCAATGCCATGTCACGAGACTGCGCACATGTCTGTGACGCGGCATATTCAAATGAGTTTTGAACGAACGAATATATCGCTACTCGCCATCTAGCGGAAAACTTAAAAATGATTTACTCTACTCTAACTTGCAAGATCCCGCCGTGAAGGATTTACCTAGCTACCTACATTACTAACTTTTACGGTAAATCGAGAGAGGACACTGTTCACGAAAACTTATGAAAGTAATAAAGTCAGTTATACCTATTATGCAGACTAAAAAATATATTGAACATCAGACTGATGTGAGGTACTGACTGTGAGGTAAAACGTTGCCCACGAAGCGATTAAAAATTCAAGTTGAATCTCACTGTGAGTATCGATGTAAGAATGAGATTTTCCCAAGTAACTACAGTAGGTAGGTAGATAGGAAAGATATGATAAATTTATTCACGCAAAAACTTAGGTTCCACTTTACAGGTTTTTAGCGTGCATAAATATGAAGATGTAAGGTTCTTCAAAAAGGGCGTTTTAAAATACTGTAGGTACTTAATAGGTACAAGTACCTAGTTTAGATATTAATGATTGGTCGAGTGAGTCAGAGCTCCTGAACAGTGACTGGACCATTAAATGTACAATGGAAATAGTTTTATATGTCCATTACCTTAGTAGCTATCTCTCTACATTTTTACTTTCATATAAACCTAGTTCTTTTAATGTAGGGTTTGTAATATTATATTTACTAGGTATCAATGAGTAAAATAATAAGTAACTAGGTACTTACCTACCTTCTTAGGTACATACCTAACCAAAAGCAACAAAGCCGGTGTGGCACAGATTAGTGTATCTGGACGAAGCGAAAACGTATAATCCGATCTTTTATATAACGGTTAGCCGCTTTACCCACACTGTTTTCTAATCCGGCATGGGTATTGCCCGGTATTGACGTCCAGCCGGTTTGTAATTCAGATAAACAATGGTATGTACCTACGCACGCCACGCTTGTTAGAGCGTTTTGAGTTTTTAAATGTGTAGTTTACAAATAGTTTACCGTTTTACAAATTACCTAGAGTGTGCCGTTTTGTAATATAAAAAAAAACCTGAGAACCTAACCTCTCTTCTGTTAACAATATAGCTAAAAATTGGCTTGGCAGCCTTTTTGTTAAATGTATCGCAATGACATTCCGGCTGGACCCTAATAGCGTTATCTAATAGGATAGCTAAAATAAAATAAATAAACCAGTGGTAGTCTATAGTAGTTGGCCGAGCACACAGATTAAATTTATTTTGGTCTGTCCGTTCTTTTACATACCTAGTGGTTATTTAAACTTATTTACTCAGTGCGAGCAATATAAAAAGTCTATCTATGTCTATGGTTGGCAGACAGCAATTTTAAATTTGCCACCATTTCGAAAATATATGGTTTACATAGTTACATCTGTTTGTTATTTCAAAACGTTTTTATCAAGGGATAATTTAGTGCAGAAATAGTCTAGTCAAGCTCGTATTCCGCATTTTAATAAAGTTCTGTCCACCGAAATGCTATGTTAGCTATTTATTGACTGAATGAAAAATGTGGGGTGATGCTGTAATGCTTCTGCTGGAATTTCTAGCGGCGATTTGTGCGGTGGCGCTCTGCGGCCCCGGCCTGCTGGCCTGCGCGCGGCGGATACTGCTGGGAGACGAGCTTCTGCACAAAGGACACGTGGTCCACGAAGCAGAGGTGACGGGATGCGACGAACCGAACTGCCCCTACTACAAGAAGAACGTTAAGTTCCTCATGGTTCCAGCCTCGAAGAGACGGAGCTATACATCGCCAGCTCAGCCTAGCACTTGACAAATTTATGCAATACCCTTTATAAATTCATAACGATATATTTGTACACAATTAATTTTACATTAATTTTGTTTTGAATATATATTTCCAATGAGTCCGGTTGGAAGATAAAAAAGCCTGTTCCTGTTTTCTGTGTAGGTATACTTTACTCTAGAACCTAGCTACCGGAACCACAGACCCGTGATATTTCTCCACAATAGGAACCTACCTACTAATTGGGAATAAAATTAGAAGTTAGAACGCATTTCTTTTGTCTTTGTAAAAAACGTGCATTTTACTGTAGTCAAGACTGGTTACATTATTATTCGTTAATCACTGGGAGGAACTACAAATTCTTCGATGACAGGGTCCCTCTTGTACCTGGGCAGAGGCATGATGAAGGCGGCGGTGGTGGGCGCGTCGCGCGCTCGCAGCGACGTGCGAGACTCGCCGTGCGAGCGCAGAAACAGATCAGAACTGCTGCGTTTTGTCTGAAAAGAAAAACAAAGTAGTTAGCTTTGAGAACTTTAACACCTATTAATTTTTTTTTGTTACTTTTCCTCAGTATCACGCAGTGTGTGACCTCGGTGGCGCCACGGGCGAGTAACCAGAGCGATGCAATGATGACTCCTGCTGCGGGACAAATGTTTGCATATTCTGCAGATATTTGTTCCGTGTCTGGGTGTTGTGATAACACGATATTTTTAGTTTCTGATACTGAAACAATACAGGGAAGCCTAGTGGGGGGTCAGAATTATATATTTTATGTGTTTGTTAGCTGTCGGGTGGCAGTGGCTAGTCTTAGAATAAACGTTAAACCGTTCCCGCGCTAGCGAGAGGTGCGAAGCGTGTCTGTGGTGACGTCACAGTGCCTCGTGCTTTTCTGATTCTATGCGGTTCTAAAAGCGCTCATAAACGGGCTAGTTTTGTGTCAATTTGAGTAAAGAGCAAGAAATTGTATACTTGTATGGGTGTGACGTCACCACACATACGCTTCGCACCGCTCGCTAGCGCGGGAGCGCCTTTAGTTAGGCACTGACCGCGCTGAGCCGCGTCGCGCGACCGCGTTCCCGCATCAGGTAGACGAGCACCGTGAAAATGGCTACGATGGCGTGCAGGAACTTCATCATCGTTGCCACCGGGTCACTCCTTCATAATATATGCCACCGGGGTACTTCTACTGCTGTGTTTTAATTACATTGTTTACTGTACACTTTTGTTAAAAGTTGTTTTTTTTGGGGATTTTTTAGCTTTAAATGACGGATGACAATAATTTGATATGTCGTCTTGTATCATTTGAATGGTTGAAGGATTGAAGATTGAGTTCGATTGGCATTTCTCGTTGAAGTTCTAGTCAATGAGTATGTTCGTCTATGGATCTTTTAATCGCGCTTGAAACAAAGAGATTCCTTCGCATCTCTACGAACCCGAAACCGCTCGGTTTATTAGGTTTTATTCAACTCAAGAACTTCAAAGTTTTTCAGCACTATGATTTAGCTACGAATGCTACGAAACCGAAGCACTTTCACAACAACTCTGAGCGAGTTATCGGCTACGGATGCTACGACTGCTACAAAGTACTACGAAGCCGTAGCACATTGATTTTACGAATTTGTTTTGCGTTTCTGAAGGCATAGACTTATAATGAGATAATTTGTGAATTGATTGTCATCTCGATAGCCATGGGTTAGTGTGATCGCCCTGCTGTTCTGTGGACCCTGTTTAAACAGTCAAGAGCTTCTAGGTGACACAGACTTACTAGGGATGCTAACGCATTCAGTTCGCTCAGCATGACCACCCACGGCAACGTTTTGTCCACGAAAAAGAAGAAAAAAAACTATTTCTGTCGTCTATTCCGTCAAACATAAGAGAGGGACATATTACTGTTTGTCTTCTCGTTATAGGTACCAAGGAATACTTCCATTGCCCGAGTAAGAGGCAATTGATATGTTATCTTTAATTGTATCGAGTAATTAGTTTTCCTAGCCGATTACGTGCCAGCAATTACTTAGTAGGTAAGCCAAAGGTAGAGGTCATATCACCAGTTGTAAGGAGAAATTCGTGTTCTATTGTTACTTAGTAATATTAATTGTTACTAAGAGAAAATATAAACGTAATTGTTTGCTGAAAATATGTATTTTCCAACTTTAGATAATGATTATTGACTTAAATGTTGTAGTATGTACCTACCTACTTAACTTACCTACCTACGGCCTACCTACCTATCTATTCTATACCCTTAGACTGGGTGTAAGATACCTATCTATAAACACCATCTATGTACCTACCATGTGAAAGCAATCAATGTTTTATGTATTGAGTATATTAATGTAGGCTTAATAGGTGTACATATAATGTAAGCTTGAGCAGTGGGTTTAAGTTTATATTGTAACTATCTAAAGCACGCTTCCAGAACCACACAATACAATAGTATAGCCTATTTAGCCTAATATTAGACAAGTCAACCGGAGCATTAAATTATTTCTTATATTAAAACGAAAACGCTAAAACTACGATTGAAAATGACAAAAGTGATCGGCGAGGTGATGTGTGGAAGTGTCCTACATTATTAACAAACAAATGTTTTTATCATCTGTAAATATATGTCTGAGGGTTGTTTCTATGTATACATACTATGTATTTTTTAACAAAAAGTCCATCGCCAAGTGGTGAATGGTTTTATGCCGGTTTTTTGTCACGATGTTTTCCTTCACCGTATTAAATCGCACATAAATTTTCGAGTGAAAATAAATTATCGGTTTATGACCGGGTTTGAACCAACTACCTCCCACTAGGCCAACACGGCTTATCTGTTGTATTTGTATATCATAAACGCTCAATTTTGTTGACATGGGGAGATACTATTCTAGGATATTAAAACGACTATACCATGTACTTTACTATTCTCACCACTCATTTCCCGTCTCACTCGCGTGGTCGCGTGGTCGCGTGGTCGCGTGGATTGATATGATTCTAAAAACCAGGATAATTTCAATTCTATGGGAAGGTATGTCCAGCACTAAACTTCTACAAGCTAGTGTTGATGATTCAGGCTCATAAAATTATTATTCATTATGTATGTAAGAGATATAGTTTTATGAGTTATCGATGGTTAATTTAGCAAACGCATTGTTCTCGTCCATCCGTGGAGTCCATTGAATGGTCGCCAACCAATACTGGCGCCTAAATCAGGTACCTATATTTAGTGGGTTCACATCCCGCTGATGTGGAGCTGCATTATATGCTGAGACAGGACCAGTTTGGTCGACGCGTCGCGGAGTTAATACGTATTTTTTTTTATTGTTTTTTTTAGGTGATCTGGGTGTCTAGACAAATACTACTTACTGTTGACGTTGACGCCTGCGGAAATATTGAATTGTATTGAAATCACATTAGGTGTGGAAAAGCCATGTGACAAATGCCAAGTTTTTCCTTGACAAATTTGCGTTAGCGTGAAAGGAAAACTAAGCGTGAGGTATTTGTCTAGACTCCTGCTTACAAAACATAATCAAATTAAATGACATTAATCTAGATTAATGCCATTTAATTGACAAATGACGCTGGACATTTTGCACAGAGCATCACTTAGCCCCGAACTAATCAGAGGTTTTATTATGGGAACTACATTATTGATATACTACTTATATATTTTTTTTTGTTTTTTTGGATGTTAATAAAACACCCATACCCGGAACAAATATTTGCAGATCATACAAACATTTGTTTCGCGGCGGGAATCGAACCCGTAACCTGCGTCTCAAGTGGGCCTTCACTGCGCCGCAGAGGTTGTCAGTATCTCTAACTATAGCCTATAACCTATACTAATTTATCCTTTCTGTGAAATTGTGCGTCAAATAAATTTAATTTCTTATTTTCTTTGTTAGTACTTTTTAACAAATAGGTATAAATCAGAGCTTTTTTTATAATCTCGTTATAACTGCGACACTTCGGGGGATTTTAAATTAAGTTGTTTGATTTCACTTCTTGTTTTGCAGTTCTATGTTTAATTTTCATGTTCTAACTTTTGAGGCCAAAGTATCTACTGAGAATTTTGTGCATGTTCCACGTGATGGATTGATTATTCCACAAATCCCCTATAAGGGAGAAAACTTTAATAAAAAATATATTATACCACTTTTCCCCCCAGAATAATCGTCCTCAGGGGGAATGGTAGTTCGCTATGATGTATCGGATTCCTACAACTGTATACATTAAGAAAGAGATTATTCGGATTTCTGGGACATTTTTCATTTAATATTCCACGTTAATGCCTTTTACTTTAAATGTCCATTTTTCAGTAGTTTTTAACACACATTTCGTAACTTATCAATAACACAACATCATTTGTGATTTAATGTACGTATTTTGCGGTCATTAATAACTTCTTCCTCATACAAGTATGGACTAAGTAGGTACCTAGGTATCTACATACGTATGTATCATAGGAGATACGTACCTACATCACTATATAGGTAGGTACTTACGTAAATTGTGGGTAAATTCAGTTGTCACGCTGGGATTTGCCTTATTATTATCAAAATGAGATAACTTCCAATGTTCGTCTCTAACCTTTTTAGAAGTAGTAGGTATATGAAGGTCAGCTAATTATTCATGACGTTAATTACATACTTAACCTATGTCAGAGTTGAGTACCTACCGTGTGTTCCAATAAGCGGCGATGGGCAAAGCGTAGGTACGTGTTAATGTAATGTTTGGACGTGATTCTGACTACCCCTATTTGGTGTCATCAAAAAAAAAATCTACACACTTGGCATGTATCTGAAGATATCCACCATGGGGTTCTTTCTACTATAATTTGTTAATATTTAGTTTCTAGAAAGTACTATTTGTTTTTTTTTTGTATTACTTGTACAAGAATTGCCTTAGCTGTTATTAAAGTCAATTAGTATGATATTTTGGCACCTCGCTGTGTGATGATCGAGCAGCGGCCATTCGCGTGGGCGGAACTTAATGGCTACCTACCTACCTACCTACCTATGCCTGTTTCATAACAAAGCATTTGCAGAACCTTCCTAAAATAGTTGAAGTGAAAATTAATCAGCTTTTCGATGGAGTAGGTGTTATTATAGTTACTTATGTAGAAATAAGTATAGACAGGGACAGGGTTTTTTTTTCAACAGAACATGAGGCAGAGTAAAACGTCTGTTTATAACCGTCTCCTGCGATCATCGGCGCTTCTCTCTCTTTCAAAAGCAAACTTAAGTTCTGTCTTATTCAGCAATGTCACTATATATTTAATGAACATATTACATTTATATTTATACAAATTAATTAGTAAACTAATTAATTAAGTAATATAGACATATGTATTTATTACTTTATACAACTTTATTATAAATTTAATTACAATTAAGAACATGACATGTAACTTATAAACGTTATCAATAAACTAAACTTAACCAAATCTGACGCGGTGCCGATCAAAGGAAGGGTTGTCACAGTTCACGCGAATAAACTGAAAATGCCAAAGAGCACGAAAACTAACAAAACTTTCTTATCCCGTTCTGAAACCTTAAATTGAAAATAATAATTATTAAATTGTGCTTTACCAGAGCCGTGTCAGGTCATATGTCAGGAACTACGGGTACCGTGGCTCCACCCAGATCCGGGACAAATATCTACAGAATATGCAAACATTTATCTCGCAGCGGGAACGAACCATTTAGACGTAAGAGGTGCTCTTACGTCTAAATGGCTACGCACCTACCGCGCCACCAAGGTCTTCGTAATATGACTCCCTATTATTATAATGATCTCATCCTAAATCCTAGCGTTACTGTCTATTGTTTAAATAACAATTCAGCAACTCAATAATTAGGGCCAGAGAATTGGACTCGCTATGCCAATTTATTTTGGTCGGACTTTACATAAGAACAATAGCTCCCTATTTGGGAGTCTGTATGCTTCCTCTATGGTTATGGTCTGCTCCTTCTATTGTACTCTATGGTAGCTACTGTACACGGCACTCGCAGTGTACCTACTGTACATTTAAGGTGGTAGGTACAACAACGACGACACTATTTTTATATTACTTACCTCATTGAGATGCAACTGTCATCCTGAGGTATTTATGAAATAGTGGAGCTTCTTGTGAAAGAGATCATCCGGCGAAGTAAAAAAGTACACCTGAAGTATTATGAAGCGGAAAATAGAATTTCCAGAGAATAAAAATAAGGGTACCTTTAGGGACTGAATAAAATGGATTGCGGAATACGACTATTTAAGGAATGTAAGTATAAGTCAAAGTCAAATTTCATTTATTCATTAAAATCACAAGGATCACTTTGAAACGTCGATTTTATCTACTGCCTGTTCCTCCGCGACCAAGACACGAAAGAAAGGCAACAAAACAAGGCTGGTTATTCTTTTTAATGATCCTTTTACAAAACAACGAGTTGGAGCATTTTCAATCCCAAGAGCTTTTATCATCTAAATAAGCAGATATTTTATAGTTTGCTTTTTATAAAGTTGTTTTTTAATTACTTTTTTAATTTTATTAATTGTAAATTTTTGTACATCTCTTGGGAGTTTGTTATAAAAGCGTACACCTTGCCCTTTAACAGATTTACTAACTTTATGGAGTCTACAAGTGTCAACAGCGAGTTTATCTTTATTTCTGATATTAACATTGTGATTATCGCTTTTTTTCTTAAACAAATTAATATTTTTATGAACATACATCAGATTTTCATACTTATATTTTTATACTTAGTACAACATGTTCAAATAAAACAGCTAAGCCATCCAAAGATCGTTGTAAGCGATCTATAGATAGATAGCTCACTAGCTCAATCCAAATCACTAACAGACCGGATCGTCCCCAAAATGTTGTCTGCCTTGCCACGCTGAATGGCAATGCTAAAGCATTCAACTCTCGAGTCACGCGTCACATTGACCAGACCCACTGAAAGAATGTTCAAGTCAAGACTTCCATATAATTTGCGCCTCGTGGGATCCTTGACAGTTTCCAGAATGTTTTGTCGTGGTGTTGTTGGTACTCTCACTTTGCCTAAGCAAAGATTGGACAAGTGGGCAGCTGTCCTAGGACATCTGAAAGAAACCGCTAGCCAACATTTTAATTTAATTTAGGCGCTTATCAAAATATCAAAATAAACGGTCTGTCTAGTCTAACCATTGATAATGAAGACAGATTGTTAAGAACACATGTGTCGAAAAGCTTTGATTAACCACCCTAATCATCCGTTATTGTGTTGGAGAACTCGGAACTGTCAGTAGGTACCTACTAAATATTCGGTTAATTTATCATTTAAACATTGACCATAACAAAAATTAGTCTAATTATCTCGGCGCTCGAAATTAATTTATCATGCATGTAATTGCATAGGGAACGTTTGTTACTGATAAGATAACTCTAGTGTTGTCAATGATACGTACCTACCTTTATGTATAATATTATACATAATATATTTCATGAATTATGAGCATTTACATATAAATACTTGTTATCCTATGTGCTATGTGCTCCCCGGCTAAGTGGAGCGATGACTTAAGAAAGGCGGCGGGCAGTGGATGAGAGAGCCTCAGTGGTGCGTATTGGCACAGGCCTATGCCCAGCAGTGGACTGTGACTGATGGGGATGATGATGATGATAGTTCGTCCTTTGAACAGAAATTAAAAGCAGTAATGCAGAGCCGGCATCAGTCGCGGCAAGTCCTCTCGGAGTACGCCCGCGCCGAGCCCGCGCCGAGCCCGCGCGTAGCCGAGACAGAGGCGCCGTCCGCCGCGATACGCAACATACAGTGCTTTTACGCACCAAAACAAATAAACACTTTTTAAAATATCACCTTATTATAATATCAGAAAAGGTTTTAGTGCGCTACATAAGTCAGCAAAGGTTTTGTATAAATTTTGTTGGAACTTTTATTGAAAGTTTTAAGGTGTATAATAGTGATTTCAGTTTTGTGAATTTGATGCTTCTAGGTAAGTAAAGTTTTTAATACCTTACACATTGAATATATAGTTATAAGTATTTAAGTAATTATATTATATATTGTTTATGATTTTTAAATAAAGTTGTTGTATAAACAAATATTAAGTATTTATATTTAAAGGTAAATTCTTAAAGAAAATCTATTTCACGTTACACGTGTCGGTACCTACCTAGATAGGTAGAAATAGGTAAATACTAAACAAGAAAAAAGTCATTGAATTTTATTAAAAAAAAATGGTTTTATTCATAGGAATGTAACGGAAAAACCTTTTTTTGTAATTCTGATAGTTTCATGAATCGTCCAACATCTTGTAGAAGGTGGGTTCTAGTCTGAATGGATGGTGGATTACGATTTCAAAGCGGTCGCCAAATTCCCCAAATATTGCTAGAGTTTGGACCCAAACTTATAAATTACAAAAGAACAATCTTACAAATATTATTATATTATAGATGTGAAATATTATAGATGTGAAAGTTGGGATGTTTTTTTGATAAACATCCATTATTGTTAAACTGCAAACATGCGTCCCGTAGCAGGAATCGAACCTGTATCTTTTGCGTCACAGCTGGCTTCCCGGCCGCCCTGCCACCGAGGTCGTTAATATCTGTAACCTAGTTATCAATATATAGTTACAAGAGCTCATCTTTTCAGAGTATTTATTTTTAAAATGTAAATAACAACCACTGTTCTAATTCATTCTAAAATATATTTCGTAAATCTGTCATAAATATGTAATATATCTTATTAGGTATATAAGTATGTAACCATACCTACCTTCTGCATTAAATGTTGATATTATGTTTTTCCGTGGTTTGTGTTTGCGGTTCCTTCGAAAACTTTTACATGTATCATTGACCATAAAATAACAAGTAAAACAAACTATTCAACGTGATTTAGTCAGTTTTTTGCAGAATTACCTCTAATATTAAATATAGTGAAAAAGTTTGTACCAAGCTTAATAAGTATTATGATGAATCAGCCAAATGATGGTAACATATCTGTAGAAGTCTCATAATTCTAACCAAAAACCCTGAATGTACCTTGATATACTAAACAGAATGAAACGGAATCTTATTATGTAATCAAATCACGTAAGTAATTTATTGCAACTGGGAAAATATTAAATAAATTCAAGGATGGACACGTTTTAGGAAAACTAGCGTCAGTTTTTTGAATCCACTTCAAAAAAAGGAGGTATTGAGAACCTGACTCCTTTTAACACGAATGTACTAACGCGATTCTACACTATGTAATCTGAGATAAGGACCTATTTTGACCCCAAGCAACACATTTTTTTATAGTCTAAGTCTTTACCTAGTATTTTACCATCTGTTTGTGTTTTTGGGTTTAAATAAATGATTTGCTTTCGTTCTTTATTTTATTGATATTAATAATAAAATAAAAATAGAAGATTTGTGGTTATTCCACAAATCCCCCCTGAGAAATGCCCCTTAGGGGGGAAAACTGAAATCAAATGTTAAAAAAGTGCAGAAATCCCCCTTATAATTTTGCTTATTCAACTTTCTCCCCTAAAAGAGTTCCCCCCTAAGGGAAAGGTTGAAAAGCAGGAGGATAAGGTATCTAACTCCGCAGACCCCGAGATCAACACAGGTTAATCTGCTATGTCGTATGTCTCCTCGCCACTGTTGATAATAAAGTTATATTTTATCGGTAGCTTTGTGAAGCTCAAATTAGTTTGATATCAACACTTGAACGCCTACGTTGAATGTTGTACTATGAGTTTACGATTAAAATACGAATATTATTCACTTTGACGATAGCTGTGTTGGCCTGGTGGGCTGTATAACGACTTCAGTGTGGTCGAGAGATTTTTTACAAATTTTAAATTAATAAATAATTGAAATCACAAGGATCACATAGAAACGTCATCTTAAAAATAAGATACTTGAATTCAAAATTTGTAAAAAATCTCTAGAAATTCTATTGATTTTGTGTACCTACGTCACTATTGGACGTTACAAACGTTGGTGGCCGAATAAAATAGTGAAGGTTACTTTATATGAGTGATATAGGGTATGATTCAGCAGATAATACTTTCTGTTATGAGAACCCTTGTATGTGAATTGTTGTGAGCCGGGTTATTGATAAAGGGAGTGGTTACAGCGGTAGGGGCTCGTTAACGCTCTCAGCAAGTGATTACGATATTTGATCGTTAACGAAGGTTAACGATGATAACGACTTCTGATTTGGTTTATTACGTCTCTCGTATGAGTGCGAGCTATAAATAAATAATAAATAATGCTGGACTACATGACTAGGATATACTAAAAGTATATAAGTAGTACTTACTACTTTTTTTTGTAAATACATACATATTATACACAGAAAACACCCAGACACGAGACAAACATTACTATGAATTTCAACAGCTCAATTTGTTCCATCTGTTCAAATGTCAATTCAGAGCCGTGTTGGCGTAGTGGGCGATACCCCGACTTCTGATCCGGTGGTCGTGGGTTTTAACCCGAACGTGCACCAATGGATTTTTCCACTCGATAAAATTATGTGCGCATTAACACTTGCTCAAAACGGTGAAGGAAAAACTTCAGAAATTAAAATTCGAAGGCATGTGCCAACAGTTAGTGTTCCAATAAGCGGCGATGGGCTTGCAACCTGTCACGTGGAATGCTTACTACTTGCAAAATGCGGGCATGTACCAAATGTAATGTTTGGACGTGTCTCTGGCAACCCCCTACTTGGTATTCTCAAAGATCTACTCACTGAGTATGTATCTGAGGATGTCTACCATGGGGAAGACAGTCGTGAGCGTGTTTGTTTTGTTTATTCTTTTGTTTTTGTTCAAATGTTATCGATTACTTTATTGTTATTACCGATTAATAGAAATCCTATCACATTCAACCCTAATAGATATAATTCTGGTAATCGGGTTGAATGGTATCTCTAACTTATATAATTGGTGATAGTTTCATCATGTTATGAAACCAAAAATAAACACGCGCACGACTGCATATGCTCCGTTATTGACATCCATACTCAGTGTGTAGATCGTTGAGGGTATCCAGTAGAGGGAAGTCAGAAACACGTCCAAACATTACATTAGGTACATGCCCGCGTTTTTTAATTAGTCAGTATTCCGATTCTCAATTCGTCTGTATTTTTTTTATATATATACATGTTATGGGACCTCTGTGGCGCAGTGGGCGAAGGCTCGCCTGAGACGCAGAAGGTTGGGGTTCGATTCCCGCCGCGGTACAAATGTTTGTATGATCATGTAAATACATAATATATGTATTTACAAAAATATATATAAGTAGTATATCAGTCATGTTTGGGGCTGGATGGTGCTGTGTTAAAAATATCCAGCATTATTTATTTATGTTACGCGATATCTTCGTCAATTGTGAACCAATATAATGATTCTATTAATCGGTAGGGTGGTCCCATGTTTTATGGAAAAATATCATCCCTTACGGTGGCAAAATGGGGGATGAAATTTAATATTGGATTTTTTATCAACTGGCCGTTAATTGAAGCCGATTTTTATTATTTCCTGATAATAATTTGACTTGTTTCAGAAGAGGACGTTCCGATCGCGATGAGCGGTCGTCGCTGCAGAGCCAACATCCAACAAATCGACCCGACTCGATCGACACTTTGATTCTATACAAAAATAATATAATGGACACTGAAATGGATTTAAATTCGACCTCAGCACTATTCGCTGATTACCTCAACAGCACTGACTCGTTGGCCTCCAACAGTTCCTTCAGTGGCGTAGTGAACGCCACGATGGCAGCTAAGATCAGAAGAGGGATCATGTTCGGGGTAATCATAAAAGTGGTGTATGCTATTGGGATAGGGGCGAATGCGGCGGCTATCGTCGCCCTGAGGAAGGGGGAGAGGAGAGTGAGGAACAGGAAACACTTGCTGCTGCTGACGTCACTGGCTGCCAACGATCTTGTTGCTTTGGTAAGAGGGTTTGGAAGGTTTGCTGGAAGAAAACTCTTTTTAGGGTTAAACTTGCCTTTGTACATATCACTTCAATTTACCGTTTTAAAAGTGTTTATTTGTGTGTAAAGATAAGGGTATGGAATCGAATGAAACGAATGAAATGAATGAAATGAATGAAACGAATGAAATGAATGAAATGAATGAAATGAATGAAACGAATGAAACGAATGAAACGAATGAAACGAATGAAACGAATGAAACGAATGAAACGAATGAAACGAATGAAACGAATGAAACGAATGAAACGAATGAAACGAATGAAACGAATGAAACGAATGAAACGAATGAAACGAATGAAACGAATGAAACGAATGAAACGAATGAAACGAATGAAACGAATGAAACGAATGAAACGAATGAAACGAATGAAACGAATGAAACGAATGAAACGAATGAAACGAATGAAACGAATGAAACGAATGAAACGAATGAAACGAATGAAACGAATGAAACGAATGAAACGAATGAAACGAATGAAACGAATGAAACGAATGAAACGAATGAAACGAATGAAACGAATGAAACGAATGAAATGAATGAAATGAATGAAATGAATGAAATGAATGAAATGAATGAAATGAATGAAATGAATGAAATGAATGAAATGAATGAAATGAATGAAATGAATGAAATGAATGAAATGAATGAAATGAATGAAATGAATGAAATGAATTAAATGAATGAAATGAATGAAATGAATGAAATGAATGAAATGAATGAAATGAATGAAATGAATGAAATGAATGAAATGAATGAAATGAATGAAATGAATGAAATGAATGAAATGAATGAAATGAATGAAATGAATGAAATGAATGAAATGAATGAAATGAATGAAATGAATGAAATGAATGAAATGAATGAAATGAATGAAATGAATGAAATGAATGAAATGAATGAAATGAATGAAATGAATGAAATGAATGAAATGAATGAAACGAATGAATGAAAATACTTTATTGTACACCACACTTTTTGACCTCTTTTGAAGTCGGTTGAAAAATATGCTACTACAGATTTGCAATTTGACAAGTATCGCTCGCCATGAGACTGTTTAGGGGAGGCCTATCTCCGGCAGTGAACTTCTACAGGATGTTGATGATAATGATGACCTGAAATAAATCAAGTATAGAACTTTTTTTACAATTTTAATTTGATGAGTTCTATTTGGAAAGTGGAATATTATTACCAGAAAGTGTGAAATTAAACGCAGAAACGGCCATAAACAATTTACTACCAAACAAATCGAGATAAAAATATCTAAAAGTTATTACAAGGAAAAATGAACAAAAAGCAAAGTTATTTATGAATATAAATTTGTAGTTTGGTTATGTAAATATAAATATTCGGCACTGCTGAAAACATCCCTTATTTATTTTTCTCATAGAGTGGGATGAAAAGCAGGGGGTGCCACACGGTACCTAAATTATTTAATATCAAGCGACGTACTATGAATCCCTCGCTACGCTTAGGATTCAACTCTGGAATTAAACTCTAGAATCCTTTGCTTCGCTTTGGATTCTAACAATCGCTCTCGCCCTCAATACATTATTTTGGCCCCTCGTGACACAATCTAGTATTGTGACCGAGTGACACACTTTTAATCTCCTGCTATGAGAAAATTCAATGAAATGACACTTGAATAAATGTATTTTCCGGGTTTTAGTGGGTAATAGATGATTATATTATAATATCTGTGGCATTGTTAACAGGTGGGCATGATGTGCGCCATGCTGGTGGCGGACCACGTGCCCGGCGTGAAGGAGACCCGGCTGTACTGCGGCGCCAGGGTGCTGCTGCGGACCTTCGGCATCGGCAGCGTCTGCATCGCCGTCACTATGGCGCTCGAGCGGTACCTCGCCCTCACCAGGCCTTTCCTCTATCAGAAGGTACTGGATCGTAAATATAGCAATTTCAGAACTAACCTGTTTTAACTATCGTATTTATTACCAGCCCACGGCTTCGCACGATACAACCCGATTTATCACCGGATAAAAAGTAGGCCGGTGAAAAGGAGCCGTTTTATTTTAGCGGGATAATACACAGCCTATGACCACCCGGAAGGTCTATTCTAAATATCGAGCATGTTTTTTTTAAATCGGTTGGGTAGTTCATTACCTCCTACATACAGACTTACAAACTTTACTTCTCTATAATATTAGAGTGTCCCACAGAATTTAGACAGTTCGTTATTTCGACACGTCGCACTTCGAAAAAACATAGTTCGACAAATCATTGTTTCTACTGTACATACTTCGACAACACACACCTTCGAAAGACCACTACTTCGACAGACCCCACTTGTTCGGCAGATAATTATTTCGACAGAAACATACCTTCGATATAATACTGCTCTAGAATGTAACAAAACTAACCCTACCTCTTTTCTGTCATCGAACCAAAACCCTGGGGGAAAGAAGAAAAAAACGTTATGTTTCACGTTCGTTGCTGGTCGCGCAAGTCGAGCTCCAAAGTGATCCTTATAAAACCACTGAAATCAGAACGAATCGCCGCTTAAACCCGTACTCATGCAAATCATCAGCACGGAATCTGCCCGCTTAGCACGAGCACCCAAGACAACGTTTTGTCTACGAAAGAGAAGACAAAAACTATTTCTGTCGCCTATTCTGTCAAACGAAAGAGAGAGACAAAATATTTTCTGTCCCTCTACCACAACTCAAGGGATGCCTTACCAACGTGCACCCATCATCTACACGCGAGGAAGCTGTCGGAACCCTAGCCCCAGAAAACGTATTATTTTTTAGAACTGTAGCAATATTATAGGGCTTATTTCACAAATCCCCTGCGACAAGAGTTCCAGAAATCCCCTGATCCATTTATTTACACTGTAATTAAAAAAAAACAAATACTCATTATATAATCACAGTCTTAATTTTTTTTCCATGTTTTTTGTATCTTCACTGTTTTTTGAAATCATTATTCTTTATTTTCTGTTTGTTTAGGTAGGTACCTACCTAGTAGGTAAGTAGGGAGGTACAGTAAGTAGGTGCACCTACCTACTTGCAGGTAGGTACCCAGCCATGCATGTTGCCGCTTGGTAAAATAATAATTTCTCAGTAAGCGATTTATATTGTAAATCTAATGAAAAATAAATGATCTTAAACCTTATATTATTTTAATATACTTACAGTATATATCCACCCTGAAGACCCATTCTAAATAGTGGTGAAATAAATTTAGAGTTGTGTCGGAGATTAACTTCTACATACAAACAAACAAATTCACCTCTATCTAATATTATTTAATAGTGTAGATAGGAGATAGGATCTGTCAACAGACTTCAGGTATTTATCTACTTAAATAAGCATAAGAAAAAAATATTTAATTTTATCATGTCTACCTTTCCTATTATACCTAAATAAAACGAATTTAATAAGTATTTGATACAAAATGAATAGAATAGAAAAGATAGATATGCTTTTTTCTCTATACCTCGTTATAGAGAAAGGAGATGGGTACAAAGCGTCCATTCAATTGACGTTTACGAACAGCTGACTCGTAATCTCAGACAACACACCCACCCTGCTCACGTCCACCGACATCTTACACATATTGGACAAATACTATTGTCTGCAATTTTATTTTTCTTTCCTCTAACATTTGTATTCGTATTTATTTATATACTTTAAAATGGTTTGGCAATGGTTAAAATAACATACAACTATGTACAAGTAGGTATATACAAAAAAATACAGATGAATCTGCTAGCTATCTAAAGACCGTTGCAAACGATCTATAGATAGATCAACTGCTGTTCGACCGCCGTACCGCACTGGCACTGATGAGGGGCACAGCACTGCGCACCCAACCGTAGACTAACTGCAACCCGGAATGTTATAGGATCCATTAAAGTACCAGTATTGTTTGACGGAAGTGCTTGCAACCAAAGACCTGACTCCCATTTAGAAACGAGAAGAAAACTATCAACATTAATTAAATATAATAAAATGTAATACAAAATCTATAGTTAATATGATTCAACAATTTATAAATAAAGAAGAAATACAAATATTAAGTAAGATGTCAAAAATACAATAAAATAACAGGATTAACAAGACGCGCAGTACATCACGCTCATGGAGTTTCAAACATTTCGTCAAAATGTTCATCCACGTGTGAAAGTTTAAGGAGGCCGTATACGCGATTCACATAATAGCTTTATGATGTATATATATATATATATACATCATAAAGCTATATTATATTTAAAGATGTTTATCTGTCTGTTACCAATTATTTCCGAAAGGGCATATCGGATTAAAATACGGTTGTTTGCAATCGATTTGTATGACTTCAAGGACGGCTTAGATAGGTTTTATCGCCTCAAGGGCGCTGCATACATAAAATAAATACATAAAGTAATTACCTACTTATGTATCAAGGTATTAAAAACTAATAGCGTTCATTATATACCAAGAAAAGTACTAAGTATAGGTACATAGAGAATCAAAAAAAAAGAATTCGAATCAACTACTCCAGTCCGCTGAGTATTTATCGAGCAATTCCTAATTAAAAGTTTACAAATAAATTACCAACCATTTGTCGTGAGCCGTGGTGGCCTAGTCGAGTCAGTGAAGATACCTTTATCGTAGGGTGGTCGTAGGTTCGGACCCTTAACATGGTTTGGTGGGCTGCGACGCAAGAAGTGCAGGTCCGATTCCTGCTACGTGACAAATATTTGTATGTTCTGCAGATATTTGTCCGGGGTCTGGTACTCGTAGTTCCTGATACCCACGACACAGGGAATCCTAGTGTGGGGTCAGGACTATGTATATGTGTTTGTTGGGCGTTTATTTATTTATTTTTTAATCAGTTTTAGCACAAATCGCTTCAGCAATAATTGAAGACGCATAGATAACTTATATTTTACAGATTCTTACATACAATAACAAGGCTCTTTTTAGAGCCCCAGACACGGTGTTAAAAAACCAGTTAACATGACTAAATAACTGTTATAAATAACATACCACTCTGTCAAGCTCTACCAATATACAGCTAAAGGAAAACAAACATGTCATAATATTTTTAAAAATAACTGAATATTGTATCTACAATGTAACAATTGTAATACAATGGTAATGCATTATATAATACTAGCTTCTACTCACGGCTTCGCCCGCGTGGTACCCGGATAAAAAGTAGCCTATGTGTTATTCTGATGTATAAGCTATATCACTGTAAAGTTTCATCCAAATACGTTCAGTAGTTTTTGCGTGAAAGAGTAACAAACATCTATCCTCACAAACTTTCGCGTTTATAATAGTAGTAGGAACAGCATGGTAGGTAGCCGTACCGTAATCCCCGCGGGCTCACAGTATCAGTTACGAAGGGGACATTATTAACATGTCAAGTTGACATCGCTGGAGATTTTAATCTGATTCGCGTTTGTTGAATTGTGTTCTGGCCGTCATTTAATCCTTGACTGATCTTTTGTTTTTGCGTTGCTGTGTTCCAATTTGTGGTGCGGGCGGATAGGACGACGCGGGCATAGCGGGGCGGTTTCCCGACTTTCGAACTGACACTCGCGGGTTCGAACTCAGTCGGGAAATACTGGATTACTTGTTTATTTCTTCGTCTATATACTAAAAGACATTTTAGTCATTCAACAGGCTTAATTGTAAAGTTTTCCCGACGCTTCGAGCCGGAGAATACCAATAATTTCTACCAGTCTGGTAATCTAGTGGCTTATTTGGTATTAATGTGATTTTTTGGGATATTATCTTCGTGCACTATTATTGAACTTGCACAAATTATGTGCGTTAAAATCACGCACCAGAATCGAGACGTCGAAGACATGTGCCACTATGGGCACTATGTTTGTGTGTAAGTATTATTTATTTATATTAATAGGTTATTTAGTTTAGTTAGTCAACTAAATCAAAGGATCAAAGGAATTATCTATTTCAGTACAGTCAACATAAAACCGTTAAATTAAATGAAACGCTTTACTTTTACAATATATACTTTTATACGTACTTAGCACGTGCTTAAAACGGTGAAGGAAAACATCGTGAGAAAACCGGCATGCCCTAGAACCAAAAAATCGAAGGCTTGTGCCAACAGTTAGTGTTCCAATAAGCGGCGATGGGATTGCAACCTGTCACGTGGAATGCTAACTACGTGCAAAACGCGGGCATGTACCAAATATAATGTTTGAACGTGCCTCTGACTACCCCCTACTTTGTATTCTCAAAGATCTACTCACTGAGTATGTATCTGAGGATGCCCACTATGGGGAATACAGTTGTGAGCGTGTTTGTTTTTTTTGTTATTTTATTATGTTTCTGTGTTTTGTTCTGTAAATTGGTGTTATGCACAATAAAGAGTTTATCTATCTATCTATCTACAATAGCACAACTAGGTAGGTACTTCGTATAGATAACTAGGTAGATAGATAGATAGGTAGTTGCTTTATGTTGACGCGTTTGTAATGATGCTAGATGATCGCTTTAATTTCACACAAACAATGACATTACGCCATTCCAAGTTAACGTAATGGAGTCAGTTATTGTGATGGCTGACTGTCTGCCTGATTAGGAATGGCGAGGTACATGCCAAATGGCGTATTGTTTATACCTCAACTGTACCTGCCTGTCCCCTGTCCTAGTGTGAGACCACCTTTACGTATTCTTGGACTTATGGTCCGTCGACCGCATCGCCACTCGGTCAAGCTTTTGCAAATTATACATTTAGACCATTATATATAGACCGCCTGTTTTAGTAGTATTGTAAGGTTTAATGACATTTCAGACTTTTATAACACATAAGTTTGCAAGAATGTAGAATATCACGAACATTGAACCTCAGCGGGATTCGAACCCGCGACCTCCCGCGGGTCGTAACCTTGGTCGAAATTCTTGGGATGTTTTGGCTCGAAGGCACGAAGCTTGGACTTTTGTGATATTATAAATTCTTGTAATTTTTTAGGTTAAACACTTTACAAACCAAATAACTCAAATCCTTTATCTTATTATTTTCCCAAAGAACGCCGAGAAATAACAAATACCCTCGCATTCTTTCCAAATTGATTCTCAAGAAAAGCTTGCTAAAAAATAATTAAAATATTATTGAACCTTGATAAAATCTCAACATACCTACTTCCAATCAACTCTAAAAAGGCACACAACCGACTGTATTTGTTTTCCCAACTGTCTGTGATAGACAAACGCAGGTGCATTTTCATTTGGGCTAATCTTTGGGCGGCCTTGTCGCTGAAAGCAATTCCTTCCATTCACTAAAATGAAAGAAAAAAATGGGCTGTCTACGACTTAAATCCGTTTAGCAACATCGTTTCTAGAGCAAAGTACTATTATATTCAGTTCACTGTCTAGGAATTTCCAAGATATAATGGTAAGTAGGTCACTCGCCAATATTATTCGCATCAAAACAAAACCATAAACATAAATGGATGGAAATGTTTCGGCCGAAGCAAAACGTTTAAAATAACCAACTAGGTATTCAGGAAGAAAAGAGTAATTGCTTTACTGCTTCTTCTCAACATGTACCTGCATTAACTTTATTCCATTGGTACTTTACCACGTTTTGCAGTAACAGATAATAAGTAAATTATTATTTAATTTAGCGTAGGTACTCCAAAATTCTAAATCAGCTACTCCACTGCGACTAATCCCAAAAATTTGAGCGTGGAGTTCCGATCATGATTGTAAAAACATTACCATCATCAGATTAACCATGTGTTTTTTTTTCAATTTCTGTATAGAAACTACGATATTTCAGTTGTCTATGGGTATATTTGCAATCAACATAAAATTCCTCTTAGACGACGCAGACTACAGCATATTCAGGGGTCTGGTAATTTTGCAAACATGATAATATCCACCAACACAGGGAATCTTAGTGTGGTTTTACAAAATTATAACGACTATACCACGTACTTTACCATTCTCCTGCTGACGTTTCGTTGACACGAAACGTACTTTACCATTCTCCTGCTGACGTTTCGTTGACACGTCAGCAGGAGAATGGTAAAGTACGTGGTATAGTCGTTATAATATTCTGAAATGATACCAAACCACGTTAATTTCAATTCGATCCTAGTGTGGGGCCTATGTATGTATAAGTCTATTGGGAGTTTATTAAAAACAACTCTCGAAACTCCCACAAGCTATAACAGCTTAGCAAATTGAACATACTTCGGTATAAAGTAATTATTTTGTTAAAACCTGGGGATAATGAGGGGCTTCATCTAAGCTTTCAGTTGTCAAGAGTAATCTTGTTACTCTGTAAACTTCTGGTATAAAGTCTAAATTTAATTAATCTTATTTGTAAGTACATATCTAAAATGATGAAGTCTTAGCTAAGATAATTTTATTCTGTCAAGCAATTAAGATTGAGTGCATTTTGGCTAAAAAAATAAATAAATAACCAACAGACACTAGTCCTGACAACAGACTAGGATTCTCTATGTCGTAGGTATCAGGAACTATGACCACCCACACCCGAATCAAATATCCGTATAACATGCAAACATTTGTCCCGCAGTGGGAATCGAATCCGCACCTCTTGTGCCGTAGCCGACATCACGCCCTCCACCATAATAAATAAATTAAAATTTTCAGTTACACCATTTCTGAGAGGTGATAGTGTAACTCACGCTCACTCTATAGTGTTCAGAGGGGCTTGTTCAGTTACGTAACCATTTTTAAATTGAGTGAATCATAGAATTAAAATTAACGTGGTTTGGTATCATTTTAGAATATTATTACCACGTACTTGACTATTCAAAAAACGTCGTTCTCCTGCTGACTGAACGTAGTAAAGTACGTGGTATATTCGTAATAATATTCTTATATTGAGTGTATAGTCAGGATGAACGATTCGTCATCTTAACAAGCCACTGATGAGCTCACAAACAAGCTCACCACATTGTCAGTCACATACAATGTAAGCTGGCTCCAGCACGCGCCGCACATACCGCACATACTCTATCTAATTGTGCACCGGAAACGCGCCTTTAACAACACTACGTGAAATCATAATACAATGAATCATTAATTATTGATTCTGTTTATATGTAAATGTTTATTCTCATTGTCCCAAAACAATGAGATGGTCGGGAGAGTGGGGAGAGTCGAGAGAGTCGGGAGAGTCGGGAGAGCCCAACGAAGAGAGGGCGACGATTGTACTGAAATATTATTAGCGCGGTTGATCATGGGAAGGTGTATCATAGATGGATGTAAATATGAAGATAGGTTACACAAATCAGTTTGATTATAGATTCGATTGCATCTATAGATTTAGAAGCTACCTACTATCAAACAAAATTATCTTATTCTAAAGGTTGTCTGGAAGAGATCGCTTTTAAGCGATAAGTCCATTGAACCTTTAATATTAATATGTTGATAGTTTATTTTTAATTCATTCAAACTAGCTTCAGTATTCATCAATTACTTACATAAGTATATTTTTTTCAGGTAAAAATAAAACCTGACTTCAAATAACGGGAACTTGATAAAAAGGTTAAAATAATTTTAAGCCCCATATTTTCATTGTTATAGGTTCTGTTAAAAATAAAAAAAACCTATAGACGAATTGAGAACCTCCTCCTTTTTGGAAGGCGGTTAATAATCATAACAAAGTACTGGTTACCTCTATCTAGACACCGATTAAGAACGAAAGCGAACGAACGAAGAACGAACAGTCTGACTGAAATAAGTCGGAGTTCGGTCTCGGAGTTTTAAGGAGGTCGTTTCTCGACGAAACTTCTGAATGAACTTGAACTCGAGTAACCTCGCCTTGTTATTATTTTCAGTACCTACTGCGACTGCAATCTTCGTTCGAGATTTTGATTGATTTAATTTATTCTGAACGAATGAATGATTTGACGGGACAAACATTAAATAATTATGGTTGAATACAATAATATTTTTTATCCAATAAACAATGTATATCGCGAGATTTACTCTGCTTTTTATTACTAATATATTATATATAATCTTCATTTTCAGAACTTATGTCTGTATGTCATAAACTTATGCGAAGTAAACGATTTAATATATTTTTCGTAAACATGCGTGGATATATTGACATTTGTTTCGACAAAAGAACACGCGATGTGTCTTATTTAGAACAGTACATAAAATGTAAAAAAAAAATGTCGTTAAAAGGTCGTCTCGATTCAGTAATTGTTAGAATGAATCCATAAATAAGAATGAGTTCCGAAGTTTCCGTACGTGAAATGAATATTTAATGCACTTCACCAAATCTATTGTCGAAAGCCAAATTAGCGATGGAAAACCTGCTCTCAGCGAAGTTAAAAGAATAACAATATTTTGGATAGTTTTCCATTTGTCTGTTCTAGCTTCTTCACCCTGTATGATGTTATAACAACTTCCCCACTAAGCTTTAAGGAGTTCCCATGTTTATGCTTGTGATAAGTATTTATTTAAATGAATTAATGCGTAACACAGAGGGCACGCTAAGATGTCGGTCCTGAATATTACAGTCGCTGAGCCATGCCAATTAGAATTGGCTAATAGCTCATACAAACTAACTTCCTTATAGTTGTTTTCAAATTGAGTAGGTATAAGAAGTAGGCAGTAGATAAGTATTAGAAAAGTAAAGCATTTCCTAACCTAAAATTTTTGGATATTTGATTTTATTGTAAAATCACACAAAACAATCATATACTTATGATAGACTTTGTTACATAAGAATACAGAGATTTAACAATAAAATAATTATTTTAAATAAAATATTATTAATTACTATAGACATTTATTCATACAACTATGTACAAGTAGGTATATACAAAAAATACAGATGAAACAGCTAGCTATCTAAAGACCGTTGCAAACGATCTATAGATAGCTCAACTGATCCAGATCACTACCAGGCGGAAGCGTTCCCAAAATACTGGCCGCATTGCCACGCTGAATGGCAATGCTAATGCGTTGACCCAGATAAGAGCCAGCTCTCTTGTCACGCGTCGCTTCGACCAGTCGCCCTGAAATAATTTTGAAAACGCGAAGGGCCCCGGTTCCCCACGGACCCAGAGTCTCAACCCCAAAAGGCTCAAATAAGTAGGCTCTGTCGAGACTTCTATATTTGCGCCTCTTGAGATCCTCGGCCGAATCAGCCGCTGCACCGGCTCTAACTGAAGTCCCCGACAGATGAGATGGTGCTAGGGTATCTACGCATGTGGCGTCCCATACCAAAGGCCTTCCCTTCTCCCAAGGGAATTGATGATTGAATAATATTATTAAATAAAATGAAAACAATATTAGATAATTGGATCTAATAATGAATACAATTGCATTAAATCCTTTCCATCCAAAGGTTGTCTGAAAGATATCGCTTCTAAGCGATAAGACGCTTATCTTTAACTTTTTTGTTTTAGTTTTGATAAGTGAAATCTGTTTTTCTTATGGCGTACAATAAAGTATTTTCATTCATTCTCATAAGATATAGGTGCGCGAAGTCGCGGGCATAACTATGCTAATCCTGGAGTCGCAAAACTGTTGTTCTCCGGTCACTGATCGGTCTACTTACATGCGAATCAGCATCTCGATCTTCAATTGTAAACAATTCTTAGAAACATTCATTCTGTCGCAATCCTGCATACATTTTAATTCAGATGTGCCAAATGCATCGAATACCAAATACGAATTGATTTCTGTGCCTGTTCTAAGCAAATGTATTGTTACGAGCTAGGGTACGGGATAAAATAATGAAGTCCACTTGAACACCAAAAGAACACTGTATTAGTCAGGTTACACTATAAAATTAACTTTGACACTAACAGCACAACAGAATTACACCACTTAAACAAAAGCACTAAAACACTGAATTACTAGGTACAACACTATAACACAAACAGTCACTTTACTAATCACTGGGTATCGCTTCTTTATCACTTAGATCAATTCACTTCCAAATCTCGATCGGAACTGTCGCTACGGGCCGCTCACCGCGCTTATAAATCCCCCTAAGACGATACCTCGATCCTTCCAGAAAGATCTCGTACAATCCCGTCCTTTCTAAGCGCGCACTATCCCCTTCTAACGCATTTGCTATCTCTTACTAACGCGGTTAATGACCGTTCTAGTCGGTTCCATAAGGGGCGGGGCGTCCGCTACGTGCGTGCTAGTTCTTTCTACGCGATACTAGATGGCGGTAGAACGAGTAGTGCGTCCATTTGATAAGAGATGGCGCTAGCATACCGTAGTTAGCTAGCAGCGCACGTCACACTGCCCCCTCCTTAGACATGCTCGTCCCGAGCATTGTCAGACCCGTAATACCTCGCCAAACGGTCAACATGAACGATCTTAGGGGCTCCTCGCAGACCCTTCTGTATCCGATAAGTGACATCGTTAATCCTGGTCATAACACGGTACGGTCCGTCCCATTTGGGCTGTAATTTGGGAGACTTTCCTTTTTTCCGCACTGGATTATGCAACCACACCAGTGAACCTTCGTTGAATCCCAAATTGTTCAGTTTTCTGTCATAACGGGTCTTCATCTTTTCAGACGTTTGTTGGCTGGATTGTCGGATGTTTTCATATACGTCGTTCATTTTATTTCGTAAGTCGCTCGCATAATCTGTTATTGTGCGTGGAGAATCAGGTGGAATGCCAGTTATCAAGTCCGCAGGTAATCGCAGTTCACGTCCAAAGTTCGCAAAGGCAGGGGTGACATTTGTGCTCTCGTGAACTGCACTTCGATATGACAACAGAAATGGCTGAATGTACTTGTCCCAATCCTTCTGATTGGTCTCCACCACTTTTGCCAGATAATGTTCCAACGTCTGATTAAACCTTTCTACCATTCCGTCCGATTGTGGGTGATAGGAGGTGGTTCTGGTCTTATGAGTGCCCATTAAACGACATGTCTCCTGAAATACCTGGGACTCAAAATTCCTTCCTTGGTCGCTGTGAATTTCCAGAGGTACTCCAAAACGACAGAAAACTTCGTGTACTAATTTATCCGCTACCGTCGAAGCTTCTTGGTTAGGAATTGCGAAAACTTCCGGCCATTTTGTAAAATAATCCATGACTACCAAGAAGTATTTGTTCCCGTTTTCACTAACAGGAAACAGTCCAGCAACGTCCAGCGCTATACGTTCCCACGGCGCTCCGACATTGTATAACTTCAATGCTCCTTTGCTGCGCGTGTGGGGTCCTTTTACGGCTGCACAACTCGTACATTTCCGGCACCAGTCCTCCACATCATCTCGACAATGGATCCAGTAAAATCGTTCGCGGATTTTTAACAATGTCCTTTTTATTCCCATATGACCACCCGAACATCCCTCGTGGTAGAGCTTCAGAACGTCAGATATTTTGTTCCTAGGGACAACCATTTGAAGGTGACAATGATCTCCTCGAGCATTTTCCCATTTACGGCACAATACTCCATTATGGACAACCAGACTGTCCCACTGAGCCCAATAACTTTTTGTAGTTGTGCTCATTCCAGCAACATCACTCCACTTAGGTTTGGGGCTACCAGCTTTGATCCGTTCTACAATTGGCTTGAGATCGTTATCCTCCTGCTGTGCTTGCTGCAGGGCTTCCTTCAACTCCTCGCTAAGGTCTGTTCTCAGCATTCTTATGGGTTCTGCTTCTTTGGACTCCTGTTTGACACAATGCTTACAGTTTTCCAGGCAAGGTCTTCTAGAGAGTGCATCCGCGTTACCGTGAGATTTTCCACTGCGATGTTCAATTTGAAAATCAAACTCCTGTAGCTGTTCTATCCATCTTGCCACTTGCCCCTCTGGGTTCTTGAACTGTAATAGCCATGTTAACGCAGCATGGTCAGTTTGCAGATGAAATTTACGTCCTAGCAGATATTTGCTGAAATGCTGCAAAGATTTTACTACTGCCAGCAGTTCCCTTCGTGTGACACAGTAATTTCTTTCCGGTTTGGATAAAGATTTGCTGAAGTAGGCTATCACCACTTCTTGATCTCCTTTGCGCTGAGATAATACACCACCAATACCGGTATTACTTGCATCTGTGTCCACGATGAACTCGTTATCTAGGTCAGGAAAGCCAAGAATAGGTGCCTCACACAGACGCTTCTTTAGTTCCTGAAAAGCATGGTTGCAGTCTTCATCCCAGCAGAATAGTCGCTTCTCCTCGGTGAGCTTGTGCAAAGGCTTAGCTACATCAGCAAAGTTCTTCACAAACCGTCGGTAATAGGAGCACAACCCTAAAAATGCTCTGACTTGTGTCTTGTCCATTGGAATCGGCCAATCCTTGACAGCGTCTATTTTCTCTGGGTCAGTTTGTATTAGGGCTTTCGAATACCGGATTTTTACAATACCGGTATTAATACCGAATGTTTTTTTCTAAATACCGGGATTCCGGGATACCGGTATTGAAAAAAAAAACCTTATTTTTATCAGACTTTTAATTTTATTCTTTTTTGGAAGTATACCTGATATTATTAGGCGTCTCTGTTTTATACGCATTCTGAGGGCAGAGGCAAGATTTCGGCTTATGGTATTGTCTGCTTCGTCTAATTTTCGCAGCATGAATTTGAGACAAGCATCAGCCGATAAAAGAGTGGCATCACGACGGCACAGTGCAGAGACAGTTGCCTTGATCACGCTGAGGCTTTGGTGAATGTTATTTAATAAGGTGATATCTTCATCATCAAATTTAATATTCGATTTCAGATCAATCAGTTCTTTAGTGGATGACCGACATGGTCGGTCGATTTTTGAAGCTCAAAGATAACAGAGCTTCAAAAATCGACCGACCATGTCGGCCATACTGCTCCACTAGTTAGGTTTTTACGTCTAGCATCAATTTAATCTCTTTGCCATGCTCTTTGGTAACGTAGCTTTGTAATATATCGTTTCTAATAGGCGATTTTCTGAAGTAAGTATCTTGCTAGTTTTCGCACCTTTTCGATGACATTTTTGTATACAAATTTTGGCGGAGTAGTAACTTGTGGACGTTCAACAACGAAAGCCCCGTTTGTGTCGTCATCTGCACTATTTTCACTTTCGTCGCAACTTGAGTCATCTTCAGAAGTTGTTGTAGCTATAGGTGCAGGTGCAGGCGCGCATTCCTCTGTTTTTTTGTATAAAACGTCAATTACTGCTAACTATACACCGTGAGCTAAACATAGCTGATGATGACCACTGAAAGATTTTCCCATTTTGGTCATAACACTGGCGCCGTCTGTACATAGAGCAATCACATCTTCGGACAGGTCAATGTTAAATTCTTGCAAACGTTCTTTGAGATAATTTAAACTATCTGCAGCTGACAATTCGGAATTTCCCCTCACCCCTGGCGGGCGCCGCCGCCTTCCGCACTGTACTTAGAGCAACGCGAGACTTCCAGGAAGTCCGATTTAAAATATTCCAAAATAAATAAATGGATAAAAATGTCTATGTGCGGTAGTGATAGTTTATTAAGTACCTATTTTGTGTTTTGTACTAAAATTAAAATAAAATCACTAATACCGGGATCCCGGTTTTGAACATTTCAATACCGGTATTAAAAATCTCGAAAAAAATTCCGGGATCCCGGTATTGGCTGATACCGGGATCCCGGTATTGGAAGCCCTAGTTTGTATACCGTTTCGTGAAACTACATGACCCAAGAAGCTTACTTGCCGTCTGAAGAACGAGCACTTTTTCGGACTTAACTTTAGATTTGCTGCGCGGATCTTTGACAACACGCGTTCCAGATTTTGAAGATGTTCTTGAAATGTTCTTCCAATAATGATGATGTCATCCAAGTAGACAAGGCAGGCGTCTCCGATCAATCCAACAAGTACTAGCTCCATTAGCCTCTCAAAAGTCGCAGGGGCGTTGCATAATCCGAACGGCATGACTCGAAATTGCCAAAGTCCCTTTCCCGTAGAGAATGCAGTCTTTTCCTTGTCTCTAGGGTCTATTTCTACTTGCCAGTAGCCACTTTTCAAATCCAGAGTAGTAAACCACTTCATTCCTGTCAGTGTATCTAACGTGTCATCAATTCTTGGTAGTGGATAACTGTCTTTCTTCGTTACTTCATTGAGACGACGATAATCCACACAGAAACGCATAGTTCCGTCCTTCTTCTTGACTAGCACGACAGGCGAGCACCAAGGACTGGATGAAGGTTCTATTACACCATCCTTCATCATTCCCTCAATCATGGTTTCTACTTCTTTCTCCCGTGCTACTGGTAATCGTCTAGGTCGCTGGCGGATCGGTAGCTCATTACCAGTGTTTATCGCATGCTGTACTAGTCCAGTCTTTCCAATATCAGTATGCCGATGGCAGATGTAATTCTGTTGTGCTGTTAGTGTCAAAGTTAATTTTATAGTGTAACCTGACTAATACAGTGTTCTTTTGGTGTTCAAGTGGACTTCATTATTTTATCCCACTTCTGACACCAAATTGTTACGAGCTAGGGTACGGGATAAAATAATGAAGTCCACTTGAACACCAAAAGAACACTGTATTAGTCAGGTTACACTATAAAATTAACTTTGACACTAACAGCACAACAGAATTACACCACTTAAACAAAAGCACTAAAACACTGAATTACTAGGTACAACACTATAACACAAACAGTCACTTTACTAATCACTGGGTATCGCTTCTATATCACTTAGATCAATTCACTTCCAAATCTCGATCGGAACTGTCGCTACGGGCCGCTCACCGCGCTTATAAATCCCCCTAAGACGATACCTCGATCCTTCCAGAAAGATCTCGTACAATCCCGTCCTTTCTAAGCGCGCACTATCCCCTTCTAACGCATTTGCTATCTCTTACTAACGCGGTTAATGACCGTTCTAGTCGGTTCCATAAGGGGCGGGGCGTCCGCTACGTGCGTGCTAGTTCTTTCTACGCGATACTAGATGGCGGTAGAACGAGTAGTGCGTCCATTTGATAAGAGATGGCGCTAGCATACCGTAGTTAGCTAGCAGCGCACGTCACAGTATGTTTACTATATTTCACTGCAGGGCATCAACGCGTAGGTACCTACCTAAATATAGTTCTAGTAAGTACTTATCTATTTACCTAAATAGCTACGTGTAGTTCTATCAAAGTGGGTCAAACAGGAAGAAACTTGTTTTTGATGTTTCACTATTTTATTAGGGGAGTATAAATTTTACACAGCGGTCTACTTATCTATATTTATTAATGGAAACCAAAAACCACTTTAACGTCTTCAACAATCGTTAGAAATGTTTAATAAATGGGTCCTGTGTTCACATCGCGATCTGAATTTCTAATATTTTCTATGACGCAGGTGCAGGCTTCACGCTCAGATAGACTTCGATAATTTTCAGTATTCAATCTATGAAATTTCATATGAAAATAAGTCACAAGGTTTAATTGAGTCGCTCATTTTAATTATTATTGTAATAATGGATTTTACTTATCGTAAATACTAAGGTGTCTACTATACGTCTCAATGAAGAATCTCGAAATGAGTCAAAACTTACTTGGTGTCTTCACCGTTATAATATGGTTTTAATTTTTACAACAATACCTTATTTACAAAAGTATTTTAAGTGGATATTGTCTTATAGTGTTAACCTGATCCTGGACTTATTTTTTGTGTTAAATATAATTTTCATGTTTTGCCCCATACCCTTGCAAAAATAACTAAATTAACTTAAATAAATAAATAGCCTTTGGAAAACTTGTTTGTGTGGAGATCCCAGTAATCGACATTAACTACTATGAGGAAAATCCTAAAAATCTTATTGCAGTATGGCAATTTGATTTTTAAAAAAAAATTGCAGTTTGGCAATTTCATTCAAGACCTCTCTGTAGGTAAATATATAACAACTTTTAAATTACATGGGTAGGAAGTAATGCCTTTTTTTCGTATCTAGGTAGTACGTTTGGGCACCACCCATTACTTAGCCCAGCCAATTGATATTAGTAAAAGTATTTATTTAATAATAGAATGCTCTGCACATACAAAAATAATAACTAATACTTAATAGATCCTAGTGTTCTCGCTAAATAGGGCATCCCAATATGCTAATTGTACAAGGGTATTTGTAAGTTCAATAAAACAAAAGTTATTTGTATGCAATAAAAAAGTTTATTGTTTATTATTAGCATATGAATTGGAGAATTATTTGGAAAAGATGATGTTATCCAAATGATGACCGTTACGTTGCTGGCACTCTTCTAAACGGGAACGAAGATTGGCGATAACACGTTGACACATAGCTATCGATATTGCTGCCATTTCTGACCTGATGTTTTCACCTGAATGGTCATGTTAATAAGCAGAATTGTCGGTACTGGGCAGTGGAGAATCCGAGACGAAAGCATGAACGACCCCTGCATAGCCCAAAGGTCGTTGTTTGGGCCGCTATGTGTGCTAAAGGCATAATTGGTCCTTATTTTCATGAAGATCAACGAGGCCGAGCAATTAATGTGAATAGTGACCGTTATTGCGATATGTTGCGAAATTTTTTGGTCCCAGAGTTGCAGGAGTTTGCAGGTTTCAACTCAAGAACGTGGTTCCAGCAAGATGGGGCCACTTGCCATACCTCAAATGACTCAATGGAAGTTGTTAACGAATTATTCCCTAATAAAGTCATTTCGCGCAGGGGTAACATCAACTGGCCTCCCAGAAGCCCCGACCTTAGCCCGCTTGACTATTTTGCATGGGGATACCTTAAAAGTAAGGTTTATCAAAATAATCCGACGAATCTAACCCAGTTGAAGCAAAACATCAGGTCAGAAATGGCAGCAATATCGATAGCTATGTGTCAACGTGTTATCGCCAATCTTCGTTCCCGTTTAGAAGAGTGCCAGCAACGTAACGGTCATCATTTGGATAACATCATCTTTTCCAAATAATTCTCCAATTCATATGCTAATAATAAACAATAAACTTTTTTATTGCATACAAATAACTTTTGTTTTATTGAACTTACAAATACCCGATACACTTTCTGGACACCTTGTATAAAAACTATACAAAATTTGAACATGCATATTAACAACTAATTAAATTAAAATAAATAAAATGGCAAATGGCAAAGTAAAAGTAAATACTTTAGGGAATAATACTAATAAAAGGAAACTTTCTCTCAGTACTAGAAATATTGTCTAACTACTCGATGTTTTTTTCTTGTAAAATGTTTCTTCTTAATGTAACTCACGTAGTAGCTCTCCTCTACCAACTAGGTGTCTAAGATAGCTGCTTGTGTAACTATATAGGTATATACTATACCTACAATGATATTCGCAGCCTCACCAGCTGTGCCTAATAAATAATACTTGTAAACTATGCCGATACGAGATAAGTTTGTGACTGAAACTTATCTTGTATCGGCATTGATGAATGGCAATATAATATTTTCAATATGCGGTTGAGGCTGCAGCATTTTTGTAGTGCCTCAGAGATGTTCGCGCAAACAAAGGTGGACGGCTTTCAGGCCATCATCCGTAAAGATACGGCAGCTCTAATGAGTAGAGTAAAGGGCATTAACAACCCTATTCTGAAAAGTTGCGCAGAGGTGTACCTCTCTTATTTGGAGAATTTCTGCGGAGGTTAGTCAATCAGTGAAATCAAAATTATTATTTCAAACATGTGCGGAAAATTGTCATTACTTTCGAAAGAAGAGCACGCTAACTATCCTATTATACGGACACATATTATACGGTACAGTTTTGAATTTGGAACAAAAAACGCGCCGCCAATGTATGTAAATCCAATGCCGGCGTGTTCGATTGTTCTTTATTTGACTCCTTTGAATTTGAATCTCTTTCATCGAGCTTAGTATAAATAGGTTGCATACAAGTTGCTGTATGTGGCTTTACCACAGATGCACTTACATATTAGCACATGCAGTAAAATAAAATAAAAACTTAAAGCAAAAGGTCGTCTCGATTCTGTTGTTTTTATATTAAATACATACAAAAATAAGATCCGAAGATTCCGAAAGTGAAATGGATATCGACTGCACTCCACTAGACCTAAAGTCGGAAACCAAATAAGCGATGGAAACCCTACTTTCAGCGAATTCAAAAGAAAAATACCTTAGAGTATGTAATCATAAGAAACCTTTTTTAATGCCCTGCGTGTCCAATATACATAACAACGCGTTTAGGGCGCTGTTGCGTCTTCCGCGATTCTGCAGCGCGTCAGGTATGTTCGCCGAGACGCGCACTGACACCTTCGACGCCATCTGCCTGAAAAAAACAGCCTCGATCATTGCTGAGCAAACTCCGCGGGAGCAGTAACACCATCCTAAATGCGATTGCAGAACAATTTGGTTGTCCTCTGGTATGGAAACTCATCCAGAGGACCAAATCGCTGTTAGTTATTAAGTACTAACCTAGTTTTAAGTTATACTAACAAAATGAACTGATTTGTCTGAATAAATGAAATTTATAATTATTAATTCCTTTTTTTTAATTAAATACTTACTATTACTCTTGGCGCTGCACCATATTCGTGGCCTATGCAATAATGTTGTATTATTAATTGAGCATCTCCCTTCTCAAAATGTCTCCACCTATCTACCTAACTTTACTAACAGATACCTTACCTAGTCTTATGTATCAATCTACTATCAAACAAAATAAATTGAATTACTGTCCGAAGTAAAGACTTATAATTTGATTGGAATACTAATAATGTGATGTTTTTGTTGTTTTAGCAAGTGACATACTACGTGATCCGCACGGCTCTGCTCGCGTCGTGGTTCTGGGCGGCAGTGCTGACATGCGCGCCTGTTCTGGGTTTGGGTCTCTACTACGACGAGACGGAACGGGTCTGCGTGCGGTACCGGAACGCAACCAGTGGGACGGACTTCGGATACGCCGCGTTCTATGTGTTTTTTGGTAACATTTAAACTTTTCTTGCAACTCACAAACTTTTCATTGTTGGAGATAGCTTCTTCCACCATAAAAGAGCTCTTGAGCATCTGTGTTGGACATCGCAGATCTCTCGTATGTAATAAACCACACAATATGTCCCACATCATCATAATCATCATCATCAGCCCACATCAGTCCACTGCTGGACAAAGGTCTCTCAAAATACGCGACACTGAGCACTATCTCCTACAGCTGATCATTAATTAAAACTCTTTATTTTCGTTCATTTGCTCTCTCTCGCCATTAAATACTGCTAGCAAATATCTCTTCAAATATTGGCCTCTAGATAATATCGGAATGATCCCTCGGTAGCACCCGCTGGCTAAAGTCTTACTAGTAGTCTGTGTAGAGTCTGTCCTAATTGTGTTATTATTTTATACGTCATAATGGATATCGACTTTTTCAAAATTTATAAATAGCTGACCCGACAGATGTTGTTCTGTCCTTGAATGTGTCCCTGTCTCGTCAATTCGACAACCATAGGGGAAGTGTGGAGGAAGTAACCACTACGTTCGACAACCAACATCAGTTCGCATGGGAGAAAGTAACAGTGTTTTTACATATTCCGGGAAATCTTTCGAATTGATATAAAAACCTAATTCGGACTATAACAAACATTTTTAAACAAAATCTAGCCAAATCGGTCCAGCCGTTCTCTAGGGATGCGAACAGCATTTACTTTTTATTTATACACATAGCTTCTGCCCACGGCTTCGCCCGCGTAGTAACTGTATAAAAAGTTGCCTATGTATTATTCTGATGTATAACCTATATTACTGTAAAGTTTCATCAAAATACGTTCATTAGTTTTTGCGTGAAAGAGTAACAAACATCCATCCTCACAAACTTTCGCGTTTATAACATACCTAGTGGATTGTTGAGTTAAGAGTGAGCGAGGCGTTGTTGGACATGTTTGTTTACATCCAAGGACCGTGATTATGTGATCAGGTGCCAATCTCCTTGATAGTGCAACGACCGCGCCGCGCTGCATGCCATGCTGCATGCCGGTACACTCACCAACACAAGTGCTCAAGCATGGACTTAACAAAAAAGATACATACCACAGAGTTACAAGCAAGAAAGAGAGCTATCCACTGAGTTTTACTACATGATAAGGTCAGAAGCGTTGAAATGGCGATGGGCAGGCCATGTAGCTCGCAGAACAAAAACCGTGAATAAAGGTTCTCGATTCGCGACCACGTACCAGGCGACCCAGTCTAAGGAGGCCCCTGAAGGTAGCCCAAAAGCCCAAAACCGTTAGTCATGGCATTCTTTTGGCAAGGCTATATCCAGCAGTAGACTTCTACTGCCTGAAGATTCAAAAGTGCCATACCTACTTTTATTCGTTTTAAATTTTTGCTAGAGCTTTGCCACGCTATGACCGTATACCAAAAATCAAGATTAAACGTCTCACCAAAGTGGAGGATGTAGGTATATGAATTGCGAGGCTCAAGTGGAGATGGGCAGGGCACCTGGCAAGGCGAGAGGATCACTGACGATAAAAGCAGTTACGGAATGGTGGCCAAGAGATATGCTGCGGCCTCGAGGCAGACCATCCGATGTCAGACGACATTGTGAGGGCAGGAGTGGCGTCTCTATGAGATGAGGCATTTTCTCAGCAGTGGGTGTTATCGGCTGATTAGATAGATAGAGCTTTGAGCTCTTCTTATAGGAGGTACATACCTACCTGTTATTTGTAGTTATCATGATGTTGGTTTAAACTACTCCACAAAATGTAATGTATTATATTTAGCTTGATAAATGCAAACGATTCTGCACTCCAGTCATTATGTAATGGTAGTTTCGATAAAAAGGACAAGACTAGTTTACTCACGAACCAGCGAACAGAACATGCCTCTGTGGAAACTGGGCCATGATTTATTTAGCTGTACTGATACTTTACCAAACCATAAATTGGAGTCTACGTAATCAAAGATATTATAATACTATATTAGTAACGTATAAGTACAGTTACAAGTATCTACGCTCATACCTAGTTATCACAAACTAGTTAAAAATACTACGTATTTAGTAGGTAATAGTATTGTTGGTTTCGAAGCAATTACCGACACTGAATGCTCTTTACCGGAATGGCGATTCAGACAATGAAAGTGAACCAGTTTTTTGTAAAAACGTTTGGTACCTCAAGATATCACATTTATTTAAATTAATTTCCTTTTTTATCGAGTTCAAAAATGAAGGGGGATCACTTCAGTTACCTTTCGTCAATTGAAAACATCATCATCGTTATCAACAGTGTGTGAAGTCTACTCCTTTGAGCCGCTCTTACCCACCGACTTCCCGTGACATACAAATTAACATGATTTCCTGATAAATTATGCCTTCTAGATTTTGAATAGTCTGTTTCAAGTCTTTGTTATAGATGCGTGAAATTAAGTTAAGGATTTTAACTGCTGATTTATTAGATTTTTACCAAAAACAGCTGATCTGTACCAGCACCATCATATTCAATTTTCATTGAATACAAGACGTAGATCAAACGTTGTTATGTTACCTTTCTAAGTGCCATTATGTTACTAGCTATAAGTATACTGGGACATTGGATAATGGTGGCGGTGTGGTCTGCAGGCACGCTGCTATGCGTGGTGCTGGTGTACTGCAACCTGGCGGTGATCCGCGCGCTGTACGCGATCACGGGGCCGCGGGGCGCCTGCGCGGAGCCCCTCGTGCGCCGCGTCTCCCGCACCAGCTGCCGACAGACGCCGCGCCCGCCGCCCGCGCCCGGGGCTCCGCCGCTGCACCACAACGCCGCCACGGCCGAGGAGGTCGCCTTCAGCAGGCTGATGGCCACGCTGTCCGTGCTCTTCATGATCTGCTGGCTTCCTCAGATGGTGGGTTCCGTTGATCGGCAGCGTTCGGTTAAAGCAGGGGTCTCCAAACTTTTTAGACTAAGGCCCAGACAGATTTACTGAAGGGCCAAGATCGAGATAACTCATCAGATTAACATTAACATTCACAAAGTGAGGTAATCTATGGCGTGGAGCGGACCCCGCGACGTTCGCAAATCATCATGGACATAAAACATCTGATTATTATTTTGTACGATTACTTTGTTTGAGTTGATTTAGCAAAATAAATTAAAGGGTGGGCTGGATACCAGGTCAGATTGAGCCGTAATTTGGAGTATCTTGCGACTCGGTGGCAAAATCTCGGTGGCTGAAAAAAGCCAGGACCAGGTAGTCCTGGCTTTTTTCAGTTGTATGCCCGTCTACACTAAGTTAAGCAACATGACAAAATGTCAAGACACGATAGTCTGAACTTGGCATTATTATAATAACCTACCGACTAATCGGGTATCTGTCGATCTATCCACTTCACATATTTAGCATTCGGTGTGCCTGGTATTACTTTGCTGTCTTAGAAAGGTTCAGTAACATAGCTGATTCAATCATTTCATTTGATTGTAGCAGAACACAGTGTTGTCACAAGCTAATCATGTTATCCCTAGAGTTACCTTAACCTACTGCTAATATACTCTCTCGTAGAGTAGTGTCTGACTGCTGGATCTCAGTGTTATCATGACATTGTTGGCAGCTTTGCACAAACAATAAATCCATGCATTTAAATACTCATAAAGTTTCACGCAAAAACTATTAATGATTTAAAACAGCTAGTTAGTAAAGAAGCCACGTCTGTCGTACCCGATTTGCGATGTAACTACCATAGTTCGATTTGCGATTTGTATGCGATTCATATGCCGAAAGGATCTCTTGTATGTGTTACGTGACGTGTGAGCAATTCAGCATGCAAAATAGTTTTAAACCGAGTGACCTTGAGGTTGTCTGACCTGACGTTGAGGAGTGCATGCAGTGATTGAGGCGATTATTGCGCATATTTTGTCTAGCAAGTGTTCTAAATAAGAATTACTTGTTTTTCTTACTGATGCTCTTCAATTCGCTAATCAACCAGCCTGTATGATGATAACGCCTCTTATTTTTCTAACATGAAATATATAGATAGATAACTCCTTATTGCATACACCAGGACAAACACTTTACAAAGAGTCTTAAAACTAGGTTGTGGTGTTACAATGGACGGCCTTATCGCTAAGAGCGATCTCTTCCAGGTTATCTTTGGAAATAAACTCAGGTATACGAAGATTTCACCTAAGCAATATATATCTACTTGCAATTAATTTAAACGTAGGAAGTATGTACTCTAGTTTCTTGTTACAAAGCTCGTATTATATGAAATTGGAAAATCACATAAATTGGAACATGATGGAAGCATTCCAATTAACAACCTCCTTTGATGAAAGATAACCCTTGAGCTATACCGAAGATAAATTGCTAAATTACCGTCAGCAGAAACCACAGGCACAGTATAAGGTCGTTTGCATTTAGGCATGAAGTGCAAACATCGACTAATATAATCATCCTTCAAGCAAACTGTCGGTCGAATCAATTGCAGATAATTTTGAATTTTTCAGTTTAATTCACGCCATACGCCGCCGTCGATTTCTTCAAGTTCATAGCCGCGTGGTGTGAGGTTCATTGTCAAATTATTGAACTCTTGAACTCCAAAGTACCTTCTTAGATTGATTGCTTCTGATGTTCAATCATTTCATTGTTGTCGAACATGTGTGTTCAAAGATTTCATTCGTATGCAGATTGCGTAGAGTATATGAAAACATGTTTCATTGTTTCAATAATAGCATGTGTTCGAATGTCTGTCGATTTTATGATGTTACGAAATACTGCACAGATAAAAAAGTAGGCAGGTAGGTACTTACTATCATTTTTTTAAGTAGATACACACATTTAATTAAAAACTTAGGTATTTGTTACACACTGAGTAGGAGAGAGAATTTTAATATCGGATGTGAAAAAACAGTAAAATTCCTGGCGGTATCTATATGATATGAGTAGCATATTTTATTGGTAGGTAGCTAAAATACTTAATACCTTTAAAAAAAGGTGAGTGTAATGGGTAATACAAACATGGCATTTTCATACAAATCTTCTCCAATTCAATAATTATAACATCCATTCACAAGTCTGATTAGTTTACCGAGACCCCCTCGACCACCACTCAGGGCCTTACTGCCATGCTGCCATCGCCAAATATTGCCAAATATGTATACTGTCCAGCTGTACTTGAGTTTCGTGAAATATGTTAGTATTTTGAAATGGAACTGCCCTCTTCCAGGTGACAACAGCGCTGTACCTCGCGCTGGGTCCGGCGCACTGGTCCTGGTTGAACCCGCTCGGGAGCCTGTCCGACGTGCTGATGCTGCTGAACTACGTGCTGGACCCCATCCTGTACGTGCTGAGTCGGCGCCGCAAGCCGCTGGCCACGCTGTGCCATTCCGTCGCGAGCTGCTTCAAGCGGGTAACACTGTCTTATACTTTAACCATAACACAGGCCGTCACACTCTCTTTACACTCGCTACAAACACGACCGGTAGAGCTTATCGAATGAAATCATACTCTTCTTCATAACAACAACGGGGGTACTGGAACTATGCTGTCATCAACCGGTAATTCTTCTTCGCTATTTCACGAGTTGAGTCGACTGGGTCAGGCTAGAAGGGGGCAATGCATTATGGATCCTGACTTGTAGCTCTTTATTGTTAAAATTGGAGGAGCAACCAGAAGGTTCTTCGAAGCTTTTCTTGAAGAGCCCTTTGGCGAGGTAATCATCACTCCTTAGACTGGAATCCTACATGTGACTGTTTAATTTTTCAAATTGGTATCAGGTTTTTTTTAGGACAGCGCTATTCATCTGCTCATTGGGAATTGTGTTAGGGAATCAGATCAAAATGATGATTTCTTTTCCAGAGAATGAATGTGGAAGAAGTGAAAGTGTGTTTGGACAGAGACAGAGGGGCGTCAGATGATGGCGAGCCGAGGTAGCAGCCACGATGCGGCTCCAAGTACGCGGTACCTAGTTACTAAGTGCTTGTAGGCAGGCTCGTGGTGCGTGCGCTTCTGCAGAAGTGATAGATGTTAATTCAACGTGAGCTTTGTTGTCTGTTTGAATACAGGAAGTTAGTTTTTCCCATTACGTTTAACGTTAACTCGAAAATTTCAAAGACGAATCTTTGTATAAATTAGGTGTATACGATTAAGTAGATGTATTTAATAATCGTACACTTTTATAAACGTGAAAGTTTGTGAGGATGGATGTTTGTTACTCTTTCACACATAAACTACTTATCAGATTTTGATGAAACTTTACAGTAATATAGCTTCTATTGTATAGCGTCTTTCAGAAACCGGTCGTAATAACTTAAGTTCTATCCTGCAGGCGCACGATGAAGATCTCTTGATATCAAGTCGTGTCAAGATCTAACATAACTTCCTCCCGCGAACTCACAGATTATGGAATTATCTCCCCGCTGTGGTTTTCCCAAGTCTCAGCAAGAAAGAACTTTCAAGAGGTTCTTTAAAATAGCATTATAAAATTATAAAGGGTCGTTAAGTAAGTCGCTCGGGATGTCTCTGCTGTTGCGAGACTACGGTAACCGCTGACCGTATGATTGTTTGCCACCTAGATGGTATAAAAAAAACTAAAAGGTATCCCGGTACTGAGTAGAATGTTCTGATTCCAGAGTCACAAGAGATCCACGGAGTCTGTGTCGATGAAGACGTCGTGCTGCGCCCCCGAGACGCTGCTCATCAGCGACAGTTCGCAGGGACTCGAGGGACGCTCGCTGCGAGGGCTCAACGCCCCGCGCGCCGCCCCGCTCCCCGCCCCGCTACCCGCCGCGGTGCCCTCGCCCAGCGCCCCCAGCGCGTTCTGAGGATCGAACACTAATTCGAACCTGCCGAAGAATACTCTTAAGAGCTGGAGCTTGATTTCAACAATAACAGCTCCAGCTATTATGAATTTGAAAGAAAATCATTTTTGAAAGAACTACAAGTTAGTTATGATGGTTATTATGACAGCACTGTGTCATCGCGGTAATGAGATACCAATTATTGATGACACGTCAATTTTACTACGATAATAATCAACCAATGCCAAAGATTTTATTTGAACGGAACATGTTTATTTTTGTATAAAAACAGACTTCTAATAAAGGGAAGTTGATAAAAAATCCAATATGAAATTTCATCCCTTATTTTTTCACCCTTAGTGGGATTTTTTTCATAAAACTTATATGGGACCATCTTTGAAGTAAGTAAACCCTAAATACTCATTAAAAAAACAATAATAAAAATTGTTTCACAATTGGCGAAGATATAACGTAACATGCAGATACAAAATGATGCAGACGAATCGACAACTTCCTCCTTCTTTTAAGTCGGTTGAAAATGAAGCTAGCACAATCACACAGCACAATGTATATAATATAGGTGCATATAATCCAGATCCAGGACATGGATCTTTAGATATGTATATAATATACCTAAGTACATTATAATTAGCACTTACCTACCTAACGCCGCCGGCGCCGCCGCCGAATACTGAAACTAAGTAGGTACCTATACTATCTATTTATTTAGGACATCCAAATGAGAAATCACAAAAAGTATGTAGGTAAGGTACTTAATATAAAAAAATTGGCGTGTGTGTTTCTGCAAAGGTTGTATGAAAAACAGTTTTCGCCGCCACGGCAGGCGTTAAGGGCTCGGCCAAGCTGACGCGATGGCAGCCATTTTGATTGCCACCGCAACGCGTCTGTATGACCGGGCTCTAAGACAATAACCGCTATTTAGCGCAATATTTTTTCAACTCTAGTCAAATCATGTAGTTATCGTTTCAGTATTTGGTCGCTAAATGGGTAGGAACTTAAGTACCTTTTATATTTTCACTTTTAATTATCTAGGTACCTCAGGCGAGTACCCTTATTGAAACTTCACGAAGTCATTATTTGTCAGTTGAATATTGAAAGCATACAAGTACCGACGTTTCAAAGTGATTCTTTTGGTTTTAATGAATAAATGAATTTTGACTTGACTTTGACTTTTACTTAGGTGGTTACCAAGCTAAATGGACTTGATACGGTCTTCGGTTATGTATGGTAGATATGTCTGACTAACGAAACCGTTTGCCTGCAGTTCATATTTTCATTGAGCAACGCCTTGATTGGACAAGAAGTACTTAGGTACCTCTGAATGAATCACCATCATTTTTTAAAGAAATGAATATGCTATCGTATTACCTACATTAATTATTCTTTTATTTGTTGCCTTCCGAATTAGATACCTATTTATGCCCTCCAAAATGATTAGGTGCACGCATCACTTTATTTAGCATTATTTTGCAACTGTTCTACACAAAAGATATTACGTAGGTATTCAGGCAGAATTTACAGAAGGCCACTGTGTGAGAGAGGTACCTTAGTTATATAAACAATGTTCTATAATTACTTAACGTGTGTGACTGTGTGAGGTGATAGTATGAGTTTAGGGGGAGTGTGTAGTGTGGAGTGAGAGTACCTATACTTTCACAAAAAAATCGTATCATACATACATACAAATAACGACTAAAGAACTAGGCTACCGTCTACCGCATCTTGCATTGCTAGAGTAAGTCTAAGACCATGGATGGCTTATGTGCTCCATGCGTGACATTGTAGAATAATTTAATTTTTAACCAAAGGCTTTGAATTAAAAAGCTTTTCTTAAGGAAGGGCCAAAGACCTTGGAAGGCCCTGCATCGCTGTATGTGGCTCGTGGCCTCGAACTTACCTATGCTACCTGTGACCTAAAATATTAGCTTCTTATATAAGTTTTGATTTTTAGAAGAAGCACAAATATATTTATTACAAATGCCCACATTTACAGCAGTAAATGCTCGAAGAGTCTAGGATTTTTTTTTCTATTGCTTAATGCCCCGAAGCTAGCTTTTAAGATCTGTTGGCCTAGCCTATAAGACGTTGACAACTACAAATCAACTGACAGTTTTAACCTTGACCACAGACTTGACATGACAGTGACATACATCGAGCGTCGGTCTGATCTGATGGAGAAGTCGACGAGTTTTGATTTTGAAATTTAATTGATTTGGTTGGATTATCTTGAAAACAGGCCTAGAAAATGTATAAATTATTGTTATAGTTGCGGCTAATTAAGTAATATTCTTGGATTTTGTCTCGTTACTGTGCAGTTTGTAAATCGGCAACATGTCCAAATGGTAAGTCGTATTTTCTTTCATCGTGAATCATCTGAAATCTTTCGAGATTTGCCGATATATTTATTACGACCCGGTTATAAGTGTTAAATTGTGACTGCCTGAATGTGTGAGTTTAGTGTGTGTTATGGTGCAGGCAGTCGGAGCGGAGTATTCACGAAATGTTGAAAGACACGCCGCCGATCCGCGAGTCCTCGGACTCCATCACCTCGGGCACTGAAGCGCAGTTCCCTGTGAGCCGCTCCATGACCTTCCCGCCTACATACGGTCAGTTCACTCATCAGCTATGCAGCTTTTCTGACTGAGCGAGCTCTCGCGCCGTGCGCTGGGCAGCCAAGGCTCTGATACATATTAAGTACCAACTATAATCGCTATAATCGCTTAGAAGCTGGTTTTGGTAAGTATTCAACCATTCTATGTTTCAATCCATGAGAATCTGCTCTCAATCAACAAATGAATATGGCCAGTTTGAGTTAATTTGTTTGAGTCATGGTTATTAGTGTGGCCTAGATACTATAGATGATTGAACATTATTGGATCACATAAAATGTTTGTCAAACAACAAAGGAAATGGCAGAGCTAGTTCACATAACTTTATACTCACTAATACTTATTTATATTTTAAAGCATGAACCAATCAACATTAGATTGTAAAGGCTCAGCTTGATAGCTTGACAGAAATACGAAGTTTAAGCTACCATGAAGTTTCATCTGATTTATTTATTTTGTTCGGGAGCTATACAGTTTGTTTCGTAATTGAAATAAAGATGACAAGTCTGTTTTTGCTTACAAAATAACTCTGATAAAATATGGATGTGTTTCATATTATAATAAAGTTGTTTAAGGTAGGTTATTGACATTTTAAATTCAAACATAAGTTCTGACATTTTATAATTATTATTGTATTTAAATTAATTCTCAATCTACCAATTGACATTTGCACAACATATGGATGGTAGAATATATAAGGACCTTAAAAAATTTTAACATCATGTATTAACTGACCTATATATATTCAAATTTCTGAAAATTAATCAACTGAAAATTCAATCCAAAATTACGGAATTGCATTTCATGTCTTGTCGTAAATCCAAGAGACACAGTGGTTGAAGAGGGCTAATGTCCTGGACAAAATCTACTTAATTAAGAATTAATGAGTCTAGATCCCAACCCCGCTTATAGTCCAACAACTGATAGCAGATCTAAATGAGAACAGAAATACCACAGCTTTAGTAATTTTTTTAAATATTAATTTTCAATCATCTCTTTAGTTATTAACAGACCTATAATATAGTATGTTGGCGTACACTTCTATTAGAGGCCTTGTCCTTTGTTTATTGCTTTCTGGGCATTGAGCTGTATTCTTCATACTTGACTGACATGGATGGAATAAACATTGTGCGTTGTGTACTACATACTAAATCAGCTCTTGAGGGCTCTCCTCTTTAACCTTCTGAATGTTGTGGTCTTCGTCCTTTTAATCAATGATTTTATGGTTTCCAGCAGCAGATGGTCAGAATGGTGCAGGTGCGAGTGGGTCGAGCACACTGGTGAGGACCGGCTCGGGGGGCTCCAAGCTGGAGTCCATCCGCAACTGGGGTGTCTCCACATACCGCTGCACCAAGCAGATACTCTACGAGAAGCTCGGCAAAAGCTCACGGACCGTCGACACTGGTGACTCACTTTAATCTCATCGTAACTCAGAGTACATCTATTAGACATCAATCTAGGACTGTCTTTTAATTGATACTGAGTTTCAATTTAAATATAAACATGCTATCGCTAGTAGCGGGAATCCCCACAGGTTGCCCCCACCCGCAACCTTTATTTCAATGTATCTTCATACTAATTCAGTATGGTGTGTGTTGCAGAGCTGGAGGCGGGCATCGAGGCGGTGCGGGAGACGCAGCGGAAGTACGGCGCGGTGCTGCGTCTCAGCGCGGCGCTCGCAGCGCAGCTCGGCGCCGCGCATCACACGCAGCGGGCGCTCGCAGATGCCTTCGCAGACCTCGCGCAGAAGTCGCCCGAGCTCAGAGACCAGTGAGTATCGTCGTAGCCCCCTCGCAGACCAAGCCAACGGCTGATAGCCTGCCGCGAGGCGCTGGACTCACGCTGACCGAATACAGACATAGCACCAGATCTCACTTTGGTCGGCAGGCTGCAAGCTCGCAGCGTTAACTACTTGTCCTGCAGAGATGCGTTAACTGTTCTTGAGGTGAAGCCACGAAACCAGCCGCAATCCAATCGCAGCTTAAGTTATGATCAATATGCATATAATAATAAACATCATCCAACATACATAATCCTGACCCCACACTAATATTCCCTGTATCGTAAGTATCATAGCCAGAAGAAACAGGAAACACGCGGATGTTTGCCCAGACATGTGTTGTACCACGGTACACCAACACAAACTATCAAATGGGCAAACATCCGACATGTTTCCTGTTTCTTCTCGCGTCCCCCAGGGCTCACACCTCGGCCCTTTGCTCTTCAACATTTTTATTAATGATGTAGGCGATTGGTATGTTCGTTACGACCATACCTTTTAACAGACAATCAAAAAAACTCTTTCGCTCGTTCGATATTGAACTTGATTCTGTTGCAAGAGGGTCTAAACAGATTGGGCGCTTGGTGTGAAACTGTTACTTTATTGTTTCAAAGTGTTCTTCAATTTTCTTTACGAGCAGCACTCCATTCTTAACCATTAAAAATGCACTTACTAAATGTAAAGAAGTTCGCGACTTCGGTATTACTTTCCAAATATCGCAAAGGGCTCCAGTGTCTTGGGTTTGTATTGCGTAATACTAAGGACTTGAAATCCCCTATGACTAAAATAACTTTATACAACGCATTAGTGTATAGTGGGCTAGAGTATTGTAGTGTTTCATGGAGTCTTTTCTACGCACTTCACAGCAAACACTTCAAAAACGCATTTTATTGTCTCATGTCACCTACGTAAAAAAAATATAATCTATTAATATAGGTGAGTTCATTTCAAAATGTGCAAACTTGCGGATCGAAGAAAAGCTTGACAACCTGTTTCTGTCAAAACTGGCTAATAGATTCCATCTCTTTTTCTGTTCCCTGTAGATTACCCGGAGCATCTAGATTCTATCAATTTCAACTGGATATATCAAATTCACAGTGTTTTATTATAAGTACCTGGGTGCCTGTTTTAGTGCAAATTTAACCGTTCTGCCAGATAAAAATATTTTCTTCCTTTCTTTCTTCACACACTACATACAAGAATAGCCGCGTCAGCGTCAATAAAAACAATTCGCATTCATCGCTTGAACTGAACTCGTGGCCCCTTTATATTTGCAGGCAACATGCAGACTCGCTCTTTCTAGAGATATCTCGTACGAGCGAGACATTTCGCTCGTACACTGCTGTCTTGAACAGTCGAGACAGCATCTCTTTTTACACATTTAAAGCTAGCGTACCGTAATTAGTTAGCCTAATTACGGTACGCTAGCGCCATCTCTTCCTGATATACTACTTCCTGAGTGGAATTTTTAGCGAGACCCAAACTTTTAAAGTTCCTCACGTTTACCTATGTTTCACATACTTTGATAGGGAGTCTCACGTTTTCCCTTTGCCGCAGGTTCCTGTACAACGCGGACACGCAGCGTTCGCTGACGCGCAACGGGGAGACGCTGCTGGCTGCGCTGCACTTCTTCAACAACTCCCTCAGCACCCTCACCAACAAGACCATCGAGGATACGCTGCTCACCATCCGACAGTACGAGGCTGCCAGGTAACCGTTGGAAGGAGCTCTTCTACATCCGCAGGTTCAGCGCTCGCTGACGCGCATCGAGATGTATCAGGATTAACGGGCAGACTCTTTTACAAAGCTCTACAATCCGTGCTAACAACTTTCAGAAAGCTCTCAAAACCCCGCGAATCAATTTCATCCCCGGTGTCTGTTTTCTCCTTCTGGTAGGGTAGGGTCTGTAGTATGGTGTGTGTATTGCAGGGTGGAGTACGACGCGTACCGCTGCGAGGTGGAGGCGGGGGGCGGCGCGGGGAGTGGCGCGGGCACGGGGGGCGGCGCGGGGAGTGAGGCGCTGCAGGCGACGGTGTCGCGGCTGCACGCGCGCTACGAGCGGCTCCGGAACGACGCCGCAGTCAAACTGCAGCTTCTGCATCAGAACCGGGTCACTACATTACACCACACCATACACAACTACACATACACTCTCTTATCGAAAATTTCACACCGCTAACTGATGCTAAATTATATGGAGAACACGGTTGGTGGTGTGTCCTCTATGTTCAGGTTGCTTAAAACTCCACATGCGCGATCTAGACATTCTGATGGCCATCTGTGTATTGTATGTACATAGATCTTAGATTGGTAGCTCTTTGTATGTGGTAGCTCTTCGAAATTTTGGTTTCTACTTACATAAAAAAGTAAATATAATAAAACGGATGTTTCCCACTGCATGCCTCTCACCACTGGTCTCTTGTTTTTTATAAAACTAGCAATCTAGCATACGGCCCACCTGTTGGTAAGCAGTTATCATATATTATCTACCTTCTAACACGCGCGTCGTCTACCCTGAGACAAAACAGATAAAAGGTCTCATGTGCCTTTAATTTCACCGGAACACGACAATGCAATCACCACTGCTTGGAGGCAGAAACAAACCAACCATTGTTGTAAGAGTAACTCATCCCGGCATCGCCGTCTGGGCCTTCCCCATGGTTGGTTGGATATACCTTGACAATAGTAAATGATTGTATTTTTTAATTGACAGATAAAAGTGATGAACAAGCAGCTCCTACTGTTCCACAACGCGGTGTCCGCCTACTTCAGCGGCAACCACGCCGCGCTCGAAGCCGCCGTCAAACACTTTAACATACAGCCTCCGCCCGCGCTCGCGCCCACTCCTCGCCTTCCCCTCCCACTCCCCCTCCCCGAAGCTACCAACCCCCTCCCCGAACCCGACTCTCCCCCGACGAACTCCTAACGTATGCCCCGCAGAAAACGCCAGGCCATTATTGGTAGATCATCACCACACAACATTGAACTATGTGCGATGTGGGAGCGTAATCCTACAAGCTGAATACGCTTTGAAGTGAGGTATCGTCGCAATTGACGTTGCATGTAAGCTGCTTTAGTAAAGTAAGTACTTATTAGCATTTATAGACAAAGCAATGCATTCAGTGCCCAAGTTACATGTTCAGAAGATTCAAGTGATCCTTTTAAACCTAAGTGTGATTTAGTTTGGTGGTTCATGAAATTACAAGATTTGTGTGTAAACTAAGCATTTTTCGCACATTTTCCTGAGATTTTTCACGCAATGCACCTAAAAGATTTATGAAAATGTACACCTAATAGCCATACATACCATATTCAAATAAGATTATTTGCTTAAGTTGTAACTTAACTGTGATTTTAAGTTACAACTTAACAGAGAACTCGGCAGACGAAAACCAGCTTATAACTGAATATGTGAATGTGATTAGACTGTGGTCATTATGTGTACATGTTTTTTAATATTTGAGTACCCACTGTAAATAAGCACTTGACTTACTGTAAATACAAGGTTGCCTGAAGGGAAAACACATATTTTGTTCATGTTCAATAGCTTGTATTTTCAAACCTTTGTCTTTTTTTAACTATTTAAAAAGGCTTAGAATTGTGTCATTCCAGTATTATATCTTTTTATATCAATATAATGATAATGTTTATTTTAGGCACAGTAGCTCAAAATGTAATCCTTCCATTATAGAGCTAGCTTCGTGTTTAAAATATGTACCTCTGTGTATTGAACATAGATATAATTATGTTACTGTAATTCATTTTTATATAAACTGATTATCATGGAGTTTGTCTGATTCTAAGGAATAATAATTCTATGTGATATGATTAGTTGAGTTTTTCTTAGGAATACTGTTTCTTCACATAAAGGAGTAGAGTTTCTAAACTTTGTGATGTATTTTTAAGGTTTTGCCAGTGAAATGGCTAAACCGATTTTGTTTGCTAACTTTCAGTTCTGTTATTGAACTGTGAATGATGGTGAAGCCAGCTAGGTTATTAGTTAAATATGAATCTTACCTATTGTTCACAGTACTTATGTGAACTGTTGTTTGTATTGCTATTGTTGAATGTAAACTGACAATATGGATGTGTAGTGTATGTACACAGAATAGATCTTTTCTACTAGCTAGTCAAACATTTAATTCAATCTATTTATTTTAGAAATGTATTTAATAATAATGACAATAGAATAAGTTAATTATGTGTTTATCATGTTTTTTATGGAGTGTAATTATATATTAGATCACTTACAATTTATTTGCTATTTAATTTCACCTGAAAATTACACTTATTAACTATAACCCCCTAGAGAATTAGGTACCTACCAAATTTTTTTTTTATTATGTAAGGATTTGACTTTCACTCCATAAATATATAGAGCATAGTTTTATTGAAGGGATGATAAGTATATTTATTGAAACATTTGACCTTTATCAGAATTGTGATAACAGGAGCTACTAAAAGTTCACAGTAAGTTAAAACTGTCACACCATTTATGAAAGTATCAATGAAAAACCGGTGTATATACCTATCTAAGTACTAAGAAAACATTGTCATCACATGAGTTTGTACTTAGGTACCAGTATGTCATACACAAACTTACTATTACAATATTTCCTTACAAAGCTATTTTCCATTATGATAATGTCTTTGTTCAAGGGGTAAGACAAAGATTATGTTGTTAAAAAACAAAAGCTTTATTAAAGTTATAAAATCACAGCGTCAGAAATTAGTAAGTAACAACATCACAGTCCTCCGAGTAGGTACAACCATCTGCACAGTTACATCTCAAGCTCGGAGTCTGTGACACAGCGCGCTCGTCAGGACCCGTCAGGGCATGTGCCTGTCTACGCCTTCACAGCTACTTTGTCACCATCCTCCTTTGCCATTTCTTCATATTCTGCTTTAAATTTTTCCTAAAAAAAAACAATATTTCTATGGATTGCAGGTGCAATGCAATGGTACATAAAGCATGTCCTAGTTTGAAATGGCTTATGAGGTAATGCAATTGTTATACAATTATACATGGCAGATGCTACCACTTAACATCAGGAGATAACTTTATTTGTTTCATTCCATCACTAATTCATAAATAAGGTGGCCTGAGTGACTAAATTGAAAGTAATGGGCACAACTAATATGCGGTTCCTGAAAACCTAATCAGCCAGATGGTTCCATGGAAATTGGACACTGAAACTTAGAAGCTAGGTAAATAAAACATAATTAGTACAACTCACCAAATCGTAGATAACTTTAACAACAAGGGAGCAACTAGGACAGGTAGCCACTTCCTCTCCCGCCATCAATTCTTCCTGTAAGCATTATTCGATTAAGAGCTAACCAAAAAAATAAAAACAGCTAAGTACGGCGGCATGGTTCTAACCTTGCTGACTTGGAACCGGTCACCGCAAGGGCACGGATAATAGTACATCTCGTCATCTTCATCATACTCAAAGTCCTCGATCTCTACTTCGTCGTGGAATATCGTCATTGTGTTTATTTGGCTTCTTCAAGTTTTACGAAAATAAACAATGCTCCCGGCCGACCGCCACGCGTCCACAGACTCACGCACTCACAGACAGACAGACTAAGGTACTAATTTAAACGTAGTGGTTATTTCCTCTATGATTTATTACGTCCCTGACAGATGAGATGTTTCATAAGTATGTCCTGTGCCACAGACTAGGTGAATGAGTTAGGTATACCAGCTGTAATCGCTTACTTGCCCCACAGAAGTACGATCACATAAAGTATGTCGTACATACGTAAAGTTAGGGTACGGTCGAACAAACTGGCGTGGTGGCGGGCGGCGGGCGGTGGCAGTGACGCTGGTGATCAAAGGTAAATGGATGTCATTTAATTCGCGTCAATGTACTGTCCGCCACTGCCACAGTCGCCGCGACCGGCTAGTTTGCGCGGGCCCTAAATAGTCTGCGGCTACGCTTGTTTCACATTTATATAAACCATAAAACCGCTTTTGAAAAAGTGTTATTATACTGTGGAATAATTTATTACTGATAAACTGTAAGGGTACAAATTAGACTATTATTATTAATAATATTTATTAATTTATTATTGATGCTATTTTCGAAATTTATTTTTTATGAAATTTAATACAATTTGAATTTGACTAGTTATACCTAATTATAAATTAATTTGACATGTTAATAATGAGCCGTGAGCCGTGTTGGGTTCGAACCCGGTCGTGCACCAATGGATTTTTCCACTCGAAAAAATTATGTGCGCATTAACACGTGCTCAAACAGTGAAGGATAACATCGTGAGGAAACCGGCTTGCCCTAGAACTAAAAATTCAAAGGCATTTGCCAACAGTTAGTGTTCCAATAAGCGGCGATGGGCTTGCAACCTGTCACGTACTTACAAAACGCGGGCATGTACCAAATGTAATGTTTGGACGTGTCTCTGACTACCCCCTACTTGGTATCCTCAAATATCTACTCACTGTGTATGTATCTGAGGATGTCCACCATGGGGAAGACATCGTGAGCGTGTTTGTTTATTTTATATTTTATTTTTTTATTTGGTAATATTTTGTAACGAGCTCACGTTGCAGCGCCCTTACAGAGCTCATGACCTATACAAATATGATATGTGCTTCATGCACATATCATATTTGTTAATTAATAATCGTTTATTAGCAATTAATAAACGAATAAAATCTCATTGTCAAAAGTGGGCTGCGGGATAGAAGTCTTTTGCATGTCTCAGACGTTCATGCCATGACGTTCACATTCACACGTCACTTGACAATACCTGACATTTTGTGGGACTGTCAAATGAACACTGTAAATTTTGTAATTTTTCTTCACATTTTGTGATGTGTCAGTGAAGTAGGATGATCGCGGTGGTCTCGTTCAAATTGATAAAAAAATAATCTAACCAGTGGCTCGGTGCGCGAGTTCGTGTTTGTGCAGTTCTAGTATTTAAATAAAGTGTCCCACTACCGCCAACATGTTTAGCTGGCTGAAGAAGGAAGGTGAAAAAACGGAAAGTATCGAAAATGTCGTGGAAGGCCTCAAAAGGATCTACAGGACGAAGCTGCTCCCGCTCGAGCAGCATTATCAGTTCCACGACTTCCACTCGCCGCAGCTCGAGGAGCCGGACTTCGACGCCAAGCCTATGATCCTGCTCGTGGGCCAGTACTCCACCGGCAAGACTACCTTCATCAAATACTTGCTGGAGCGAGACTTTCCAGGCATCCGCATCGGTCCCGAGCCCACCACGGACCGATTCATCGCGGTCATGTTCGACGAAAAAGAGGGCGTCATTCCCGGTAACGCGCTCGTCGTCGACCCGAAGAAGCAGTTCAGGCCGCTCAGCAAGTTCGGCAACGCCTTTCTGAACCGGTTCCAGTGCTCCACGCTGGCGTCGCCGGTGCTGCGCGGCATCTCCATCGTGGACACTCCTGGCATCCTGTCGGGCGAGAAGCAGCGCGTGGACCGCGGGTACGATTTCACGGGCGTGCTGGAGTGGTTCGCGGAGCGCGTGGACCGCATTATCCTGCTGTTCGACGCGCACAAGTTGGACATCTCCGATGAATTCCGCCGCAGCATTGAAGCACTGCGCGGGCACGACGACAAGATACGGATTGTGCTCAACAAGGCGGACATGATCGACCACCAGCAGCTCATGCGGGTGTATGGTGCGCTCATGTGGTCGCTGGGCAAGGTGCTGCAGACGCCCGAGGTGGCACGGGTCTATATCGGCTCCTTCTGGGACCAACCGCTCCGGTACGACGTCAACAGACGGCTGTTTGAAGATGAAGAGCAAGATCTGTTCAGGGACATGCAGTCCCTGCCAAGGAATGCTGCTCTTCGCAAATTAAATGACTTAATCAAAAGGGCGCGACTCGCCAAGGTTCATGCATACATTGTCAGTGAACTGAGGAAAGAGATGCCGTCCATGTTTGGTAAAGATGGAAAAAAAAAGGAACTCATAAAGAACCTTGGACAGGTTTACGATCGAATCCAAAGAGAAATGCAGATATCACCTGGAGATTTCCCAGATATTAAGAAAATGCAAGAGACATTAGCAAATCATGACTTCACAAAGTTCCACCCACTGAAGCCCAAGTTACTAGAAGTTGTGGACCAAATGCTTGCAACCGACATCGCCAAACTCATGGACATGATCCCCCAGGAGGATGTCAACATCGTCAATGAGCCCCTAATAAAGGGTGAGTGCTTTAGTTTCATTAAAAACTTTTTTTTAATTCATTCTATAGTCCACTTCTGCCTGACCCCACACTTCGATTCCCTGTATTGTGGCTATCAGGAACCGTGGTACAAATACCGGGAGAACATGTTGTCTCACAGGGGGAATTGAACCTGACCTCTTGCGTCTCAGCTGGCTACTCATCTGCCACACCATCGAGCTTGTGAACATGGCCTAGGAATCTATTAAGGCTCCTCTTTAGCAGCTGTCAATTTAGGGCATAGCAAGACTCTATTTGTTAATTACTACTACTGAGTATACGACCCAAGGTTGGTTCTACATAGTAAATCTTATTTACTTTGTATAGGGAGGGACACTGTTACACATTTTATCATGTGATATCTGATATCAAATGTTGAAACTAAAATGATATTGAGCAAAATTACTCAATATCATTTTAGTGTCATAGCATCCATGAATCATCTAATTGACATAATCAATATTACAACTCCTTATAAACGAGGAATGCATTGCATACCATTTATCACTGAACAAGGCTGCAGAAAAAAAATACCAAACACTAATAATAATACTCTGAATGTAGGTACATACAAAAGTTCTCTGATGTCTAAAATAGATTTAATGCTATTTACATTCCGGGTATTTAATTTGTGTACCAATCAAAGGACAAGTTGTTGAGCTCTAAATATTGTCAGATTTATATTTAGTTTAAAAACTACCAAAAATTAATTGTGGTGTGCATCAGAATTTGATTATAACTCTCTAAACAAGAAAGAGATGCAAATTGACCTAAATATTCACCAGTTTTTCAGAATATGAAAACTTGTCCACTTTCATGGCCAGAATAACCCCCTTTCGGGTTAGTATACATTTTCTGGAACACCCAGATTGCAAGCTTGGAGTGGCAGGCTATAGTCGTACACGATGAAGGCGACGGAGCCCAGCATTCAGCTTATCTCTAGATATTGACCTGAATAATCAGTCTTATCACTCTGATAACAGCTAGCAGTTACTATTAGCTGTTATGGCATCATTATAATTAGCTTGAATTATATTACTAAGACACAAGATGTCTGACTTCATTGCTTGTTTTGCAAACTTCCTTAAATTAGGAATTTTCTCAGTTAATGTTAGTTCAGTATTTTTGATAAGAAACCATTTGCCTGCAACTCCCTTCTGATCTACATAACCATTAGACAATTTAAATTATGCTATATTTATAAATTTATTTAGATTTAAATAGTAGGGTAGTACTTGCGGTTATATAAAAAATATTATAGCCAGAAAGTAGCAATACATACATTGAAGAAAACACTCTTTTTTACATTTAATTCTTAATAAGATTAATTTAAAATAAACATTAATAGTTTGTGATCATCTCTACCAACATTTTTGAATAACATTACATACCGGTGTTGGTTGTTGTCATTGTTGAATCCAATTTTACAAAAATCATATTTTTTTATAATGAATCTACATTCCTGGTATTGTGCATTGACATCGATTCCTTGCGAGGATGAGGATGAGGCGACAAACTCTGCTTGGTTTTATATTTATGATCCTTCTTAGTGTGAACTCAATCGAACAAGGTGAACTCATGCGCCTTAATATCAGGAACTACAAGTATATACTACACCCAGATGTATGACTTGCCCGTGATTTATCCCGGATAGTAGATAATACTATTATGCCTACTAGTTGCCTTTTTATGTATTTTACATAGAGTATTTTAGTGTTTTCCTAATACTAAACAGTGGAAACCAAAACGAAGACTTAAAATTATCTATGAATGGTATTGTGTGTAACAATAGGTACCATCAATGCCACGCCCCTTTTGTGTGTAGAATTTGTTGGATTATTATTAATAGTGTCCGGTACTCAGAACAACAATACTCAATATACCAGGTAATACCTACCACTAGTCAGAATAGAATGGCGAGGAAGCGTCCGCGGCTGTTGTCGGCGAAAGTGCCAATGAGGCACCAATTATTATTACAATGTTAATAGGTTGAATATAGTACAGGTTAGTTTCTGGGTGCTTTATACCTCAATGTTGCGGACGCCAATTTTTTTTATCACCTAAAATGACACGTAGATTTGATTTCCTGAGTCGCACCTGCGTATTCTACACCAGTTAATTACCTATCTAACAATTTAGTCCGTCTGTTAGTAGGTATACATGTTCTGGAACCACCTTCACCTTGTAGCATACACGTTATTTGTAACTAAACTGCTAAGTCGGTAGTCGATACCTACACTACCTACCTCCTACTTGACCTCCACCACATTCATTAGTTCGTGATAGAATGCTGGACTCATGCGTAGCACGTTCTGATAAAGAAAGTTTGCGTAAGGACTATCTTCACCTAAAAAAGGTGGTGTGTCGGTGTCGTGGGCGGTGACACAAAATGTCAGTTGCTGGGGTGGTCGTAGTCGAGTCGGTTGGTAACTATATATGCAATAAATAACTCTCTTTCATCACTCACAACCCTCCGTGTCAGTGACGGAACCGGGGCGGCGCGCCTCCACATTCTGTGTTGATTGTTGAATGAACCATTTAATAGAGCCGACTGTGGCTTGAGGGCAAGGTTTTCAGCATTCTCGTATTCAGCGCAGGAATAACGTTAAGTCAGGTGTACTGCAGGGGTCACCGCTTCACCTCTATTGTTGTCTGAATAATAAGATTTTTTTAAAACCGAAGAAAGTGCTTAAAGTGTAAAGAAATGTGATTCAAATGTAGTTTTAGAAATACAGATGTTGGATAAAAGTCCAGAAAATAGAGCATCCTTCCTACACAACTACAGAACTAGATTATTATTTAAATTGCCAGCCTTGTAATTGAATCAAATTAAACCAACTGATTTGCTTTTATTTTAAAGTCGTTGTAAACAGGATTAATCCGTCGAATTGTACCTAGTTTAAGTCTATTAAGAAGTAGGTTGATCTTGATGTATCACTAAAGAAGTCCCCTTAAGAGTGCCTTGAAAGGGATAGCTTCCAGCAACCTTTAAGATACACACATGAATTCTTCAGCTCATAATTTAACTCTGACTTCACCCTGGATTAAAATGTGGTTTTTGTGAAGCCTATTTGTTCGAGCAGTTTATTATTCTGATGGCGACGTTTTCCTGCTGTAATGCTACAATAATCTCCTCTGCTAATTGAGATTTCTCCTCTGCTAATTGAATCCTCTTCTGATTCATAATCATAAGTACCCAACTAATGTCTCTTATTGAGTCACTTCATGATATCTTTGAGAATTTTATCTTCACTGCCTGGTTCTTGGTTACTGAAATGATGCAAATGCACTTCACATTCCGCTCATAAGTCATTACAACCACTTCTAATTAGTGCAATAATTGGATAGAGCTAGCAATTTAATAAAATTGCAAAATAAATTGCTGGTAAATTGAGTGAATTTACCAGCAATAAAAATTATCATAAGATGGTATTGTATTCGTATCTAATCATTATCATTATCCACGGCTTTTAGCAACGATCCACGCATCTATGTCTAGTGCATGGCTGGCTATGCTGCGTCATTATTTACAGAATGAGCTCTACCTTTTACCACCCGTGACCTTCAATTCAGTTTGTATATACAAATACATGTTTTATCGCGTCGTCGTTTGTACGTTCTGCTGAGATGCTGAGGACGTGGATTATCAGTTGATCGCAGAGCGTGGCGTGTATTATCTATCATTATTACAGCTAGCGGTATTGTTTGTTTGTTTCCACTCCACGGTATTATCATATCATCACGGATGAAACTTACGAAACCACCACATTCACCGGGAGATCATTTTTGTCATGCAGTGAGTGTGTTCAATTAAATTGTTTCGATTGATGGATGTATTTTCGTTGCAAATTATGTTTATTGTACAAATGTTTGTACGATTAGCTAATGTTTGTCACGGGTCTGGGTGTTTTTATATGTATAATATGTATGTATTTACATAAAAAAAGTATATAAGTAGTATATCAGTCATGTAGTTTCCATAATAGAGGCTCTGCTTAGTTTGGGGCTAGATGATGCTGTGTGAAAAAAGGCCCAGAATTATTTGTTTATTTCACGTTGCAAGTTGTTTCGTCATAATATTGACACAGCTTTAGGAGCAGTTAGTAGGTGTATGTCACTGGTGGTAGATGATAGGGCACACCTCACGGCCTTGATGTGTTGTTATCGAGGCTCTATGGTTTTATTTGCATTGCATTCGTGTATCTTTGGTATATAGTATGACTTACTCGATACTTTATAAACTTATACCGGAAATGAAACGGCGCATAGCCGGCCAATGATCATGCTCCAGTTTTCCTCTTCGTTGTTGTAATTATAATTTCTCGTGACATCTACTTTCGATACATCTCTAGCATTCGATTCTAGGTTATCTTATGCTATGGTATGGTTTATCTTAAGTGTCACATCTTGCTAGAGATTCAAAAATAACTTTAGCCTAAAAATTACTCTTAGGTACTTAAGTATTATTAATAATATTTTATTTACTATGGATTTTACTCAATCTTCGATTTCAGGCAGTTTAAACAAGTTTTATCAAAAATATAATTTCTTCTTCATTAAATATCATCATCTTCTTGTCCCACATTACGTGGGATAAAATAATATCATGTTTTCTTCTTCCACTCTCCTCTATCAGCCGTCATCTCAGTACTCACTCCTTTCTTAACCATGTCATCCTTCACACAATCCATCCATCTTTTCTTTGACCTACCTCCGCTTTATTTCCATCCACATTCATATTTAACACTCTTCTCGTAATGTGACATTCTTCCCTCCTCATGTCGTAATCCTCATTATTTATATTAATGCAAAATCATACATACAAATATTCATATCATGTGAATCATGAATATAAATTAAAGAATCATTTTAATGTTATATTTTACTAGCTTCTGCCCACGGCTTCGCCCGCGTGGTACCCGGACAAAAAGTAGCGTGTTATTCTGATGTATAAGCTATATAACTGTAAAGTTACATCAAAATCCGTTCAGTAGTTTTTGCAGAAAGAGTAACAAACATCCATCCTCACAAACTTTCGCGTCTATAATAGTAGTAGGATTTTGAGTCGGACTGTGTTAAAGTAACTTATTACTAAGTTATTTTTGTATATTAATTACCGTGACTGAGGAAGTCCTCTCCTCTGTGCTAGACCCCATTGCTGGGCAAAAAGCAGCCCTCCTCCGAATCCTTTTATCATTTTCTATCACGTGCAAGGTTCTACTTGCTAGCCACTCGGACACTGACATACATACAATACATAGGTACATACATACAACTCGTTAGGTTAGCCTAAAATCTGTCACAACATTATCTGTGACCTTTTCTTTTACGAGCGCTTATAAAACCTTTAATTACTACATTCTACTAGGTACTGTCGCTTAGTCACACAGTATGACTATACGACAGTAGAGTAGCCGGTCCACGGCAGGAGTCGCACGAGATAGAGAGAAATGGAAAGAACTGGAAGAGGTCTATGTGTCACAAGGACACGAATGCAATAGAGAAGGCTTATAAATAGAAATAGAGATAGAACAACCACTGGACTACTATGGAACATATACTATTCAAGTAAATTTAAATTGATAGTCTAATTGCGTAACGAAACGTACAGAAGCACTAATTATCTACTAACTGCTAGGTATTCTGTAGGAAGGCACTAATCTTACAATCTGCTAAGTGTTCTTGACTGCTATCTATCTATCTCGCTCTCTCTGGTTTGCATATAGGTAGTTACTTACATCAGATGAGATTACAACACTCATTTGACAATGCAAGAAATTATAAAGACTCTCCATCACAGCATTTGTTCAAATCATCTGTTACTCGGTGACGCAACGCACTAGCTTGGACTATTTATGAATAGAGATGAAAGTGTCATACAATAATTTATGGTCCAGACTTAATTCTCTACGCGTGAGTCTTTCCTTACAATCATATGCTGTGTCTCAAATGGTTCTCACGAAAGGCATTGTGACAACGCATATAACTTTTGAAACTACAATTACATTTAATTTGATTTGCCAAAAATATAGTTACGATAGAGTTGCTGTTGGTCCCCGCACTAGGTCGACTGCAACCAACTAACTTTAGATAAAGTATTGTGTCAACGCATCCGCAATCTCTAGCAATAACAATGATTCTGCTCCAGAGTTAGTTAGTCTCGTCCGCTTCATAAAACGATGTCTTCTAACAAGTTGAGCACACAGCCACAGATTGCAGCAACAGTCAGTTGGACAGCCCCGTCGTCGTCGCCGCTCGGTTACTCGCTCAGCAAGCCGCGTGTGTTCTCACATCACCGTTACCGACCCACCAGTTATAGCACCTACCTACCTGCATTCACTCACAATTAAAGTATTGATTGGGTCGCTATAAGTTCAGGTAGGTACTCGTAACTAGTAGATTGTTCAATTGTGTTGTTCGTCCCTTTGTGTGATGATATGATGATAATATAATGATAAAAGTTGAATGATATCGCGGACGGTCTTCAGTCTTATGGATTATGTACTTTAAGTACCTACTCAGGTATAACAATAACTAATGCAATCATTACTTATTGTTGTTAATTTATTCAATGTTAATTAAACATGGTAGGTACCTACTAATTATGGGGTGAAAGAGGCTAATACATAGAGAAAAGTGAAAAAAATGGGTATAAATTTTTCAATATTATTTTGTAGATTTTGAGCAGGTAATACTTAGTATTTTTTGGAAAAAAAAATGAACTAGATTTGGGTAGTACAAAGTGACCTACTCTGAATTGCGCTGATGCAAGGTTATCTTATGTTTAAAAAGTGCAACTGCTGAACTTAGCAGTCGGGCAAAAACGGTACAGAGCAAGATCTCAGTTCATGCGAACTACTAGTTAAGTTAGAGTTATTATTAATTTCAGTTTAGTATAAATACATACTAGATAACTAGCTGACTGTTATTATGTAAGACCAGAAGGAAGTAGTTACTCGCGAGCAATAGAAACGGCGCGATACATCAAACATCCGAGTTGCCGAGCTTCACAAGAACTGTCTCGAATCAGCTCGCTAGCGCCGACCGGCCGCGGCGCGCGCGCACATACTCGTATAAGAACGTCTGTCGCTAATGCGGATACTTAATTTAGGGCGCCCGCGACCCGTGTCGCAGCTCGCTTACCCATTAGCTGTGGATTATAAACAGTGACTGACAGACACCATAAACACCGATCTAGCTCTATCAGACATGTTTGTTGTTTGTGAGAAACTATTGTACCTATATTGTAGCAAAGTATTCAAGACATGAAGTGAGAGTGTCTCGTGAGGATACATTTTTCGTAATCGATCAGAATGTTATCTAGTTTGGTTACGGCAAAGTTATCGCAAGTTTTTATCATTAGTAGATATCAGGAATTTATTGAATACTAGGTAGGTTTGTGGCACCGATCGCGAATGTCAAGGCCTCAATCTCCGTATAGGGCAGCAGTTCACACTCCGCACGCGCAGTGAAGATTAATTCGTCAATTTAGTTTGAGTGGCTGGCTGGTGGCTGATTAGCAGGAACAACTCCGACTAATCGTCACTTTGAAAAGTTTTCTGCTTTAAATGATTGAGAACTCCACTTTTGAAAGCAAGCAAAGGAATCATATTGTGTTTTTGTATTAACTATATTGTCAACTTCTTCTGTCACGTCAATTCTGGCGTTTATCTTGAGACTGTAAATCAGTTTTCGGTTTGAGGATAATCTAGGTTATATATTTATTTCAACTAACTACTATTAACACGTTAATCGTTGTACAATAGCGTAGAAACATTAGTATTGTAGTCGCGACTTTTTCTTAATTTTGTTGTAAAGTAGTCAGATCGAATTAACTTTGACTGTTCTGCATAGAGCTATTGAATCGATCAGTGCGCTTTCTCTAGGTTGAGTCACACAATACATAACATAATGTGCAAAGCATACACACTGCGATTAAACCACGGAACGTCTCTGTTCTGTATGCTTTCTGCGATATTAAAATCGTAATGTGGGTCGTTCGTATAGCGGTTGGTCTGGATCGCACGTTTGTCGCAATTTGATAAAGCTGTTGGCCTATTTGTACTTAGAACTTATAATTGAATCTTGAAGATTATATTATCGCTTTAGTTTTATAGCCGAGGCAGTTGTTTTTAATTTAAGATTACAGAACAAAGTTCTTACAAAAAACATATCTAGTTAGGCCATTGGGCATCAACTCCATCAACTCAAAGCAATAATTCTATGCAACTTTCCTAATTTTCTACGAAAAATTTTCTACGACCAAGGCAGTCGCATTATATCAAATCACAGATCGTCTAAGATATTTAATGTGCAGAGAAGAAAGTGGTAGAAGGTGTGATCTTCATTGAGCTCCATCGAATTAGCAAGGCTGACGTTTTTACGAACTAGTGCTGTGGTCGCATGCAGGGAGCGCGATAACGAGAGCGGAACGAATACTTTCCCCGCCTCCAGGCTGCGGCTGCCTCTTACTGTCGCTGCTCTGCTGCTCGTTCTATCTATCCATTATACGCGCGCGACTAGAGTACCCGGTATTCCTTTTCAAAGTTTTGTTTTGATGGATCCCCAGACCAGCAAAGCAGGGTTCTTGTTTTCTCCGGTTGTTGACATAGTCGCGTCGGTCGGCGCGGTGCGGTGCAGTAGGATGGTATGTGGGTAGGTACTACCGGTTGTCGGATTAACGCGATATTATCATCAAGTGGATGCGCTGTCTAATTGCCGGGGTGGTTGTCCGCATGACACGATGTGGCAGTACATTACACGCCGTAACATTATTCTCGTGTTCTCATTTACATTTTATTAGGTTCTTCATGAATGAAGGCTCTAGCACTGTAGTATAATAGATTCAGAACAGTTCGGATGTCTGTCACGTTAAATAATAGTCGTAAAAGAAAAATAAAACTGCACTTTCCCATGAGCTAATGACCTCATTCCTGATTTCACGCTTTATGGTGATTTCTCTTCATCAATTTTATTAATCTTCATTCAATTGGCAGTGACAGGACTTAAGAAAAGAAAAATGAATCACTTAGATTATGTACACGCACTTTGTACATAGTCGTCGATTTGATAGACTCAGTAGTGAAATTGTAATAAACTGTAATGGAGATATGTCCAATCTATAACATCCTGAAAGCGTTACAAAATTATAATACAATCTTTGCACAATACGAACACCAAAAGTTCACTGACCATAATGCTGTACTTTTGTATGGAACAACAACTTAGGAAGCAGCAATTACTGGTGAATCTAGATTAGGTACTATTTATAACAATCAGAGTTCCAACATCGCGTGATTCTGTTTCGCGCGTGCGAGTGGGGAAGTGTCGCAAATCGAGCACCGATACTTGGGAAAGCATGGTTTTTATGCCGGTCCAATGGCCAACCTTCCGAGATACTAGCCAGAGAGCAGCCTTCTTTTATTAAAACCATGCTTTGATGTTTGTGCTTTGATTCCTCGGACACAGACATCCGTGGCATTATCCGAGACGCATCGTCTACTACCCACAAGCCCAAACTATTATCTAACAAACAGAAATAAATCATCGCGTTTGTTACAAACTGCTCTTTTCTATTCGGATATGTGATTGCTTTCTGTCAGACTTTCACACAGCAATTGTTATTGTTATGTACGGCAAGATTGTCAAGTGGCAACGCTTCACATCATTATCGATTTACTTTGTGTCCTACCCCGTAGCGTGGCTCAGACTATGTTATTGCGTGTCAGGTCTAGCCACAGCAAGTAATAACTGACCCCAAAGCAGCTAATGGTAATGGTAATTGTAACCCACTTCGATGGATGATTCGGCCGCGTCCTTTGTATACGTTTAATTGTGGTCGGTCATTGTTCCTGCATCCGCCGTGACATCACGTCCATCCGCAGTAGTAGTGTCCATTGAGGGAGCATCCAGCATCCATTGTGAGCGGTCCACTTGTCACTTGTCGCTGAATGGGTGGGTATTGTGCGCGCATCACGATCGCGACGATGCGATGCCGGCTCGCATCGGAACTGGATCGTTTGTTCTTTTAGCGATTGTTGTGCGAGGGTCGCTCCGGTCGATTATACACTCTCAAAATACGATACATACCATGTATATTACGACTTGTATATTGGAACTTTCTTTAACCTTCATTCATATCACAATCGTATCGAAAAGGTTAAAATTAGACGCCATAAGGTAGAGTCTCCATCTAGAGGAGAACGAGAAAGTTGAGTTGTTAGCAAAATTTATCCTTTACATTCCGATTAAGTAAGATTTTTAAAAACACAATGCAAAGACTTATGCCAGGAGTAATTCGATAAGAGAACCGAGAAAGGCATTTGATATCGGACCATGCTGGAACATCAAATTACATGTTACCCGTGGATTGATGAGTCAGCTTATAAGCTAAGTATATTAGTGACTGGTCTCAGGCTGCGCTCCGGAGATTACGTATGTTAGAGTACGTTCGCCGAGGCCTTCCTCTTCTTCCTTCCTATGAAGCCAACAGTTTGTACAATCTAGCTGCAATATTTAGTACGTCTTGGTGTTTTAATAATATATTGCTGTATTATTTTCCTAGTAGGCGATGTGGTCGGTCAGCGATAAAGACTTAGCAAGCCAAAAGAAAAGGTGTTGTCTGTATTAAATTGTTTGGTTTCAAAGTTTTAAGTACCTATTAAAATGTTCTGTAGATATTTGTTCCGGGTCTAAGTTTTGTGGTACCACGGTACCCATAGTGCTTTACAGGGAATCCTAATATGGGGTCAGGAGGACTAATATTATGTGTCTGTTGTTTTTTTTTATTATTATAAATAACTTTGGTTCAAAAGTGTTTACCCATATATACTAACTATGAAACGAAAACGTTTGTGTTTGTTGATCAATAAGTGTTTCATTCGTTTGCAAACATCAATCAACCATGAATCATTCCAATCATGGAGTCCTACCGTTCTACATCGTACGTAAGTATTTGACCCACGTGACTCACGTGTTGCCACATCATAAAAACTGCTCGCTCCGCTGAAACAAAGCTATTTAAAATCGTTCGATAGACTCGCAATTTGTATTGCGGACGGAATAAATGGAGTCGCGGTCGATACTTGGAATGGTCATGAGATCGCGTCGGAGTGTCTGTGAGCGCTCGCGGCATTACGCGAGACTATTACTGCTAGATTTGGTTGCTCGTTTGCAGCCCGTGATAGTCGCAAATCGCAAATCGTTGTGGGTGGTACAGTCTAATCGACCTGGGGTCCTAGACAAATACCACTTTCTGTTGGCGCTAACGCCTGCGGAAATATTGAATTTTATGAGAATGACATTAGCAGTGGAAATGTCACGTGACAGCTGCCAAGTTTTACCTTGACTAAAATTGCGTTAGCGTGAAAGGAAAAGTTAGCGTGAGGTATTTGTCTAGACCCCCCTGTTTGCTGAATGACCTCGCTAGATTAATGCACGTATAAAATAGTATTCGGCCATTATAATTGTAAAACCCCATCCACTTTACATGAAAATGGTACGTAGTAGTTGCGTTGGTAATGTTGATATTGTTGAATAACGGTAATGCCAGGATTCCGCGGCGACGGCTGTAATAATAGGTACGCGGCGTCACATGCGCAGACGTGCCTCGAATGGGGACGTACATCAATCAATGCAGCCATTGTACTCCCACCTTCGTCCTGGATCTTTCTACTGTTATGGGATAATCGAGAAATTATTTATCGAATGTCCGCATCTATCTGTACTGTATCTATCGAGTCGATGTCGAGTTGTCGATGTATCTATCGAGTACATCTGATGTTTATTCCTAATATTCTATAAGTACCTATTTATCAAGATTTGTGAGTTTGAATGTTTCCCGATATTTCACCGCAGTTGCATGGTAATATTCTGTTTTTTAGTAAAAAATATGTTCATAATCAAAATTATATTCCTATAAGTAAGTTGGTAGATCATTGGTACAATCCACTGGTACAGATGCCGACAGATTCCTCGGACCTTTGGATATTTTAACTTTCTAGGCCTACGTGAGATTTCGAAGTCTAGTTTTATTTGATAGTGCAAGCAATACCTACCTCTTATCTTTGCCTGTTTGCAGAATGATATCATTGAAGTGTAGTTTAGCATGAGGTATGTGTGTGCTTATAAGTTACATATCTATTGTAATAGTCTGCTGTGAGGTTGTTGTATTTCCATGAATCTTATAATATACCTGTTAGGTATCTGGTATTAAAGTTATGACCTACTACTCGCTTTATTCATTACTAGAATCTGTCCACGGCTTCGCCCGCTTGGTATCCGAATAAAAAGTAGCCTATGTGTTATTCTGATGTATAAGCTGTATTACTGTATAGTTTCATCAAAATACGTTCAGTAATTTTTGCGTGAAAGAGTAACAAACATCCATCCTCACAAACTTTCGCGTTTATAATAGAAGTAGGATTAGTTGAGGGTGATAATAGGTATGTATGTATGTTAGTAGTTACTGTTAGACAGTACGCACTTCATGGTAATGTACTTAGCTTACCTGAAAACATTGATGCCTGGAGCATCGAGCTCCGAGCGTTGTACATTACTTTATTTACAATCATCTGTCAATCATTAATAAACATTCTCCGAATAGCTTAAATGTGTTGTTAAGGAATTAGCCTTCAGCGTAGAAGGGTCAACATTGCAGGGCGCCGACATGTCGCTGGTTGGGCGCAGGCGAAGGCGCGGGCGCAGCCACCGCGGTCAGTCGGGCACGACAAGGTCGCAAATGTCGCGGGGGCGTGGGCGAGGGCGGACGCGCATCCTCCTCACGGCGAGGATACAGGTATCCTGCCGACTCCCGGGGACACCTTGAGATGCTACTCGTGCGTTTGAAGATCACGGGATCATTTCCTTGTTGCGCAATCTTGTCTGGTTCATCATTTACAACTGAGTTTGTTTTACTTGGCTTAGAAATGTCGTTTGGTGCTTTCAGCTTTCGCACTATAGACGTTGGAAAATAAATATTTAGATGACGTTGTTGTTGTCTTCATACCAGATGGTGGATTGCTTGGTTATAATTGAATGTTGGCTTATCGTGTTGTCGTTATTTCGGATTATCTATTGACTGCAAGTCTAGTGAAGTGTCCTATCTCTTATCGCCTCTCATCTCATGCACTTTGCAAGTTATCATAAGAAAAACTACGTTCGTCCTTACACTTTTGTTTAATTTGTGTTGTGATAATGGAATTAGATCTTTAGTTGTACAATTTGCATCTAACTACTCTTGGGCTGGCTTTTCCTTCATTATTAATAACAATACGTAAATCAATAGTTTTATAATTTGTTCCTTGTTGTTCGACCCGACCGTGACCCCCCCGTAAGTGATTCCATGCATAATAATTACAACCATACCAACCTACTACACACAGATCATCATCATACTGTAGAAGTTCACTGCTGGATATAGGCCTCTCCTAAAGAGTGCCACGACGAATGATCTTTAGCCACCGCCATCCACCGACTTCTAGGAACCTTTAAGATGTGGGGGGTCTTCGTACACTGTCGTCCGGTACATGGTCACCGTGCGAGAACCTTTCTTCCCCAGCGGTTGTCGGTTCTGCGATGTACCTCGCAGAACCGACAACCGACAACAGGCCAGGCTACATGGCCTGCCCCTTGCCATTTCAACTTGATAATTCTTAGATCTACTTCAGTGATCTTAGTTTTTATGTGATTACCTACTCGTATGTCCATCCATTTTCTAAAGGGTTGATTTTGAACTCCAAAACATTTAATAACTTACTAGCTTCTGTCCATGACTTCGCGTGGTACCCGGATAGAGAAGTAGCCTATGTGTTATTCTGATGTATAATCTATATTACTGTAAAGTTTCATCAAAATCCGTTCAGTAGTTTTTGCGTGAAAGAGTAACAAACATCCATCCTCACAAACTTTCGCGTTTATAATAGTAGTAGGATGATTAACTCCATTATTCTGGTGGCTGTACCCTTACTTCCGAGACGAAGGTCGTAGGTTCGAACAAGGACGTAGCTATATTTTCCTCTCTAAAAATGTATTATGTTCATTAACATGTGCTCAGAACGGCGAAGGAAAACATCGCGTGGATACCGGCATGGCGCATGCCGGTAGCTCATTGAATAGCATCTGTGTTATAATCGGCTTCGCCGCTCACGTGACTGGACGATGAATATTTGATGCAGTCTGGGTTGCAGGTGCGATGCGAGTTCTATCGATTTCACTTCTATTTAATTCCTGGGTACGACTTCTCCTTTAATTATTATTGCATCTACATTGTGGCCTTGATTCGGCAATACTATTGAAAAGATTATATTTAATTATTTTATCCCTATTCACATAATTGTTAGGTACTGATTCCCATACACTCCGAGTCGAAACTACCTATAATATTGCTGATATATGCGCAACTCGGGATGATTTCAATGATAGTCATGGCAGCATCCGCATTCTGTTGAAGCATTACTCGTATCTTTCAAACTCAGTCATGTTTCTGTAGGACTGTGTACTGACCTACTGTCAGTCAGTCCTGTTGATGGCATTAAGCAAGTCATTATAATATGAATGTTGTGATAATGACGGGCGTTAATCTGTTACTGTTTATTACACGTGTTGTTGGGTCGGTTTATTCACAACTCTATGTAACTATATTATACAAAATATGTTTGCTGGGTATGTATGCATTTTAGCTGATTCTGCCCAATAATGTATGTGCAGGAAATTTTTCATGGTACTTAATATAATGTCAAATGTATTTCACAGTCCACTCGTTTGTCATTTTGAAATTCTGCTATTTTGAGGTTAATTTTATCTTTGTTCTCAAGTCGACATTTATGCATTTTTTAATTTATGGTGGTTTAAATAAATGGCTATCTCTATCTAATCATAAAATCACCCCACTGTAATTTATATTACTTAATGAACTGGAGACATTCCAGAACAAAACCGTTTAAGAAATGTCAGGCCTGTCTGTCTGTCTGAATAGCACAGTTCAGAAGCGATACAATCTCCTCAGTAGAGGCTTCTTGCTCGCACACGTCTGTTCATTTATGAGTTCCCGGTGTATTCCTGTCAGGTATCTGCCACTTTACTCTCAGCCACTAAGACCTACCTGCCTAGGTAACAGAGCGCTTCAGCCATATTTCTCAATTTAAAACCTCTGGTGTCACCCAGTAATTGATATTGTATTTTACTGAATGCATTGTTTTAAAAGTACCTACAATGTTACGCAGTTCTTGCGCTGTTTTATTACAATGGTACGTGCATTTTCACTAGATTGTTATCGCTAAAAAAATCTGCAATAGGCACGTCAAGAAGCAACGCGTTTATCAATAATATTATTCGTTATTTTGATCAGCTCAATCTGATGATTTTGAATGTATGATCAGACGAGCAAAGCAGTCGGCGATGGCAATGCTGGATCATCCACGCCACGGATCAGCTCGAGCGCGCGGCAAAAACTAATGACGCGCACAGTTTTTGCGCATTCCGCTATTTAGTAAACCACTGACCTACATCGTATTGTTGCAAGTCTTGCAACGATGCCAATCCTTGGAGTAACAAAAGATTCTGAATCAATATAAATTAAAGTTTTTATCATAATTTACTTTAATCATGGCGACCTTGACTGAAAAAGGTCCCATCACTTGACTATCGTTAGTTTGGCTGCACTTGGAAATATTGAGTTTCGTAGGTGGGCCTACCAATATTCTATTACTACCTGCTTAAGTTTTAAGTATCTACTTAACTTTGTTTAATAATGTGCTTTTGTCTTCTGTACCAATGTACCTACCTGTTCCTGTTTATTTATTTCAACTTACATCTGTTCTTATCTAATCTCTGTGTTGTGCAACATAATTAGCTTCGTTACTTTCAATTGTCCCAAATTTATTTTGATTTGATATCGTTCGTGGTAGTCAGATTGAAAAAAGCGGCACCAGTTACTAACTTAAGTGAAATGAATTTTGGCCTCGCCGCGCGGCCACCGATCAGTGTTCCTGATCAGTGGTTGAGGCCGCCGGAGCGCTGCTCGGTCGGCGCCGGGACGCGATGCGACTCCAACGGACATTATCTCTGTTTTAGTGAACTGCAGACAAGGTGAATGGAGATTATCTAGAATGCGATCCAATTATATCTTGTGGAACATAATAACTATTGTTATTCAGTGGTATCTACTGATAGCAGGCGGATAACTACTTAGGTACCTACCTACATGTTGTGAATTATGGTATGATTTGTGAGTCTGCGTCTGCGTTGGTAGGTCCGAAATTAAATGCAATTGAGTTCAGCCGCTTATCATGGTAGATAAATAATTTGTTCATCTTGAAGTTTTTTTGTGAGACGTTACTTTGATAATGTTTAGGTACATCGACATGTAATATAATGTATGTGAGGGCTGCGGCCGACGTCACGTAGGTAGGTGCGATTGGCACTAGGCAGGCAGCACTAAGTAGGTAGGATAGGTATCGGCCTGCACCGGGGTATTTCGACTATAGTTTACAATGGAGGCACGTATTGTTGTTAACATCGGTAATTATAATATTTATGTTAACTTTCGTGTTATATAATAACATTCGGCTTTGACCTTGCTCACCAGATGCCAGGGGCGTGCTATGTTGCTAATGCTCTTCCTGAATTCCAGTACAATATTGAATGAACCTATTATGTGTGTTTTAGTGAACAAAGGGCTAATCCTAACTGGACTAGGGGACCGTTTTCATTGATGTTTCAGTTATTGTGATCTGTGGGTAGCTGGGCATTCATAATCATTTAATTTTGTCAACATCACACACTATTGTGTTTTAAGAGTAGTAGAGCTTCTGTGAAAGGTCTCGTCCGGGGAAGTGCTACCACCATGCCATATTTTTTGCCGCCAACCAGTAATGTTCTCATTACTGTGTTCCGGTTCGAACCAAACGGTTGCCGGTGAAATTACAGGCACATGAGAACTTCATCTTGATATCTCAGTGATATCGAGGTATCAATCGGCAACGCGTGATTGATACCTCTGGTATTGCAAGCGTCCATAGGCTACGGTAACCGTACCACCACAAGCGCCGTTAGTTTGTCTCTTTAGTAGTATAGAGATATATATATATATAAATGACTTCTTCCGCAGGTCATTGACGATTCTAATATAGTTACTTTATACAAGACAATGCAATTTGTATTCCAGGTGGTGCATTCGAAGGCGTAGAAGACAAGGTGTCTCCGTTCGGGTACGGGCGCGGCGAGGGCGCGGACGCGGGCCACGGCGACCCCGACTGGATCTGCAGCAAGGAGAAGCCGCACTACGACCAGATGTTCCAGGCCCTCAACCCCATCGACGGGAAAGTCACCGGCGCTGGTACGCACTCGCACTCGCACGCACTAACTCACCTCCACGCCGCCGCCCCTACACTGATCCTCGATAAAACTCTAGAAGCATTTCTCTCTTCGACGCGAAACTGCTCACAGCTAATCGAGCTCTGCACTAACTTTAATGAAGATGAAGATTCAGGTCAAAAAGATAAGATAGTAAATGCTCTGTCATTGGTCGCTCAAAACAGTAATATGATAGCTCAGTTTCTGAACCATTCTCGAATTGTGGTCGATGACACGATGTCGACCATATCCATACACAGTTTGGATAATCTGGCTATCGAAGGCCCCAGTCGCAACAAGTCCGCTGATGATATCAGTTCTAAAGGTTTCCAATGTTTCGTAAATGAAGATATGTCTGATTCAGAAAATGAATTGGATGATCATGATTTTAACAAGGGTTTAGGAAACGTGACTCATGATGAGTCAGAAGTAGAACCTCCTGTGCAAAAAATAAACAATGCAGTTCCAACTGGAACTGGTTTTTTGCGCCGGCTGTTCAATGTAGTGAAGTTTACAACGTTGCTGGTGTTGAATGTGGTCACCACCCTGCTAATGTTAGATTTAATCTTCGTAACGATGGTGTACGCTTTAACTGGTCAGTATTGCCTTGAGTTCACGGTGGAGAAGTCTCCAGAGTCATGGGTAGATAAAGCTAAACTCGTAGCGTTCGGTCCTGAAGAGGAGACAGTCAGGATTCAGTCCGTTTTTCAACTGTTCCATCGTCACAACTTTGTTAATGTACTCAAGTATTTCATCAGTCGTCTCCGTAATCCGTAATCGCATCTTACAAAAGTTCTTAGGCTCAATACTATATAGTTCTGCTATATTCATTTATTCATAAGATTAATGCCATGCCAGTAGTCGTAAGGAGTATAAACTGAACTATTATTAACCATTTTATATACAAATCGTCATCATTTGTTTCATTTGTTAATTTAGTTGAAAATAAAAAATATATCATGAACGGAATGTTACATAAAAGTAAATACGCAGAAATCACTTAAAATAATATCATCGAAGCGAAAAAAGTTACAATCAGAAATAAATTTGAGAGTCTGAGAAAAGCGCTGCATTTTCTTCTGCTGTCTGCTTACTAACAAGTTTGAGTTGGGAACAACTCAATGCATGCATTTAACTGGCGTTTTACTAACAAATAGGCCATTTGTACAATAAACTGCTAAATAACATACAACAATCAATAATTTGTGACTTTTAGGTAAGCATGTTTTCTGTAAATATCGAATGAATTGGGTTTGAATAGAACAGTAACCCACATGTAACCCTCGCATCCTGATCATGTGAATGTTGCGTGGTAGGACGCGTTGAAGTAGGACGCTACGCTACCACGGAGGACTGCTCACCGGGGAGGTTTTAGTGGGTTCGAGCCCCACTTACCCCACAGCCAAATCCTATAACAGAATGCATGGGGGTGATGGAATTGAAATGCATGGGCTTTACCACCACTTAAAAAAAAAGACGCTACGCTAGCTAACAGCCCCTCTCTCCTCAGCCGCTAAGACGGAGATGGTGAAGTCGAAGCTGCCGAACAGCGTGCTCGGCAAGATCTGGAAGCTGGCGGACATCGACAAGGACGGCTTCCTGGACGACGAGGAGTTCGCGCTGGCGATGCACCTCATCCGCGTCAAGACGGACGGACACGACTTGCCCCTCGACCTGCCCGCGCACCTCGTGCCGCCCTCCAAGCGGAACTAACCTTGACCCGTGCGAACTGCTCAGAGCCACCATCTCCTCCGCACTGCAACGGAGCGCGCGGGGAGTACTCTGCAACTTAATACATTTGCAATTTTTTGTTCCTGAGTTTGTTGATTGAATGTTGGTCACTGGATATTAATAGCCGCAAGTTGTTGTTATTTAATTTTACCAACAACATTCCTAGGAATGTGATGCGTTGCTGTGAGTTTGTTCTTCAAATAATATTTTGTATATAATTATCGGCTTTGCAAGATTATTACATTTTGTATGAAAGTTAGTTGTATTTTGGCTTATAGTTATATTTTCATTACTTTTATTTGATTATGCAGGTGGTATCTATGTGCAATTTGTCGAAGTATGCGATGTGTAACATCAGTTTATTTGTAAACGACAGAGTAATCCCGCTGTTTACTAATAAGGCGTTTGTTTGATGTTTATGAAACGAAGTATATCCAAATATCGAGGTCGTGTCGAGCTGACGGCTCGCCTCACGCAGCCGACCGACATTAACAACTGCAAAAATTTACATTTATCTAAATAATTACTGAATTTTTAATAACTTATTTTAAAATCTGAGGCTGATTTTGTATCTTCTAAATTAAAATAGAGCTTTGAGCATATTGTGTGGAGAGACTTTACAGTTCATTGTGGATGAATACCAGGCTACAGCCGCTCTGCTGTACAGTAGGTACCTAATTAACTATCAGGCTGGGTTACCTGCATCGAGCAGCACCTATATATCCTTGCAAGCTTGTTTCTGATTGTAGCTTTCTTGTTAACACCCACACACCGTCACACACCACACCACACTTATTGTGTATTTGTGTGTGTGGTAAACATTGGAAAGCAGTTTCCCTTAATCGAGATGTATTTATTTGTGTGTATGGCTTTGAATACTTATAAATGTCACGTTAGTGTTCTACCCGTGTAGGTAGGTACATCCTGGAAGTGTAAAGATCATAGATGTTGGTATCTGCTTAATGTCTACACTAAGAGAGGGTACCCGTACTTATATTATGATTGTCAAAGTTTGGATGTTTGTTTTTTGTTATAAGATTTGGATGAATTTTGAGACAGATATTGATCAGAGTTCGTAGGATAACACATTGGTTACTTTTAATCCGGGAAACACGCGGGCGAAGCCGTGGGCAGAGGCTAGTGTCTGTCTATACGAGTTAATCCATGGTTCGGGATTAAGGTATTTCAGACTGCAGTGGATTGGTGTCATGAATAGCATATGAAAAAGATGTAGAGTACATCTAAATAAATCTTTAATTATTTATTACTTTTCTCCTAAAAGATTAAAAGGTATTAGTTGCGTATAATTTTAGCAGATTTATTCTATTGTCTTATGATATATATTAATTTGGTTTAATTTTGCAATAAATATATTTAATACCTACATAAAGGGATTTACACCAATACCTACACCATGTAAATCATCTAGGTAGGTACCATTATTTATTGCAATACTAGGTAAGTACCTACTTTGATACCAAATTTAAAATTATTTTATACTAATTCAGATATCCAACTGTGTTTTATAAAACTTTCTGGGTATCCATGTGAGTAAAACTGTCTGGGTAGTTAGGTAAATGTTCATTAAACCTACTCCATCTATAGTTTCCCTTGTCCTTGTAGCTTCGACTGTAAGTTGCTAGGTAGGTAGGTACTTACCTATCGGCATTTAAGTGTGAACCTATAGGTTATAACAAAACCTAGCTAATAATTGTGGTGCCTTTGCTTTTAGACACCTTCCTAGGTACGTTTTGAGCCTAGAAAACACTGTATAACACAAATAGTACGTGTGTTGTATTGCCTACTTCGTGGAACACTATCCAACACCTTCGGGGTTTGTGTAAATACAGAATTTTATAATGGTTACTGTTTTGGATTGTATTTAGTGACCTCGGGTCTGCGCACGCGCGGGGTGTCGCTAGGTATTGTTGACGGACTGGGCGCATTTTGTCGATGTTTCTACATTTTGCTACTATCTATACATTATGTGTACATAAAGATTGTATGTAAATTGATTATAAATAATCATAAATTATACCTACATAGTGTTTAATAAATAGTTAAGAAAGCATGTGGTTTTTTTTCTGATGTGTAAATTAGAACATACCTAATTTATGAAAAAAGGGTATGGTTGGTGGTATGTGCTCCATTTGGGAAGAGATGATCTACCAGTGAGAAAAAAAAAACTTCAACTAGCTTGGTACCTATCTGCATTCCCCTCCTGGCATAATCAATTTAGGGGAGTAATGAATTCCACAGCGTTTTCGGAAAAGTAACTGGTAGTAAAAGGTTGTTTTAGGTTACACAACTCAAATATTCATGGTGAAATTTTGGAATTCGTGGAATTCATTTTTGATATCATATATATTTTAATCCAAAGCAAAACTTAGAATACTTTTAGCAATGTTTACAAAAATATAAAATAAACGAATTATAAAATGCTACTAAATTATATTTTTCTGTATTTCAACCAACATCTGTCTTTCAACTTTTAGTACATTATTATGGGGAATATAATAATAGGTAACTTTTGACAAGACTAAAATAAAACAACAGTCATTATTATAATATTTTTTTTAACAATACCATACCATTAAATTCAAACCTTAAGTAGATATTAGGAAAAGACAAACATTATCTCAAAGTAGTTTGTCTCTTACTAACATGATTATAAATAGTTTTGTATACTAATTAATCATTGTAGATTACGAATAGAACTTAAAATGTGCTCTTGCATGTTTTGACAATTTAATAATATATTTGACTTGTACCCAGGTACCAAATCACTTGTGGTAGAGCAGTCCTATACTAGTATAGATAAATGCACTCAAAAACGTAGGCTGGGAGTTGAGACTTCGGAAGCCATCTTGCTAATTTCAATAAAGGCTCAAAAGACTCCGCTTTTCCACTCCCAAAGTTAGGAATTGCATAAATATCATGCATCGGCTTTCTAAATCCCACCAGACTTCTGAAAGTCGATGCCCGGAAATGTGTTCTGTTTCACAGAGCAAACCCACAATAATATCATCTTTTAGCATTCAAAGTAGAGAAGGCTTACTTAGCATGAGCACCCAAGACAATGGTTCCATTGACAGAAGAGATGTAATTATTAAACACCAAACAAAATAGTAATAATATTATATTGATATATGCATAGTAATATTAATAACTGCTAAATTTTGTTTGGGTTCTCATGCTGCTAGCCTCCCAACTTAAACATGAAGTTTAAGCCTTAGAGCTCAGGTTTGTTGTTGTCGGGCGCGGGGGGGGCGGTCGGGGGCCGCACCTGACGCCGCAGCTGATCCACCAACTCCGGGTTGGAAGCCTGCATGTGATGCGCCAAAGCCTGCCCGGCCTCCAGCAGCGCCGACATGCCGCCGGCGCCGACTCCCGCCGCCTCGCCTGTCGTCGTGCTCATGAGCCCCGAGATGAGGTTCTGCATGGTCGGGTCGGAGAGCATCTCCGTGGCCATCGAGAGCAGCGCCGGGTTCTGCAGCAGCCCGCCGAGGTCAAGGGGCGAGGCGCCCGCGGGCTGCGCGGGACGCGCGAGGCGTTCGTCAGCGAGGCGCAGGTTCTGTCGATACGAGTCATTGCCGGGTTCGAGCGCGGCGGCGCGCGCGAAGGCGTTCCTTGCCTCGCGGTGCCGCTCGAGCGCCGTGAGCGCGAGCCCGAGGCGCCCGTGAGCCTTGCCGTAGTCGGGCTGCAGCGAGAGCGCGGTGCCGCAGTCCACGACGGCCGCCTCGTGCTGCGCCAGCTTGAAGTGAGCGGCGGCGCGGTTGCAGTAGTAGACGGCGCTGCGGGGCTCGAGCTCGATCGCGCGCGAGTACAGCTCGAGCGCGTCGCGGTACCGCTCCGCCTTCATGAGCTCGTTGCCCTCGTTCTTGAGCCGCTCGGCCTCGGCGACGGGAGGGGGCGGGGGCGCGGCTGGCGCGGAGGCCCGCAGCAGCTGCAGTAGGTCGACACCGCGCGAGGCGTCTTCTGGCGTCAGCTCGAAGGCGGTCTCGAGGCACTGCACGGCAACCTCGATACTCTCGCGCGAGTCGTCGCCGAGCGCGTCACCGTCCAACTGCTGCTTCAAGAAGTTCACGATGCTCGCGGCGACGGTCTTCACCTCGTCGGCCATGGCGAGCTAAATTCACGAACTACGTTGGGATTCTTTCTATGGCACCGAAACTTTATTTTGACGACGTGCTTTTCCTATTTTTTACATTCGTTTTACCATTTACGTTCGACATGACAGACGCCAAATCAGAATCAGACAATGACATGACAATTTCATTCTGACATAACACTGGCAAAATTGTGACAGCTAGCCACAGAAGCCTTTTTATATTCTATATTAAACACAAATATACACTTACAAAAAGGCAGAATTAAATGGCATGTACAACGACGAGCTCCTTCTCGTTCAAGGTCTCGAAACCTTGAGCTAGAGAGAGGTAATTATAGAGGTATGATCGTGTACAGAAAAAAAAAAAGAACAATGCTATAGGTACTTAAAACTACAAAACCAACTATACATATATAATATTATACTGGCCTGGTAGACCTGGTCCAGATCAACCAGTTGAGTCAAAGTCAATAGGTTTTTATTCATTGAAATCACAAGGATCATATAGAAACGTCAACATAAATACTACTTGAATTTAAATTTTTAAGTGAATTTACGGCGATTCCTCGCGCGTGACCAAGCCTAGAAGAATCAGGCAACAAACTCTGCTTGGTTATTTTTTTGATGATCCTTAATTCAGTTTTAGTGTGATGCCAATCGAATAGGGTGAACTCGTTTATAGAAAAAAAGTGCATTTTTGCACAAGTGGAGGCAATACTCAATAGCCGTCCCTTGTGGCCCATGTCCTCCAGTCCTCACCATCTTCTCTCCCCTTTCACCAGGGCACTTTCTCATCGGAAGACTATTAATGACGTTCCTGTCTCCTGCTCTCGACGACGTGGACCCAAACAAACCACCACGTTATCAACGACTGGAACAAATACGACATTTTTGGCTCCAATAGCAGAAAGAATACATATCAACAGCCTCAAAAATGGACCAAGGAAACTACAACCCTCAACGTCGGCGACCTCGTTCTTATAAAGGAAGACAATATACCACCATTATATTGGAATCTTGGAAGTGTAACGAGACTGTTCTCAAGCCCTGATCAAAAAACACGAGTGGCTGAAATCAACACATCCAAAGGCTGTATACGGCGGTCACTGGTTCGCTTGAGCCCACTTCTGAAGCCAGATGATTTTCAATGTTGAAATAGATAGTCCTTTCAACGAGGCGGAATATGTCGCGGCCAGGTCGCATCTCAAATGCGCCTACCCACACAGTGGTAAAAAACTGACTTTTCACACAATTCAATCGCCGCTGTGTCGAGCACAAGGAATTTACAACTTAATCTAAATTCAAATTAATACAATTGTCAATGTAAAAGTTCGGGTTTTATTTAATCACAAAACTCACGGTGTCCAGAAAGCCTGGACACATTGGTCTTGTTAATTTAAAACATAGTTACCTATGTGCATAGGTAACTTAATTATAAAATATGAAACAAGTTACTTATGTTAGTGGTTATAAGTTATTTAAGTTGGTCTAAACTTAACAGAACTTGCAAAAATAAAGAGTATCTGTCATCTGCCCTGCCTATACTGATCACACAAGTGTAATGTCGTGATCGGCTACATGTGTCGGTGCGGGTGGTCGGGCGGAGTGTTGTCCAGCAGACAGGCCCAGTCGCGCAGCCTCGGGCTCCGCGCGTACTCCTCCCTCGGCACAGCTCGGACTGCGCCCCCCGCCCCCGCACCTGCGACGGCCCCCCCGCACCACGCTACGCTGTTCTCGTGCGTGGGGGACAAGTGGAACTTGAACTCCGTCATGAACAGCTGGGATTTGTACGGCTCCTGAAATTAGAATAGCAGCTTTGAAATTAAAGATGGTGGAGATGAAGGCTAGCGGCCGACTATCAGCTGCGTACTGGCATACCTCCGCGACGAGGTGCTGCAGCTCCTCCCGGGTGCGGTGAGGCAGGTTGCGCAGGCTGGCTCCGCCCCCGCACAGCAGCAGGCTGGAGGCTAGTGCCCGCCGGGAGTCCCTCGGGGCGCGGGAGAGTCCCCGCAGCAGTAGGTCAGGTAGCGCGCTCAGCTCCGCGTCGCGCGTGAACATCACCTGTGCCGGACACCAAACCCGTTACACAACAACGAATCACAATCATCTATAGAAGGCTCATCTGGTGACAAGCTCCCAAATCACGGCACTCTCGACCCCCTGTAACTTCCTTGTGGGGAAGGCGCACTTTAGCGGGGCACTACGCCCAGCGCCCACTGCAGGGCGCGCCCGACTCGTCACGAAGCACGTTTATAGTGAGTTTAGTTAGATGTTACCTCGGCGGCGAGCTCCCTGGTGCGACCCGACACGAGGATAGAGCCTCCCCCCTCCACCGGGTACTGCACCGGCTGGGCGGGGGGCGAGGGGGTTTCGCCCCGTTCCCACTGCAGGGCGCGCGACCGACTCGTCACAAAGCACGTTTTCACTAAAAACAACATTGCAATAAAGTTATAATAAAATCATGAATTAATTATAATTGAATGTTTGAATTTTAAAAAATATTATATTGTTATAATCAAAGTATTGTTTATTAAATTTGCATCCCAGATGTGAATGTGAGCTCCATCAAATATTATACATTTGTACTACCGCATTCAGGCAAATAAATGAATTATTATTATTAATATTATTGGAATTTATTACGCAACATCATAATTTAATATTCTTTATACTTATTTAGATTTTGTATTTATTGATTATATTACCCAAGAAACGGAGAATCTTAGTGTGGGGACTATGAGAACTATGAGATATGATTGTTGGGTGTTGTTTATTAGCATTATTAATTCAGTATTCATTATTACTAACAACTAATTAATACTTAAGTAATTAGTAATTATTGTGGATTTATGGATTCATTGGACTGGGCAATCAGACTTTTTAAGACTTACAGAAACTTGTCACCCTAGGTGTTTTGTTTTGTATGTGGTACAGTTCTCTTAGTTTTTGGTAACTCAGCACAGTTTTATATTAAGCAGTGGTAGGGTTAGTAGGGCATGCTGGTTTCACCGTTTTGAGCATGTGCTAAAAACCGTAGGTGAACGATCATTTTTAGGAGGCAATTGATTACAGCATACGTATCTATATCATAGCCTTTTATAATACCTAGGTAGTTTAAAAAATATTTTTGGAAAGGAAAAGACATTTTTTTTTTTTTTTTTTTTTTTATAAAATGGTGTTATATAAAGAAATATATTGCGATTTTTAATATTTTTTTAAAAGATCGATTCATTATCAAGCGATTTGATCTGAGACTCGATTCAAATGCGATCCAAAATATTTTACAAAATCGATCAAACGCACCGCAATATAACGAGGTTGTCACAGATTATTCATATATATTTTACATAGAAAACACTGAGACCCGAGACAAATATTTGCATATACAAACATTTGTCCCGCGGCGGAAATCGAACCCGCGACCTACTGCGTCTCAGGCGGGCCTTTGCCCACTGCGCCACAGAGGTCGTTTCTGACAGTAATTAAGTATGTTGACATCTTAACAAATTTCATGTAATTTTTTATTTTGTTGTATACCTATTTAATTGACTGATTCAGGTACCTGTACTAGCTTTGTATTTGTAATTGAAGTATAGTAAATACCTTTGATGTCCTCAATGATGTGATCAGGCAGATTGAGTTGGCAATGGTTGTCCTCGTCCAGCAGCCGCGCCAGCTCCGCGTGCAGCGCGTGCGAGCCCAGCGCCGCGCCCTCCAGCGTTCCCAGAACCAGGCATCCGTGCACCACTGCAACACAAACACACACTTGCATACTAGTAGTTACTACACATCACACTGCCAAGAACAGGGTTGCACAATGAGGTTACCGGCAGTGAGCTCGGCCTCGAGGGCCCCGATGTTGCAGACAAGCACCGTGGGAGCGCCCAGCGCCACCGCACACAGCCGCGCGCTGTCCGCCCACACCACGCCTGCCACCTGCAACGTGTTACTGCACTGTAACTACACCTGCAACTTGTTCTACCACCAACGCGCAATCACACTGACACCTGCAACATGCATCATACCGCTCACTCACCCACACCCACCAGCTCAAACATACCTCATAATGTGTGAATAGTACTTTAGCCAGAGTTTCTCTGAAGAGTGTAGGAGTCAGCAGGGATTCCACAACTACCACTTTGCGTTCCTTAGGATTCACCAGGATGTGTCTGAAATAATAATAATTAATTTGAATTAATGAAATAATAAAAGCATGAAGTAAAGTTTTGTAGCACTTTGGAAAGTCATTGCTCATAACTAACACAAATCTGACATACAGCCTTTTTGTGTAAAGCGCAACTGATAATTTTGTCATCGGACTCTGCATGTCATATCAGCGGAATTGAAAATAGCAGTGAAACTTGTTCATCTATTAGTTATTCAGTACTAAAATTGATATACTTTTGAAGTAACCTTATACTTGCTTTGAAATTATTTGTAGTCTTTTAGCAAAGGCCTCACCCGGCCTTTTCCAACCCTGTCTATCAAAAATCTGTCTTGTCCATTGCCTACTCCTGCATCCATCGCTTGTACAGTGAATGTGAACAATGAGTCTACTAAGATACATATCCCGATATATCTCTGAGAATCAAGGATTATCAGGATAGAGTCATAGTAAGATAGATGAGTGGAGAGCGAGTGACCTGAAGTAGAGTAAGTGCAGCATGTTGACGAGGTTGTCGAAGAGCTCCTCGGGAGAGCGGTAATCGTACAGGCGCTTGAAGCCGCGCGTCGCCGCATCCCAGAACCGGGACCGCACGATGCAGCGCGGCGCCGCCTCGCCCGTGAAACCGAACCTGCAACACACCACAACATTGTGACAACAAACATCAACCCAACAAACTCGCCCCTCACAATACCTACCTCCCATGCTTGAGAGAAAATCCTTATAATACTGTTCTATAGCCATCCAAATAAATAAAAATAATGGTAGATACTGCAAGGGCACAGCACATATTTCGATATCAAGACAGTAAGATCAGCCGGATCACTTCGGAAACCAGCCAGCAGTGGTACTCACTTCGTGTAATCAGTGCCGAGATCTAAAACCACGGCTTGCTTCTCTTGAATGAGAGCAATTCCTTCGTACAAAGCCATGATTTACTTCTTCTGCTTGTCTGTAGGCACTTAGTATTCATACACCACGGTATTTCTCGCTCTATTTGCGGTAAGACCTATTGTGTTGTTTTAATTTCTTTTGGTTTTGCAAAAAAAGGGTAGAGGTATTTTTTCCTTTCATCGCTTACTTATTTCCTATGGGAAAATGACTACGTTTACGAAAACTTATTTACAAGTAGCATTTTAATTACAAAGTACTATTTCCACTCACGCACACACTACTAGCACAGACCCTATATTAAAAAGTAATCTGTGGCACAGACTAACGATGTAAGGGCAAAAAACATGTTACAAAAATGTGCTCACGAAATATTTAAATACAGTTTATTACAAGTACTTTTCATAGACTTTATGTAGGTAGTAATAATTGTTTATTTAGTTTCTCATGTATTTCTTAGTTCACTCGCGTACGTATGTACGTGCCTGGCTAGTGTACATGCTACTATGGAGAACACGGTTGGTATTGTGTCCTCCATTAGCAAAGGAAAGTTCTTCTACCGGGCTGATCCATCTGATCCGCTTGCCCGGGGTCCTAGCACCGACAGTTGTTTGTCGGAGGTATTATATAATACCTATGTTCAAGTTGAAAACTTCGCTTGTGCGATCTAGACAATGCGATGCAATGCCATCTGTGTATTGGACTGTTAGCTCTTCGTTGATGTGATGTAAAGTAGCTCAGTCATGTGGCGAGAGATGTCGGTACACTACCATGCAGACAGACAGCAACATAGTAAGCTCGAGCAACTTGTGTATCCAGAAACGAGTGTCTTTTCTTTTGTCTCCAGATAGGTACCGTATTCCTAGGAGCCCGTATATGCGCTTGAAGTGATTGTAAACCGACCCCGCATTACAACGGACTTACCTACACCTAGGTCAGGCGGGTGTCTAAGCTGGAGGAAGAAATCAGTGCGCCATCATGTAAGGATGTATCAGAGGAGCATACTAACCCACAACATTCAGCATGTAAGGACTCCCAAAGAACAAAGTCTGAGACTTCGAGGGAATAACCAGGAGGCCAATAGATTTCGCCCAAGCCGAGTCACGAGTGACAACTGTCATTATGCCTGAAATAACCTTATTTTCCAATTCCGGAAACATCGCGCGACTCTTCAACGAAATATCCGCAAACCTTCGAACCACCTTTAAGATACAAACATGTTGATTTGTTTATGGCTTGTGTTTATCCACGAGCACCTTTTTACTCAGTCTAAGTAAAGTTTTCTAATTTGTCAAAATTTGCCAACCTTGTCAAAAGTTTGTAGTTGTTGTTTTGTAGTTACATTACATTATTTTATTTTATATATTTTTACATAATTTTCTATGAACCACTATAGCCGTATTTACCTATCTACAACTACAACCAGTAACACGGTTTCCATCCTACCCTCATATTGGCGTAATAGTAAGGTAAGATAAAGTTTTTTCAATTCGCTATCCAGCCACTAGTTAATAGTTTACATTTTGTAGAACTGGTATATTAACATAAAACTTACAGGTAAGTACCTAATACCTAATAACCAATATACTCTAACTCCTTTCAAAATTAAATTAGTCCTAAGAAGTATTTTTACAAAAAACTACAAACTTAAGGTATAAGTAGGTATCAACTTTAAGCTACTTTTTGTTATGGATGTAGGTAACTGGCTCTGCTGGTTTTGTGTTTAACGAGTAAAGAGTTGTAGCGACATCTCTCGCCACATCATTAAATTAGGTACGTAGCTTCTTATTAACGCAGAGCGAACAGCAACGAACCCGTTAATGATATACGAAGAGCTATATACCACTAGTACCACATGCAATACACAGATGGTCATCTAACCGTCTAGATAGAGCCAGTGGAGTTTTATTGTACGCAAACTGAACATAACAATACCTCCGACAAACAACTGTTGGTCTTAGGATCCTGGGCAAGTGGATCAGATGGATCAGCCCGGTGGAAGGGGAAGATCTTCCATCTTCTCCTTTGCAAATGGAGGACACATCACCATGTTCTCCAAAGAGTCACTAGTGGACAATAGCGATTTTATCAGAAGTTAAATACTAGCGAATTATTTAATAGCGCCTCCGGTGCCGAGATGCCCCTAAATCCTAGGAGTCCGCGCACCCCTTGCACCCCCGGGTAGAGACTGTCCTCAAGGAGTCGCACACAATGATTCTAGCACAGAGAGGCATGCTCGGGTTCACACTTTTTCGAGTCTCAAAAGAAGTCCCTGAAGTCCAAGATTTCAGCAAGCAACTATACGACTCAAATGGAGTAGGACAAGACGCAATCCGTCTCAGTGGGATTAGGTACTTATAAGGTAGATACGCGCCTAGAATATCCTAAAAGAATTGTAGGTCTATGGTACATAGGTACTTATTTTAATTTATTTTGTAGGTATTCATGCCCCTCTATAATCCAAGAAGATTGAAAGGAGATGAGTTTCTCTCGTCCGACCCTGGCAGCCAGATGTAGGCTGCTCCCACCAATTTGCCCTGCCGCCCATGGCCGAAACCCGCGGCTCCAGGGGCAGAAGGAGGGGCAGGGGAAACGGGCGAGGGCGGAGGGCTGCCGCCCCACTCGCTTTCCGCGCGCCGCCTCCGCGCTGTCGCGGCGTCGTTGCTGCGTCGGCTGCGTCGCCAAGATGCTGGATTCCTTCATGAACAACTTATCATGATATCATCTACCTAACCTACCCACCTTATTCCTGCCCATCGATCTACTGTTGAATAATATTGTAAGCTCATGGTAAGTTGAATAATCTGGATGCTATAAAAAGCTTGGTGATTTAAGTCCTTTGGCTGGTTATGATTGGGTTTTACCGTGTTCTAATAAATTGAAAGTTATGACACCAAATGCTAGAAGGTCATTATGGACGAGCTTCCCTTACTTGGTTCCAATATCCCCGGAGCCTTCTTAAAGATTTTCTTGTCACCAAAGTTATAGTACCTACCTACCTAAGGTAATGTAGCGACATCTCACGCCACATGACTGAGCTACATCGCATCAACGCAGATCGAAGAGCTGATACACGAAGAGCTACCACATACAATACGCAGATGGCCATCGGAGTGTCTATCGCGCATGTGGAGTTTTAACGCAACCATATAGGTATTACCTACTTCCGACAAACAACTGTTGGTCCAGACACTGAACTGAGAACTGAGAAGCAGAAGGTTGCGGGTTCGATTCCCGACGCGGGATAAATTTTTGTTTCTGCAAATATTTGTCTCAGAACCTCATGAGATAATAATATGTACATATTTATTGAAGAAAAAAAAAGTATAAAAGTATAATTCAAGTAGTTCCCTTAACATAAGCTCTGCTTAGTTTGGGGCTAGATGATTCTGTGTGAAAAATGTCCAGCATTATTTATATTTATCATATATTTAAGGATCCCTGGCAAGTGGATCAGATGGATCAGCCCAGTGGAAAATAAACTTCCTTGCAAAATTAACAGCACCAGACACCAACCGTGTCCTTCATAGTAACCTTATCTAAATACCTGCCTACGTAGATGGTAACGTATTGAGGTGCAAAATGTTTTTTTTTTAATAACATTTTGCTAAGAAAGTCCAGCCAGGGTCCTAGGGAAGAATTAGAAAAGGTACATATTAAGGAAGGCACCCAAAATTAAAATACTCACAGCTAAAAAAGTATAATTTATTTTTATTCCCTAGAATCACTATGTAAAAAATATTAACAAAAATAAAAATGATCATTCGATCTACGTTAACAGCCCTAGATACCAGAAGCTCTCGCGTTGGAGTCATGAAAGTGAAGAGATGACAATAATTTAACTATTCATTTTACACAAATTCCGCTATAATACATATTTACAAACTTTAAAGCGAATCGATAATGTCACGGTAAAAAAAGCTTGAGCAATCACTCACTGCACTGTCCGCCGCACTGTCCCGCGCACTGGCGCACTGTCCCGCGCACTGGCGCACTGTCCCGCGCACTGGCGCACTCACTGGTGACGAGTGCTGCGGACAACCTACACTAGCGCACATCCTACTAATGTTCTAGATAAGAGCAATTTACTTGCTACTAAACGTACGGAACTGAACCATAGGTAAGCTATCACATCTACTATCACTACCTATCACTATTATTTATAATTAAAAGAGCTATTATTATCAAATGGGTCGCAATTTCTAACAGGTCTCCTATTATTGTTATTTGACGTGACTGGAGGCTCTAAGGAAGCGTACATACCTCTCAGTAGGTACCTCCTGAGCACACCTCGTGAATAATGTGACTGATGGTCAGTAGGCAACTTAATCTTGCCGTTAATCGTTTAGTAGCTCACACGCATCACCTCGACCCAGCTGGCAGCCGGCAGCCGGCAACCGGCAACCGGCAACCGGCAGTCGGCACCCGCCGCCCGCAGTCTTTCCTATCCACATTCCACCATCCGCTCGTACTCAGTACAGAGCAGCTACCTACCTACCTACCTACTCTACGCTAATTAGTATTGTCTAGTCGCGCGCAGCCGGCACGCATTAAATGATGGAGGTGATGAGTCGCGCCTTGAAGTTGACTATCCTCTCGGAGGTCTGCGCGATGCGCAGGATGAGGTCCTGGATGAGGTTGGCGATGCCGCGGTTCGCGATGATGAACAGCCGCGTGATGGGGCCGGGGACGCCCTCCGTCAGGTTGTCTCCCTTCGCGGAGCCCTCGCCGTCGCTATCCGCGCCCCCCGCCTCCGCCTGCGAACCGGACGACGAGCCCGCGACCAGCTGGAAACAACGACAACGTATCACTCACTCGTAGCGATGAGCATCTACTACCGACCGACTGCTAACTCATCAGTGGACATTGTTCGTCACAACAGCGCTGCTGGTGATGCGCCAGATGGAGACGCTATATAGTTATAATGATATACCTACCTTCTGGCTCGTTGAGAAATTTAGGAAGTTTCACATTATTAAAATCTGTGACAAAGTATAGTTACCTACAGTGGTTTAGTTTATTTTCTAAGATAAGATTTAGTGCGATTAGTATCTACATAAGGCTGCAACTAATTAAATTAGTAACTGAGCGAACAGAACTACATTAAATTAAAACTAAGAAAGAAATAAGGAGAATAAATATGAAGAAGAATTCAAAGAAAAATGTGTGTGACGTTAAAAACTACAAAACTAACTACATACATACATACATACATAGATAGATACATACATACATAGGAACCTACCGAGTACTGGGTCAGTGTTACTAAACTACGATCGTTATCTCAAGGCCTTTGCAAGGAATTCCGTGTCGAGGTCGATGGCAGTCAAGTTTTTTTTACTAAGTATTAAGAAATTGCCTAATGTCACCACTATTTTGCATAATGTGACAACTCTTGCGGAGTTCAAGATATGCTAGAGCAGGCCAATATTGATACAACTCTCGACAACTATATCGACCTCGATTCAAGCTCGGCTTCCGCGCCGCTGCTGTTGCGCTGCGTGGCACTGCTCTCCGTGTCCGCTCCCGACTAGCTACTAGCTACTAGCTACTAGCTACAGGGTGCGCCAACTAATCCGCCGCTGTACTGTCTGTGATTATGATTAGTGTTGTGTTGGAGTGGGTGGAGTGTTGTGTTGTAGCGAGTGTTGGTGTGCAGTGTACTTGTGAGTCGGAGAGGTCCAGGGGGCCGGAGTGCGAGGCGGAGGCGCTGAGTCCGAGGTTCAAGGAGCCGACGTCGGTGCCCGCGAACAGGCGGAAGGCGCCGCCGGCCGCGCGCGCCATTAACTCCGGGGCGCGCTGAAACATAACCCTCTCTCATTCTCCCTCGCACCTCCCTCTGACCGCATCCATGCATCCCTTTCTTGATAACCTGCATCTGGATTCCGGGCTCCGTGCGGAGCACGCTCCACGTGCTCGTTGATTTGATGACTCGAGCGCGACGGAGGTACGCACGTAGATAGAGTAATCACAGTAACAATAGGTACGAACTATGTATGGTGTTGTGAGAGAATACTCCCTGTTTTGTTCGAGTAAGATGATTGTTTAGATTAGAGTGTAAAATAAGTTTGTTGAGATAAATAATAAAGAATAAAGATTGACTGAGAGATTAAAAAAGTAAGTAGGTAACTATTGGAAAATAATAGTTATGTTCGAAATAGATTTAGTAGAGATAAGGTAAAGTTGGAGTCAGGTTATCAGGTTATCAGGTTATCAGGGCTGATCTCCTCTTACCCTGACAATGTCGAACAGGAAGTTTCCGGAGCCGCCCCCGGAGGCTCCGCCCTGACCTCCGAAGCTCAGGAATCTGGAACATACCAAGAGGAACATTAGTTATAGGTAGCTGACGACAACATTATATATTTTTTTATTGGATAACAATAATTCAACAACAATTCATTTCAATGTATCTATTACCTATGTTGTTTATCCGGTTATTATTTTGTATAATGCAGTGTCCACCTTTAACTGGTTGTGTAATCGCTTACCATAATATGCGTATTATATAAAGATAGTACCAGTGTAACACCAACAGGTAGACCAAATAAATAAAATAAAATATGTAGCAAAAAACTATTCTATTCTTTCTTATGTCCAAGAAAGGCCTATGGAATTTAAAAACGCTAACATCATGTTAAATATTACATATTCAAGCAAGTTAATGTAATGACATTTTATAATTCATCTTGTATTTAAATTGATATTTGATATTTGCACTCTATTTAGATTGTAAATTACGGAACTATAAAAATTGTAACATCATGTATTCATGCAAATAAATATTCTGAGGGTCTACTCTACAATCCGATAAACGATATAATATCGCTTCAATGATCGTGCTTAACCTACTCTAAGTTAAATCGTTTCGACTGTCGTTCGAACGAAGAAACGACCGACTTTACTTTAGAGAATCGATGGCGTAACCCTATGCTAACGCTGATACGAATACCAATCTAAATTGTAAGTGAGTGTGTCGGGTGGGATCTGTGCGAGTGTGCGGCCTCTGGGTGGGTTAGTGATCGCATCGTAACGCTAATGTATTCCACGCAAACGCAAACGTTACGTGATCCACGCAATCCTAACCTAACCTAACAGCGAACTAACACTACACAAATACTTACACTTCAACAGAAACGAAATCGAAACGTGCGAAATGAAAATTACAGCAAAAAGTGCATTCCGGCGCCCCGCCCGCGCCCCGCCCGCGCCCCGCCCGCGCCCGCGCCCCTCCACCACCTACCTATTGTTCCTCCGACGTGATTGTACTCCGCAATACTCACTGCGAGTACTTAGGTAGGTACCTCTACCGCGACTTCATCGAATCACTTGAATAGCATTGCGTGCCATCGATCAGAGCCATTACCGATTCAGTGGCGAATCGCACGATGACATTGAGATAATTATACCATAATTAATGTTGAGAAAATACAAACTGTACAGTTCCGGAGAGGTTGCTAACTACTTATAAATATTGTGTGTAGCACCTTGAATTCAATTGGACGAGCATGTATTCCGTTTTAGTCGGAATGAACATATTCTCTCCCAATGTTTTTCATCTAACTTTTACGTGTTCTTACAGCGGTCACGTTACAGACACCTTCGCTCTTCAGAAACTATACAGCCTCATACTCTTATCAATAGTTCAGTTGAAGGTAGCTCCTTCACCCTAGGTCGAACAGCTTGTACGTACAAGCTGTTCGATTCTGGAACGCTTTCTAATGAGATCATCTAACTAAATCATCGGCTATTTCATATAATTTTCTTTTTTGTTTTTGAACTGCTAGTAAATCGTTTTGGTTTTATGTATTACCTCTAATATCTACATATTTTTGTTCACTTCTAATGCTCTAAAAGTGTGTCACTAGTTTATAAGTTAGAATTTTGGTTAGAAAGTTTTTAAACATACTCGTAGGTGCAACAAGGAGTATATATATTATAGAGAGTTGGAAGAGAAAAAGAGCGTAGTTTTGCAAACAAACATTTTGAAGAACGCTGTAGGTACCTATTGTAATTATTGCAATGTAATTTCACGAAACGAAACGAATATTGTTTCGAGTTTTGTCAAATTAAATAGAACCGAACCACGCAATACAATACAATACAATACAATACAATACAATACAATACAATACAATACAATCGAATCGAATGAATGCTGTGCTCGCAATCACTTGCATTAAATGCTAGTTATTTCATTAAATGCTTTGCGAATTATTTTTATATTAGTACCTAGGCATCATCGTTATAATGTTGTTCGATTGCGGGGTAGGTACCTTTTATTTCTGTTCTCTTCGCTGCCGTCCGCGTCATCGAGAGAGATCTCGTCGATGGAGGCGGTCTGCGCGGCCGTCTGCTGGTCCTCGCTGGCAGCGACGGCCTGGTCCGCGGTCCCCGGAGCCCCTTCCCCGAACGCCACTCGCACCTCCGCCTGCTGCGACTCCGCGCCCGACAGCAGACCGTTATCCTCGATCGCGTTCTGAAACGGGAAGACGACGTCAGCGGCTGGGAGACGGTGCCGGGGGACGATGCATGGCATGGGTGGTCGCGTCGGTCGGTGGTTCGCGTGCGTGAGGTGACGTGACAATGAATGGCGATGAGCGAGCGGTCTGCGCGCGCGCTGCCGTCCGAGGCAGGCTGGTGAGGGTGACGTGCGTGACGTCATACCGGCAGAACCAGGCGCAGCGCACGCTTGCGACGCTGCGGCGCCGTCTGCGTGCTGGGTGCGGTGCTGACGCTGACGCTGACGGTGCTGGAGGTGGGCGCTGACGTCAGCGGCTCGTCGTCGTCGTCGTCGTCGTCGTCGTCGTCCAGCTCGACGGTCCCACCGCCGCCGCCCGCCTTGCCCCCGTTCTGCCCGCCCCCGAGGAACGCGCGTAGAAATATCGGCCCGAAGGTCTGGAGGACCATACTAGTGATCTGCTGTACCTTCTGTTCGATTATCTAGAACATATTCCCACCTAGTACAGACTAACTTTCATGTCCAAGCGATGCTTCCGATCTGTAACGAAGTCTGATTCAATAACACATATAACGGTATGACTTGTACGTGGCCCAGCCAGGCCCGTGTGTCCACACTTGCGCAGTGAACAGTGAACCGTACTTATCCAGGTTTGCTTTCAGACGTTTACCTGAAAGTATTTTTCGGCAGTGAATGCTCGATTTGTGTAAATGATACCACATGTAGGTGACACGGGACGAGGGTAAGGATTCAGGGGAGCCAACGCCGGAGGTGACTTCTACAGATAGATGGTATAAATTTTTGATAGGCATAGTTAAATGTTGAAATAGTGAACCTACAATAAATGTTAGCAACACTTTTAGATACTACTTAGTAGTTTTGAGTTAGGTATTCATATTTTGATAGAATTAAGTAGGTAGTAGAAATAAATGACTTTTTATTAATATTTAAGTATACCTTATATGTTTATTATACCAGTGTGTGAGCTAGCAAACATACTTAATTAATTAGTACTAAGTTATTATAACTGAACGTAGCACGTGACCAAAAACCATTGACGTCAATCAGCTGAACATGAACCGCCATTAATCAGATCTGTATGTCACGGACATTTTACACAGATAATAAACGACCGAAAGTTTACGACATTATAACATTAATGATAGTACGAATGCCTCTTAGGCTCAAAGGAAAAATTTACAAAACGATCTTAAGACCTGTCGTATTGTATGAATCGGAGTGTTGGGCAAACAAAGGGATTTATGAAAGAAGAAGATTGCACGCAGCTGAGATGCGGATGTTGAGATGGATGTGTGGAGTTACTAGAATGGACAAAATAAGGAATGAGTATATCAGGGGAAGTATGAAAGTAGCACCCGCGACGGAAAAGTTGAGTATAATAGGTTAGCATGGTATGGACACGTCATCAGGAGGGAAGAATGTCACATTACGAGAAGAGTGTTAAATATTAATGTGTATGGAAATAAAAGCGGAGGTAGACCAAAGAAATGATGGATGGATTGTGTGAAGGATGACATGGTTAAGAAAGGAGTGAGTACTGAGATGACGCCTGATAGAGGAGAGTGGAAGAAGAAAACATGTTGTGCCGACACCACGTAATGTGGGATTAGGACAAGAAGGTTATACCATGATAGTACTTGTAGATGGGTCAAACTAAATAATACTTCGGACTCTAAAATAACACAGGAATCAGTGTCGCTTGCACGAACTCACTCTCACTTACGGCTAAATCTTTCGTCTTGGAGTATGCTTCGAGTACATAGGAATTTCGGCACTTTCGATTGGCAAATAATTAATTTGTAGGGTAGGTAGTATTTATATTTTAAGGTAACAAACAATCAGTGTACTTACGTAGTATGTACCTGGCAACTATGTTTCTTATATAAACCAACAGATGTCGGTGTTCACAACTATACACTACCCGACTAGGCAAACGGTCAAACCAAAACGGAACCTTTGAATAGATCATTAGAGCAACTTCAGATGAATCGTAGTGGACGTCGGCGGACGCGGCGACGCACCGACAGAACTCTGCCGGTTGCTGAGGTTGCTGAGGTTCTACCAGGTGCAGGGGCAGGTGCAGGGTCAGGGGTACGATGGTGGATGAGTTACCTGCGTGAGCGTGGGGAACAGCTGCCGCAGGATGCCGATGGTGCGCTTGTTACGTTCGCTGAGCTCGGAGCCGGGCGCGCCCAGGTTCAGCGTCGCCAGCGTCTCCTGCAACCGGAACCACAGTCAACATCACACAGATACATCTCAATAAGAACAATGTCGCAATATCACTTTCATGCATTTAAATCACAAGGATCGAACGTCTACCTACATATATCTACCTACTTCGATTCTCGTCGCGAGACAGGTGTTTATATGATCTGCAAATATTTGTTTCGGGCTGGGTGTTGTATGTATGTGCAATATGTATGTATGTATTTACAAAAAAATACGAGCTGACCTCGGAGCTGGAGGTGGTATCGAGGTGTTTTCTTTTATGGAGTGACTTTGCGTTACGACAGCGAACTCTAGCGTCCTTCATCAAAGACATTGCCGATTTCTCTTTGTCTTCGCAAATTAGGGTCACATTCACAGTTTGTAAAGTTTCTCTGGCTGGGGGTCACCGAGGTCTAGTCTACGGGGTCACCGGTGTCACAACACAAAGACGGTGAATAACTTCTCATCAAATGTATACAATAAGGTAAGTATTTAACCACTAACAGTTTTAATGAGTTGTACCTACATCATGTAATTAGTGAACTTACACGCGATCGAGACGCATCGCGCCGCCTGCTTCGCTAGTTACAACAGATTTATATTAACTAGTTGTGATAGGTATACCTTACCAGCATCATTATAATTATCTTATTAAAGAAATAAATATAATTATATTCCCCTGTCAATACTTATATGAAGATCTGTTGCATATTCACAAAAATAGGATAATTGCGATAATCACAATGTTAATACCAGAAATAAAGATAAACTCGCTGTTGCAACTTGTACACTCCATGAAGTTAGTGAATCGTTAGAAGAGCAAGGCGTATCTATGCTTTTATAACAAACTCCTAAGAGATATACAAAAATTTACAATTATAAAACTTACAAACGTAATCAAACAAAACCTTTATAAAAAGGCATATCTGAATATTTAGATGATAAAAACTCTTGGGATTGAAAATGCTCCAACTCGATCAAAATGTAGGTACCTATTGTTTCGTAAAAGGATCATTAAAAAGAATAACCAGCCTTGTTTTGTTGCCTTTCTTTTGTGTCTTGGTCGCGGAGGAACAGGCAGTAGATAAAACCAATGTTGTCTTTGTTTGATCGCGAGAGCAGGTAACCACCTAGCTAACCTAAGCTACCGAATGTCAAAAAGGTTATCATATTATAATAATGTGGACTCCACTACCTACCGGCAAAGACTATACTTAATGGTCTATGTAAAATAAAATAATATGTAATTATGTATATAACTCATTGAGATGTACCGACGGCGGCAAAAAATGAATAAGTACATCATTCAATAAAATTAATTTAACAGCAAATAATGCGCGCGACTGCACATCGAGGACCCATTACACTATGCCCATTACATTACACTATGCCCATTACATTACACTATGCCCATTACATTGTTTTAGATAAGTAAATACTTCATTCATTTGAATAATAAACAATTAAAAGTAAAGGTTGGTTAATAATTATTTTGACTTATTATTATTAATAGTCCCTCCTAGGTACATACACTCAGGTCGTCAAAACTAGACATTTTGTATACAAATACCTAAAAGTTTCTAATCTCACAGATACAAACTAAATAACTAAGTATATCTGCTTGTTTAAATCTGAGTCTTTCTGGAGCTAAGAGGACTCACACATATATAAGTACCAACGTGCATACTAATAGAGTAATATAATGACTGCCATCAAACTTATACTAGGTTTACCGACCGCGCGACCCCTCTCCGAGGTGGAGGTTCAAACTTATAATTGAATAGATCATGACACATAATTACCTGTGCGCTGGCGGCCGGCGCGATTATTTCTATAATTTCTGGTGTCTGGTCGTTGTAGGCTGAAGCTGCGGCTGCGGCTGCGGGCTGCGGGTCGGGCTGCGGTCCGGGCTGCGGGTCGGGCTGCGGTCCGGGCGCGGGCGCCGCTAGCACCGCTGTGCACGCGAACAGCGCTACTAGGTACATTGATGTCGTCATTCTGTTAAACTTCTCTATATTCACCACTTCACTAATACTTAGTAATATCGATTTGTTCTCTTCTCTCCGTTGCAAACTTTATTCGTCACCTGTAACCGGACAAAAGCAACGTCAGTAAATAAGCCCAGCGGGGGGTCGGGAGTACGACCTCGTAGACGCTCAGCATCCGACGAAGTCATACGACCCCCATTTTGATTATTTCAAAAAGTCGCAAATAGTAAAGTACCGCACACAGGTATTTATTTATGATTGATTGTGTACGAGTAGGGTGAGTAGGTGAGTGTTCTCGAGGTTTTGTGTTATTTGTATATTTTTAAATGTTCGTATGTGTTCGGTAAGTTATAGTCTGTGGCGTGGTCGGCTGCGCGCGTCGCAGTGAATGTCGCGCTCTGTACGCCACCGTCGCGCGTCGCGTCGGTGTTACGCAACGTACTCGTGGCTTACGTCACGGCTTTCGGTAAGAGTGTAACGCGAGGTGCGCTGTGTGACGCGACCTTTACGCAGTGTCACATCCAGTGAGCTGACACCCTGACCCGACATAACCTTATGAGACATCAGATACCTTCAGGACGAAATAATAGATTTGTAAAATACAATTACTTAGTAGAGTTAGATAGCGGAGACATATATTAAAAAATAACTTGTAGTATGTCGCACGAGTTATCTCGAGCTATTCACTACAAACGTAATAAAATGATATATGTAGATTTAGCTTTTAATAATATTTAATAATCGTGCAAATAAATATCTAGCGTATGATTGTTTCTGGGTTTTTTGTGCGGGATATGTTCCAAGAATGCCGCGTTTTACTGATGCAGAAATGACATTTCAAAATCTAGAGTTTGCTCAACATTGTTGGAGTAAAAACACGTCATCAATCATTATTCTATCTATCTTCTATCGTATTAAAATAATTGGTTTATTTTCATCTAGGAAATGAATGTTTCTTTTCGTATAAACCTGTCATCGAGTTGTTAACTCTTGTGAACATTAATGACGGTCTGTCGTTCAATTAGGTACCTACACCTAAGAAACAAGAAAAAACTATAAAAAAGTAATCGTTCAGTAGTTAAAAGAGCCATTCACTTAATAGGGGAATTTATTTGCCATTATTTCTAATAAAAGTACACGTGGATGAAGAACAATGCGGATAGATAATTGTCTAATTAAAACACCTAATGAGCTGTCACACTCTGAAACAGTAAACAGCGGCGTTTCTGAGATCAATCGATCTCTTCGAGTGTTTCTTGAATTATGTCGTTTATGAATAGTGCATTGCGCGGTCTGTCAGCGCAACGCAGCGCGGTCTGTCAGCGCAACGCAGCGCGGTCTGTCAGCGCAACGCAGCGCGGTACAGTCAGCGCAACGCAGCGCGGTCTGTCAGCGCAACGCAGCGCGGTACAGTCAGCGCAACGCAGCGCGGTCTGTCAGCGCAACGCAGCGCGGTACAGTCAGCGCAATGCAGCGCGGTACAGTCAGCGCAGAACGAACAGTGACAGCTTACGAAGGACTATAGTCAGACATTAATTATTACTTTTGAGTGCACATTTAACCTTGGTATAAAGCAAGTTAAATTAAAAGCTAATTTGAAAGCAGTTCTTTCGAGTTAACCTGCTCACATTGTCGGTGAGTTTAGTTCGGCCTCGCGGTAAATCGTGCATTCAACTAAGTGGAGATTGCATGTGAGTATGTTCTCGTATGTGCACCTGACGACTGATCTGCTGACCCATCGGATCCTTTCTACGGCCTCGCTGCCTCGCTGCCTCGCTGCCTCGCTGCCTCGCTGCCTCGCTGCCTCGGTTGGTTATATATCAGGATTTGGTTTCGTTTAGCGCACTGATGCGGTTGTACATGGAGGGCGCGGCGACCCCCCAGCCTTCCATAACATTGGCTGGATTCACGCGACTTTTGGAGCCTTTCCAATGTTAGAGCGGTATTGCAAGTTGCGTTGCGATGCGCGTGCGCCATCGGCTGCTTATAATACTGATGATGATAATGCATCGGTAATTGGGGCATTTCGTGGCGGATATCCTCCACCAGATGCAATCGGCTGTTGGTTCATTCGGCTGTTATTTGGTAAAGTTAATCAGCTAGTAACCTACCTCCGATAGATATCTGTTGGTTCATAAATACCACATCACAGATCGCATCAGCAAAGTGATCTGTAACATCCAACTTTAGAAGGTTCGATCGTCTTCATCTGACCGCTGCTGCACCTCGCACTCAGCTGGGACTCGGACTCATCGGAACAAGTACAATTGACTACTAATAACTGTAATAAGTATAATAGTAACGCTAATAGCGATTCCACGTGTCTGGACTCGTGACTCGCGCGTCGGTTACAGTACAGAGATCGCCACAGATAAGTAATTAATGACGGAGTTAAATTAACGAAGCCTTATCTGCCGGATAAGTTGAATTTGGGCAACCATCCATACTTCCACAGATTTTATTGCATTAAAGTCCTACCTACCTACGTTCTAGTACCGATTTAGCAAAATAAATATTATTATTTTTGGAGGTCATTATGAACAATATTTCTTTAAATATAATAAATAATAAATCTATTTGACAAATAGTTTCTACCGTTGATTAGGACTAGGGAAGAGTTGTACTGTAATAATTGATAGGACAGCTCCGAGCCATCGAGTTGAGTACACGGATCGGTTAAATGATGTTGGTAAATGTGAATCGGTCAATAGCCGGGAGTTACAGTAATGGTAATGGTCTGAGATGGTGGTGCGGTGAGAGGATGGTTGTAGTAATGGTCTGAGATGGTGGTGCGGTGAGAGGATGGTTGTAGTAATGGTCTGAGATGGTGGTGCGGTGAGAGGATGGTTGTAGTAATGGTCTGAGATGGTGGTGCGGTGAGAGGATGGTTGTAGTAATGGTCTGAGATGGTGGTGCGGTGAGAGGATGGTTGTAGTAATGGTCTGAGATGGTGGTGCGGTGAGAGGATGGTTGCAACACTCCTCTCGCGAATATCACTCTGAATATATTACAGGTATCGCTGTTACTCATTATGTTAAATTATAATATTATCTGCATGTTATCGGAACGTCCACGACTTCGTGCGTGCGGAGGGCTTCCATACGTGCACCCGCTGCGCCCTGGCGCGGTTGAACAGACTCCGCTAGCTATTGCCATGCAACGTGATGTTACCGCAGAACAAAGGAAAACAAAATTAATGAAAAGCGCCGCGCATTAATTCGCTGACGTCCGAAGACACAGTAATCTATTGGAAATATAATGTTTTTCCTTGTTCGGCCATTTTTCAACTCCATGATCAGACTTTTGTTGTAAAGTTTAGTCAAAAAACTTACATTAAGTATTCAAAAGAACACAAATACAACTGTAATTTTATAAATTAAGTCACATCGTTCCTTCAATCCTGACATGTCATAAAATACTTAAACTTTGTAGTTTACAAACTGTATTGTTTCTGGGACATGAAGCTTTTTAATGAAAGTATTTTTTCTTGTCTGTACCATTTCTTAATGCAGTATTTGTATCAAGTAAAATCTATCTAATGTTTCCCAGCATCTAATCTGTATAACTACAAAATAAAAATTACTTATTTTTCTTGAGTCTCTTTTAAACTATGCTATAATATGAATTAGGTACTATCTCCAGCCATCATTGGTTCATAAGTAACAGATAATTTTCCTCTAACTGTTTTATTTACAAAACAGTAAAATCTCTCGCTTCTGTGTAACGTTTAGTGTTCTTAGCTTCTCAAAGCGGCTACAGTATTTGGTTTCCATAATTCCATAAAATGAAACCACGCAAGGTCCCACAGACGTTTATCATGTCAACTACGCCAGTTTGTGTTTGCATCATATTCTGTTACATCAATGTTTTACCCAAAAAAAACTATTTCCTAAGATTACATGCAGAGTTGGTTATTACGAGTAAAGAATGACAAACAACCGACTTCCTGACTCGTTGCTATGACAGTGACCTCGATGACGCAATGCCCTCTGAACCTACCATCCGCTGGTAGAAGACTCGTCTACGTCCACCCGACATGCTGATATATGGAACGGTGTAAGATCAAACCGACAGATATCTTGTACCAGTCAATTTTGCATCAGACAGGTACCTATCATGTAAAAGTAGAGTCAGTTTTCTTCAGGAAGATAGGTAATCAACGGTTGTACAAAAAGAGTTAGATCAAACTTAATTTCCACATATTTTTATTAATTCTTATTTGGTGCCATAAAACATTCATTAAAGAGGTAGTAGCATGCGAACTACCTCTTTAGTGGATGCCGTCGCCATTTTACACAAACAAAATGGCCTTTTAATGTTTTATAATGATTACCGCGATACTAACTTATACCTACTATGATACATTATGACATTTTATATCCATTAACTAGCCATGGCGTTTCCTTGTTGTTAAACACTCAAATATAACCGTGACTATAATATTTAAAATAGTTTTAAATATTATAGTCAAACGAAGCAAACGTAACGTAAACAAACTTATTTAAAATTAATAATTTCATAACAATTGAAATTATCGTGGTTTGGTATAATTTTAGTATATTATTACGACTATACCACGTACTTTACTATTCTCCTGTTGACGTTTCGTTGACCGTTTATGGGTCCTTCCTCATGAGCACCGTCCGCGACCACGCGACCACGCGACCACGCGACCACGCGAGTGAGACGGGAATGTCAGCAGGAGAATGATAAAATACATGGTATAGTCATAATAATATTCTAAAATGTCATAACAAACCGATGCGTGAATGAGACTGTTATGATGTAGTAGTGTTTGCAGAAATGAGTCAGTTTTTAAGTGAGCATTGCTCCAGTTACAAACTGCTAACTGCTTCAGCTTGTGACCACAACCCGTTCAGTGAAGTGTCGGTTCTGTTGGTCGCAGTCGCGGTCGCAGTGAATAGACAACCTTCACTGGATCACTTCAGCGGTTGAATGCTTACTGAGTACCTATTGACCGAGCTGATTATCATAGTATGGTGGTAACGCTAGGTAGGTACCTGCCAGAACCGCCAGAACCGCACTCGCATCATGCCAGATGAATGCTCAATCACGCCAATGAGCGAGGTATTATTACTAAATGCAAGTCCTTGTAAGTTATTACTAGTCTGCAAGTGAACGTAAGAAGCTTCACTTTATATATTAAATGTTCATTAAATTATCATTTTTGTGCGACTAATCTGCAAAGACATTCGTAAAATCAGTCAATCGTCAAGAGCATTCATTTCACACTCGAGCATTCTTTCAAAATGAGACTTAAACACTTTTTTTGACTCATTACAAAGTATTCGCTACATTCATAGACGTACCTGCTCGTAAGTAGTGCATTAATTCTGATCATTTTTTTCACACAGCATCATCTAGTCCCAAACTAAGCAGAGCTTGTATTATACGAACTACATGACTGATATACTGATATAGGTACGTTTTTTTTTTTGTAAATACATACATATAATACATAGAAAACACCCAGACGCATTGTGCGGATGATACGAGTAGGTACGAGTATGTCACGGTGAGAGTACATGCAACGGCATGTGTCACGGTGAGGCGGCACCGTGACGAACATGTAACACAACCAGTTAGACAATGGTCACTTAGCTGTAAGGAAACCGACCCGAATGCCGGAGAGCGGCTGAAATTATCAAAATGGCGGAAAAGATCAGCCACAATTATTGCATCGAGGAACATATTGTTTTACAACAATGGGGTTGGATAACAGAGAAGGCACTGAATGTCCGCTGGTGTGACGCATCCCCTGCGCAAGCGCACTGAAACACGCAGACCAGGAAACAACGAGATCTATTATCAAGACGACAGGGTATTTTGGAATAAGTTGGTGTTGCTAGATACGATGGCCTGACACTGGAACATGATAAGTACAACATTTTTATAAATAATATAGGACTTGTACAAATTCGAGTTTATCCCTACCACGAGTTTTCTTCCAGCAAACTTTTGAGGGTAGAGAAAGCTGATTAATAGTTGTAGGTACGTGATACATTACAATGATATATTAGTATATAATAAGAATATTTTGATGCAATCTCATATTAAAACATAATATTGTAAAGTATAACTTGCCACATAGATCGCGACTCTACATTTAAAACACCTAATAGTGATTACGTGAATGCACCTGTATGTAACATTACCGCGGCTTCATTTAGTAAATGCCATGGATTAGTATAAGCGTACATGTGCGCCGTGTCATTACCGTCTAGACTGCGTTAGACTGCGCGGGCGCAGGGCGCAGGGCGCAGGGCGCAGGGCGCAGAGCTAGCCCCTCATTATCAAACTGGATTTGACTGTTCATAGTTATATTTTGGAACTACTGTGATGTTTTATTTGAGTTTGTGTGTTAAGGAGATACATCCATCGAACTTATAATTTCAGTGTATAGAGTGTTCGTTGAGTCTGCGTTCTATTGTTGAGAGCGACCCTGGAGGCATGCATCAACACGCATGCGCCAACTCCTGCTCTAATGCATGCCTGCCCGCCTACTGGTCGCGGCTTAACATAGAATCAGTCTGAATCATCGGTTCTTACGGTACTTCTTTCCGTAGTTACGTGATTTCTAAAATTTGTGATTACTGACATGTACAATTCTGTTTCTTAATTTCACCTCATTTATGCCATCCTGGTCATCATCATCATATTCTTGTCCTTATCCCACATTACGTGGTGTCGGCACAACATGCTTTCTTCTTCCACTTTCCTCGTATCATTCGTCATCTCAGTACTCACACCTTTCCGTCACACAATCCATCCATCTTTTCTTTGGTCTACCTCTGCTTTTATTTCCATCCACATTAATATTTAACACTCTTCTCGTAATGTGACATTCTTCCCTCCTCATGACGTGTCCATACCATGCTAACCTATTACTCCTCAACTTCTCCGTCGCGGGTGCTACTTTCAAACTTCCCCTGGTATTCCTTATTTTGTTCATTCTAGTAACTCCACACATACATCTCAACATCCGCATCTCAGCTGCGTGCAATCTTGTTTCATCACTCCCTTTGTTTGTCCAACACTCCGATCCATACAATACGACAGGTCTTATGATCGTTTTGTAAATTTTTCCTTTGAGCCTTTTTATGCCATCCTCGTGTTCCATGAAGTTGGCTTGACGACAGTGTTGAAATGAGTGTAACGACGATCATAAATTAGTTGGCATTATCACCTGCAAGGCGTCATTACTGTGCTCGCAAACTCACAAAATACCTCATATCATTATGTGAACGCACAATTACAAGTCAAAGTTTAGAACATTGCCCATTACCCGTCACGTGCGAGCCAATTGCTGGTTTCGTAAACAATGCGCGTCTCCTTGCGAAACCTTACACAAGCACCTTCCAAGAGATGATATGGACGACGCGCGACCGAAATTACCTTGTTGCTACCAAATCGGCGGCTCGTTGGTAATGTCACCTGTTTGGTAAGAGTAAAAACCAACTAGACATCGTTTGACTTGGTAAGGAGCCTGCTTCACTCAGCGCAGAGAGTGGCCGCTCCGATTAGTTTTAGAGTTAATTAGGTTGCTTCGTAGGTTTCCAGAATAATAGGTTTGAGAGTAGTGGTCAGTAAATGAAAGATCACGGTTGCTCATAGTGACAGCTGATGTGCAAAGAGCTGTCAGTGAGGGAGCTGTTAGTGAGGGAGCTATCAGTGAGGGAGCTGTCAGTTGTCCTCGGGGTTAATAGTAGCAGTCACCGCACAATATAATCACGTAGAGCCTCCAGCGACCACACAATCTTTATACTTAAATTAATTGAGTGAACGGATTTCTAGAACACAAACATTATAGTTGTGCAATGTTTACAACTATATATATATATATATATTAGCACTATACCCATACTAATGCACGTTGCATCACGCGGTTACTATAACCGGTACCTACTCTACCTACCAATAGCAACTCTAATAACTCATATTAGACGACTTCTGTGGCGCAGTGGGCGAAGGCCCGCCTGAAACGCAGAATGTTGCGGGTACGATTCCCGCTGCGGGACAAATGTTTGTAATGTTGGTCTCGGGTCTGGATGTTTTCTATGTATAATATGTATGTATTAACAAAAAAAAAAGTATTTATGTAGTATTTAAGTCATGTAGTTCCCATAATACAAGCTCTGCTTAGTTTGGGGCTAGATGATGCTGTGTGAAAAATGTCCAACATTTGTCCAGCATTATAATGCTGAAATAAAACATTGTGATATATTCCATCGTAAATAGCTAACTATATGTATGGATATGTTAAATTCACGGAATATGTGCTGGTTGAATATGATCAAAGGTAACTAAGGAGTTATGTTCACAAAATGTCCTTTCACCGGCGCATGCGCGGACGCAGACTCCAAGAGGAAAATACCCGGAGCCTCGAGAAGGCTCGACGCCGCCCTTCCATACATGAAAGTTCAATATCTTTCGACAGCGAGAAGGCTATTCATAAATAACATTATTACCAACTCAAAACTACGAGTACGTCACTCCACATTACATGAGCCCACACGATGCAGGAAAGCTCTTGTATAATTACACTGATATTTCGTAGAATTAACAACAATTAATATATACTTAAAGTAGGAACATTGGAGTGTCGTTGCGTTGTTTGAGACGACGTTGCGTTGTTTGAGACGACGCTGGACGTCTCAGAGGATAAAATGCTGATAAAAACTATAATTTCGATGTGTTTTCTTTGATAAACTGAAATGAAGCGTCCGCTATATAATGATGTACAAATAAATAATGACGAGTGTATTGAATACATAACTTCAGTATATAATATACAAGGAATGTTGAGTTTGTCACTGCGGGTGCAAGTGAGTAATACGATGCTGCTTCGTTATTGAGAGTAGCGCTGTTATGTGTTCAACTAGAGTATGTAGTCGTACTACACTATGTATGTATGTATATAGATAATGTTTCCGGATGTGTGTCCAGTTACGTTATAACGCAGCTTCCAGCAGACGACGTGAGATCATCTAGTTGGGTGGCCACTTGTGAAGGTTGCACTGTTGCATCGCAGAGTACCAACACCGCGTGAGTCGAGTGAGCGCTGTGGAGTCAACTCATCTTCACACTGTTCTTGTTCTTGTGGCATTTCCGCATTCATCAATTTTTTTTTTTTTTCATCAATAGCGCAATGTAAAGCAACTCACTCGTAAATAAAAGTGATCAGCAAAATGTAATGTCTGTGCGCTATATTGTTATGTCAATATTTTATATTTTGTAGCGATCTATCTACCACTGCCTGCAATGTCAATGTCTCGGTAAGCAGAAAATCATAACCAAAAAACCAGCAATCGACATTACGATGTGTTAATAGTTTTCAGTTTGCGAAAGGACTTATATATTATTAGTATGCATAAGTAGGTACAGCTATCAAAAATGTAATAATTGAGTTATGTTGGTGGGTGTTGTGTCGTAAGAGGTGAGAGGTTTGTGTCGCAAGGACGGCGCGGGCGCGGGCGAGGGCGCAGCCCCGTTCGTAAAAGTGGACCCGTTCGCATTGGACGGGCGCGGGCGCACTCAGCCGCACTGCGCAACGCAGCACACTAAATATTATATTTTTATGAATTTTAAGAGTTGCTGTTAAACCGCTTCGGTATCTTGTGGGCCATGAAATAACGATCTATGTCTATTCCCTTCAAATAGGAAAGTCCTCATTAGGTAATGGTAATCTGATACACTTCCTCCCCTTCCTGCACTCCCCTGGTGTGGCGAATAATGCTTAGTGAATATAAATTACCCTGTTTTAATTATTAGAAAGCAAAAGATGTAATTTATACTCAATATTTCACCCAATTATGCTACATTGGGGCCATCTAGAGATTAAATTCCCATTTCTCACCACAGAGGACACATCGGTCAGGACGAATGAGAACTCAGCTGACAGGCGAGATGTGTTTGTTGCACAATGTACACTTAAATAATATAATAATTAAATGCAATGTAATGCATGGTCCGTGGTGTGGCGAGGTTGGCGAGGCTGACGACGCTGGTGAAGGTCGCGCGAGGTTCCGGGGAAAGTATTCATAACTTGAGCAATCGAATTTTGGTTTTGAAAGGTGTTGATAGAACTCATTTCATGGACTAACTGAACTATGGTAGATATTATAGTTGTTTATTTTTAGCGCACGTGAGTTGTTGCGTCTACTCTCTGCGCGGGACAAGCAGCGTTCTCATAACATTTGCACAATTTAATGTTACGTAACAAAGCAACATCACAACAATAGAATGTCAGTCTCATCGTCAATCATCATTTGGAAAACTGCAACTGCGACCAGCACATTGCACTGTGCTGTGCTGTGGTGCGCTGCGCTGTGCTGTGCTGGAGGTCTCCTAATCTCGACACATTGTGTTGCGCTGACCTCTCGAGTTCTAGACTGATACAATTTATCATAATGATCATAAAATTTGTTAAAATAAGCTAAAAAATGGTTAGGAGACCAATGTTTCTATGACCTTCATGAATTTATGAACCACAAAGTAGGCAATAATGATATGATGACTAGGAGTTAATATTATTAGATTATGTTATTTCTGGTAGGTGATAGTTACTGACATTTTAAAATGTTTTTATGTTTTATTATTCTTGTATTTTAATTAATTCTCATCTCATCTATCTACCTATTGACATTTGCACACCATAATGTACGGTAAAAAATATAAGGACCTGAACTTTTTTTAACATCATGTTATTACATGTAAAATATATAGCCTGGTCAGCTAATGCTGACCAGGCTATATTCATGCAAATTAATATTCTGATTTTGACTCTGATCTAGCTCTAGATCTGACCAGTGAACTATACCCACCTACCTAATGTTTAGTTTACTAGTAGTAGGTACATTAAGTAGCTAGTGTCTGTTGGTTTGTTGGTTGCGTCACCGGTCCGCTAGTGTGCGCTAGTGTGCGCTAGTGTGCAAACATCAAATTAACACATAATTGACAAATTATTCTAACAGAGAAAGATTCGTATGTTTGCTATTAGAGTTTTTCAACAAATCTAATGCTTGTAATTCTGTATTGTTAAAACTGTATAAAGGTGGATTTTTCGGAAACCTACAAAAAAATAGAACTGCCAAAAAAATTTCAGGGCACAAAATTTTAATTCGGGAATCCAGTCGATGGAAGCCTGGTGGGTACTGGCTGGTAAGTTACAAAGGCGTCCTTTCGTCACGTGCTATACCGATATGTTCGCACCATTCAACAATATTAAAATGTCCGAGTGAAACGCTAGTTTTTACAGCGGTATTTAAACGTTATTCCCACGCGTGCGCCGCGCTGCGTTGCACCACGCGTGCGCTTGCGCGGGACCGCGGGACCCAACGTTCCCAACCAGATCTATTGCCCCAATCAATATGTTCACATCAAAACCAACACTAATTATTGTCTTCCATTGTCTGCGGCGAGATTGTTTCACTTGTTTAATTATCACAAAAACATTCAAAGTTCGCATTTGGTTCACTCGCGGAACTTCCCGCGGATATTGGAATACTTCAAAGAAAATATACTATTATAATATAACTATAGTATTGACGACCTCTGTGGCACGATCTACAAATATATGTCTCGGATCTGGGGTTTATATGTAAAATATGTATGTTTTCACAAAAAAAAGTCATGTAGTTCCCAAAATACAAGCTCTGCTTCGTTATTTATTAAAATAGAAAACTTTTTTACAGTATTTGACGAAAACTTTGACGGGTCGTTCAGACCGTGATTCTCTATCAAATTGCAGTGATATTCATCTTACATAATTCTTTGTTTAAAATCCCAAATCCTGTATTAAAATTAATATATGTATTTCGGATGTATTTGAGTATGTATGAGTGAAAGTTATATTCATAACTGCAACCTAGGGTTTCTAAAAATACGATATTAGGAGAAGCAGGACGTCTACAAAAACTGCCATAGATTGTCATACAACATAATTTAATTTGATATAAAACGATTTTATAAACATTTTGGGCACTTCTAGAGGTAACTGTACATTCCTTTGGCGCTATTACTTGGAATATTAATAACTGAAAATGCTACCTACTTACCACAGTAAGGCTCGCATTGTTTCACGCAGTTAGCTTAAAAAATCTGTTTAATTGGTATATGATTCTAATTAGTAAGGATGAACATCAAAATACAACAAAAAATATAGGAAGAGCCGACGTCCTATAAAAGACATAAACGCGCTCGCGTAGACCTCTCGTAGCACTTAAAAGGGCGCCGCTACGCCGCCACTACGCCGCCGCTACGCCGCCGGCGCCGGCGCCGCTACGTTTGTTTGATTCACGAGCTCAATATAATAAGATATATTTCAAAAGACGCTGCTTTTTAAAGCTTTTTAAATTGGATATCTAATAATGTAGGTAATTTTCCAGAGTTCACCGTGACTCATAATAACTGAGTACCTACAGTTAGAACTTATCAAATTAATAAATAATATTGTAATGCCTATTAACCTAAGTAGATATTGATAGATTCGTTTGATGGAGCAAGCCACAGATTGCTACAAATTGCGAAAACCAAGCAAGGTTAGTTTATTATAGATTATTTTATTCGAAAGTTCATTTTTAATTATTCAGCCGTTACGAAGCCAATCAGCAACAGACATCCATACTTTCGTATAATATGATATTAGTTAGATTCTGACCTTCAGATGCAACATGTCTGTATTAGGTATTTACCTATAAATGATAATGACATCGTATATCATATATTTATATGAACAAATGTATACAATTTTGTGAATGTTATATATTACAAAGTGCATGTAATGTATCACATTGTGGTAGCTCAGATTATTTTGGGATTATTTTTAGTTCCGGTCGCTGCGGAGGACAGGATCTTGTTCTGCATTGAAGATGCGGTCTCGGGACCAGCGGACCGTCGCTGAACGAGAGGCCGGCGCCCTGCGATCCTACTCATACTGTACATATTGTAAATGCGAAAGTCTGTATGTGTGAATGTTTGTTAGCATGTATCTCCGTAGCTACTAAACCGGTTTTCATGATAGTTGAGGTTCTGGAATAACACATAGGCTAATCTAATTTTCGAAAATTAATCGAGGGTTAAACAGGGTTGTAATTTTTCTATGGATTTTTTTATACATTTGGTTAGATTCGCTCAAAACTCGGTACAAATAAACTTTAAAATAAATAATAAAATATGTTTTTTTAAACTACCTTTAATGTGCAATAAAGTTCTGAAATGTTTATGCGAAAAAAATATTCTCTGGTTTGATACACTCAAAAGTTGGTGGTTTATCAACCACTGCACGCGGGCAAAGCCGCGGGCAGAAGCTAGTAAACAATATTGTCCGCTTAAGCTTAAGTTTTACGGAAAGTTCAATTGCGTGAATCACATTACAATGGATGACTGATGTGATATTTCACTTTCAAAACATATATTACAAAATCGCTTTATTATCGACAGTAATTATTGAACCCACTGTTAATAGATTATTCGGGATGTACATTATATCTCAGTAAATTATTGTGCAACGCAGTTAATTAAATTTACATTTCGTAAATAAAATTAAGACAGATATAGAATTGCCGGATTGTGAAATGAGCGTCGTTGGTAAGAAAATCACTGACAATGTTTTGTGCAGTGGGAACCTTCACGCCCGGACGCCACGCCACGCCACGCCTCACGCCTCACGCCTCACGCCTCACGCCTCATGCCCGCTCCCGCGTGGGCCTTACGCTAACTGTTAATACTCCAGTTTGACTTTAGTTTGAAAGTACCTAATGTGTGTTGGATTGTTTAACAACACAAGGTAATTTAAACAAGATAATTGCAATGGAAGTAATGATGTAACAAGTAGATCAGTGAGTTGGCATCACCGGTCCGTCCGCACTGAGAGTGAGTGTTGCCGCGTCGGTGACGTAACGCTGCGCGCGAGCCGGCAACACTCAGCCGGTACATTTACAAACATTACTTGTAAAATTACGCTAATAGGTATATTCTCTGAGGAATGTTACATTGTAAGTTTTATTCCTTTAGGGGTGGAATATGTTCTTTTCAATTCAATTAATTTTTTTTACAAGTCTTAGAGCACTATCTAAGACTTGTAAAAAAAACAACGGCTCGTCCGGGGAAGTACTACCACCTAGTACGCACTGCTGGCTTCCGGATTGAAGGTGCCTGTGAAATTACAGCCATATGAGACATCACCCGTTATGTCTCATGGTAAGCGAGGCGCGAGTGATACTTGCTGGTCCAATATGTGGGCCACGTAAGTTCTAAAATAATAGTGTATATCTTGTAGCAGCTGGTGGTCGTTATGAGCTGTGGGTCTGCAGAGTGCAGTCTGTGCCTGTGTGCGGTCCCCTTTCGCTATCGACGACCTCCTTCCGACAGCGAAAGTGACCCCCCTCCCCGCCCTCCCCGCCGTACCCCCCGTCCCTGTGTGACGTCAGCGCGGGTCGCGTCCGCATCGAGATCCGCGAATCGTTGTATAATTAATAGTGATTGACTACGAGCACAAAAAACGCTCTGTCCGGTTGTCGACCAACTTGACCACGAGCTGACCACGAGCTGACCACGAGCTGACCAGCTGCACTCGATTTGCCCTATATTCTAGAAAGCTATTCGAGTACGGCTTGTCACGCTGAATCATTTACAACTTGGAATCTATTTATGATAATTGCCTTTGATTAATAATTAATTAGGTCAAATAGGTACTTACAAGTTTATCATACAAAGTTTGCATATTCATGGAGAAGATTACAAATATCAACAACTTGTACAAAAAAACAAGTTTATATTTTGCCCTCGTTAAATTATCAGTGTATTTGTATTAGAATATTGTTATTTATATGCGAGTTTGCCCGTAGGTACTCGTAGTTACCTAAAGTGGTGACCTTGAGGCTGACCTCGATAGTTTAAGCATATTTGATTAACATAATCAGATGTAATTAAAATAATAAGTGGTTCAGTTAAAGGTTGCCTGCATTCATTACGAAAACACGTCCGCAGACTGACGTCACACCAACATTCAATCTCAATTATTCTTAAAGTACATTACTCGAACTATATTCAACGAATCGATTGTTGTGTGAATGGAATTATGAGAATTTACCATACACTCAATTCAAGTCTACTTACTTAATATTGTGTGTAATCAGAAATAAATACAATTTAATTATACTATATATTTATGTTGGAGATGTGTGTCAAGTAACGTCAGGTTAACTAAGAACCTTTTTGAACGCGATGATATTATTATGTAACAAACTCGTAAACCAATTAGTCACTAATCGGTTAATCGGTCACTGGTGTAGTGGAGGTAGTGAGCGCACTCTGTTGGGAACTGTGCGACTGCCAGTTAGAGAGGCCACCTACCAGAACCATTTCGTGTAGTGTAGTGTAGTGTAGTGTAGTGTAGTGTAGTGTAGTGTAGTGTAGTGTAGTGTAGTGTAGTGTAGTGTAGTGTAGTGTAGATTAGTGTAGTGGTGTGCGTGAGGTGCCGGTGAGGTGAGGTGAGGTGAGGTGAGGTGAGGTGAGGTGCCGGTGAGGTGAGGCGAGCACTCGGGCGCCTCGTTATATAACCGTGTTGCCACAACCTGCGTCCGCGCCACCGATACCAATACAATACATACTTTCAACAACTCCTGAGGTGCATCACCTCATTCTAATATATAAACAAGTAGGTACAGATCTGAATACTGCTCCGACCGCTTCAGTATGTGTGCTTAATTCCACTTCATATATAATTAAATAGCACATTATTTTTGGCAAAACTAAAAAATATGCGAATTCCTTGAAATTTACGACAATATCAAAATCATACCTGAGTAATAATTTTGTGTTTAATGAATCTGTAACCGTCATTGGGGTCATACCTATAAGCAACATAACTATATCCAAGCACTTGCACGGAGTAGAGTGGTTGGCGCGAGTATGTATGTATGTATGTATGTATGTATGTACAGCATGGCACGTGTGTAGGTACGAGTGGGTAAAGACGCGAGCGCGCGGCGTTCGCAAGGTCGCGTTACATCATTCTAGTGCGCTTCCGACACAACGCGCCGCCTCGACAGGTCACTTGCCCTGTCCCTGTACCTGTACCCTGTACTCTGTACCTGTACCCTGTACTGACCCGACCTGACCCGGGGATGTTGCGCAACGCGACGCAACGATCGAATATAATATGATATGATAGGCAAAGCTATAGAAGATCGATATCGAGTTCGTTATGCAACCATCTCAGACGTGTTATCTAACATTTGACAAATAATAGTCATTCCATCTTCCTGCATGCATCGTCTATTAGTTAATATTGTTTACAAATTATAGATTATGATACAAGAATGCGGTTGGATTCAACTGAGCTGACCATCACAGTAAACGAGCAAAGAATCCTACTACTATTATAAACGCGAAAGTTTGTGAGGATGGATGTTTGTTACTCTTTCACGCAAAAACTACTGAACGAATTTTGATGAAACTTTACAGTGATACAGCTTATGCATCAGAATAACACATAGGCTACTTTTTATCCGGGTACCACGCGGGCGAGGCCGCGGGCAGAGGCTAGTGTTACATAACTAGAATGTTGGTACACTGCAGTGTCGGCTGTTGCTCGGGTTCGTAGCGGATTCCAATCTTGCCCTTGATCTTGCGAACTCGTCTGTCAAATAATGATCTACAAGCATGCAATAATTAGCGGTATCATGTCGGATTAAGGTTGTTTTCAGTTTCGCAGGCATCATGTTTTGTGTTGCGATGTGGTTTGTTGTGGAGTTTGTAGCGGTGTGATGTCATCGCGAGCAATGCGCTTCTCAATGTGAATGTACATAGATAGATAGAAAATACTTTATTTTACACCAAATATTTGCACTGTCCGTGTTATCTATAACGCCGCAATATCTACTTGTCTTCATGACATTTCAACTAGAACGTTAAGTTTGTTTTTGGTATAAATTATTGTTCAGAATATAAAAATGTATGTATGTCTAGCCGACATTGCATCAATATTAGTGAAGAGTGCATCACTGCAAGGCCGCGTCCCGTCTAGTGCAGCCTTCACTCGAAGGCGTTCATCAATCTTCATCAAAGTGTTTACCAATTATTAATGTGAGTTGTTTTGGAGTAACGATCCACTGTTGCGCAACTCGTCTGCTCTTGACTCGTGACTCCTGACACGGAGCAGGTCAGACAGACGGCTACTTCATCAGTCGTCACATTAAAAGAGCGAAGCAAGCAGCGCGAGGTCACAGAGCGCGCAAATGTCAGCGCACAGCGAGCCGAGTGTCGCGGTAACCTCACTTTGGAAAATAAATGAGCGATTATTGTACGAGGTCGTTGCCTTGGACTTGTTTGCCGATTTCACGGTTTTAAAATTTCTGGAACTGTTAATTCCACTTCCAAAAATCTGTTGCATTGCAGTTCATCGCATATGGTTCGATGACATTTCCGAGGAAGCAGGAGGTCACCATATGTTGGTTTAAGGAGATCGTGTTCCGCACAGTGGTGACCGGGAATGCTCTGTCTCCGCACAGCGACGGACACGGCCTCTCTCGGAATGCACGCTGTTAGGATTCCACATGCACAGTGGTGACCGGGAATGCTCTGTCTCCGCACAGCGACGGACACGGCCTCTCTCGGAATGCACGCGGTTAGGATTCCACATGCACAGTGGTGACCGGGAATGCTCTGTCTCCGCACAGCGACGGACACGGCCTCTCTCGGAATGCACGCGGTTAGGATTCCACATGCACAGTGGTGACCGGGAATGCTCTGTCTCCGCACAGCGACGGACACGGCCTCTCTCGGAATGCACGCGGTTAGGATTCCACATGCACAGTGGTGACCGGGAATGCTCTGTCTCCGCACAGCGACGGACACGGCCTCTCTCGGAATGCACGCGGTTAGGATTCCACATGCACAGTGGTGACCGGGAATGCTCTGTCTCCGCACAGCGACGGACACGGCCTCTCTCGGAATGCACGCGGTTAGGATTCCACATGCACAGTGGTGACCGGGAATGCTCTGTCTCCGCACAGCGACGGACACGGCCTCTCTCGGAATGCACGCGGTTAGGATTCCACATGCACAGTGGTGACCGGGAATGCTCTGTCTCCGCACAGCGACGGACACGGCCTCTCTCGGAATGCACGCGGTTAGGATTCCACATGCACAGTGGTGACCGGGAATGCTCTGTCTCCGCACAGCGACGGACACGGCCTCTCTCGGAATGCACGCGGTTAGGATTCCACATGCACAGTGGTGACCGGGAATGCTCTGTCTCCGCACAGCGACGGACACGGCCTCTCTCGGAATGCACGCGGTTAGGATTCCACATGCACAGTGGTGACCGGGAATGCTCTGTCTCCGCACAGCGACGGACACGGCCTCTCTCGGAATGCACGCGGTTAGGATTCCACATGCACAGTGGTGACCGGGAATGCTCTGTCTCCGCACAGCGACGGACACGGCCTCTCTCGGAATGCACGCGGTTAGGATTCCACATGCACAGTGGTGACCGGGAATGCTCTGTCTCCGCACAGCGACGGACACGGCCTCTCTCGGAATGCACGCGGTTAGGATTCCACATGCACAGTGGTGACCGGGAATGCTCTGTCTCCGCACAGCGACGGACACGGCCTCTCTCGGAATGCACGCGGTTAGGATTCCACATGCACAGTGGTGACCGGGAATGCTCTGTCTCCGCACAGCGACGGACACGGCCTCTCTCGGAATGCACGCGGTTAGGATTCCACATGCACAGTGGTGACCGGGAATGCTCTGTCTCCGCACAGCGACGGACACGGCCTCTCTCGGAATGCACGCGGTTAGGATTCCACATGCACAGTGGTGACCGGGAATGCTCTGTCTCCGCACAGCGACGGACACGGCCTCTCTCGGAATGCACGCGGTTAGGATTCCACATGCACAGTGGTGACCGGGAATGCTCTGTCTCCGCACAGCGACGGACACGGCCTCTCTCGGAATGCACGCGGTTAGGATTCCACATGCACAGTGGTGACCGGGAATGCTCTGTCTCCGCACAGCGACGGACACGGCCTCTCTCGGAATGCACGCGGTTAGGATTCCACATGCACAGTGGTGACCGGGAATGCTCTGTCTCCGCACAGCGACGGACACGGCCTCTCTCGGAATGCACGCGGTTAGGATTCCACATGCACAGTGGTGACCGGGAATGCTCTGTCTCCGCACAGCGACGGACACGGCCTCTCTCGGAATGCACGCGGTTAGGATTCCACATGCACAGTGGTGACCGGGAATGCTCTGTCTCCGCACAGCGACGGACACGGCCTCTCTCGGAATGCACGCGGTTAGGATTCCACATGCACAGTGGTGACCGGGAATGCTCTGTCTCCGCACAGCGACGGACACGGCCTCTCTCGGAATGCACGCGGTTAGGATTCCACATGCACAGTGGTGACCGGGAATGCTCTGTCTCCGCACAGCGACGGACACGGCCTCTCTCGGAATGCACGCGGTTAGGATTCCACATGCACAGTGGTGACCGGGAATGCTCTGTCTCCGCACAGCGACGGACACGGCCTCTCTCGGAATGCACGCGGTTAGGATTCCACATGCACAGTGGTGACCGGGAATGCTCTGTCTCCGCACAGCGACGGACACGGCCTCTCTCGGAATGCACGCGGTTAGGATTCCACATGCACAGTGGTGACCGGGAATGCTCTGTCTCCGCACAGCGACGGACACGGCCTCTCTCGGAATGCACGCGGTTAGGATTCCACATGCACAGTGGTGACCGGGAATGCTCTGTCTCCGCACAGCGACGGACACGGCCTCTCTCGAAATGCACGCGGTTAGGATTCCACATGCACAGTGGTGACCGGGAATGCTCTGTCTCCGCACAGCGACGGACACGGCCTCTCTCGGAATGCACGCGGTTAGGATTCCACATGCACAGTGGTGACCGGGAATGCTCTGTCTCCGCACAGCGACGGACACGGCCTCTCTCGGAATGCACGCGGTTAGGATTCCACATGCACAGTGGTGACCGGGAATGCTCTGTCTCCGCACAGCGACGGACACGGCCTCTCTCGGAATGCACGCGGTTAGGATTCCACATGCACAGTGGTGACCGGGAATGCTCTGTCTCCGCACAGCGACGGACACGGCCTCTCTCGGAATGCACGCTGTTAGGATTCGCTACTGAATTGAGATACTCCTAGTGACGTCATCTAGGAGTTTTTGGCGGTCATCGAATTGATTTTGAATTTACGATTATTTTTCGCACAGATATTGAAAAGTCGTCCAATATTTTTTTAATTATAAGTAGGTATTATTGGTCCAAGGTGCGAAGTGCAACCTCCATTTTTAGGGTTCCAAGCCTAATGGTGAATAAATAAATACGAAAAAAAAAACGAAACACGCTCACGACTGTATTCCCCATGGTGGACATCCTCAGATACATACTCAGTGAGTAGATCTTTGAGGATACCAAGTAGGGGGTAGTCAGAGGCACGTCCAAACATTACATTTGATACATGCCCGCGTTTTGCAAGTAGTAAGCATTCCACGTGACAGGTTGCAAGCCCATCGCCGCTTATTGGAACACTAACTATGGGCACATGCCTTCGAATTTTTGGTTCTAGGGCATGCCGGTTTCCTCACGATGTTTTCCTTCACCGTTTTGAGCACGTGTTAATGCGCACATAAATTTTTCGAGTGGAAAAATACAGTGGTGCACGACCGGGTTCGAACCCACGACCTCCGGATCAGAAGTCGGGGTATCGCCCACTAGGCCAACACGGCTTTTTCTAAATAATAAATAAATATAAAAATAAATAATAAATAATAAATAATAATAATAATAAGGTGAATAAATGAATAAAAAAAATATATGCTTGACATATAGAAGGAATTGTGGCTTCCTTCATAGCGTATCTTGACACGTCTTGCGCTGCGTTTTTACTACCTTTTTTTAGATTTTTTTGATTCACCGGCGTTTCCTCTTAACTAATTAGATATAGGGTTTTACAAAAGTGTTGATGAGTTGCATGGTTCTAACCAGGATGTGTTATCGCTCGCCTGATTCACTCTAAGCGAGTCTATTTGGTCTGCACTTAGCGATGTTATCTCGTGGATATAAACAACATGAGTGCTAGAGTTCGCAATCACACATTGGTCCGTACATCACACTATCACACATCACACTATCACACGAGTACATGATACTAGCAGAGAAGCGCGAGGGAACGCGTTTATGTCTTTAGTACCGCGCGGCTTCATGCTACTTCTAGTCTTGATTTCTATCACACATCACACTATCACATGAGTACATGATACTAGCAGAGAAGCGCGAGGGAGCGCGTTTATGATTTTAGTACCGCGCGGCTTCATGCTACTTCTAGTCTTGAGTTCTATCATACATCACACTATCACACATCACACTATCACACGAGTACATGATACTAGCAGAGAAGCGCGAGGGAGCGCGTTTATGTCTTTAGTACCGCGCGGCTTCATGCTACTTCTAGTCTTGAGTTCTATCACACATCACACTATCACACGAGTACATGATACTAGCAGAGAAGCGCGAGGGAGCGCGTTTATGTCTTTAGTACCGCGCGGCTTCATGCTACTTCTAGTCTTGAGTTCTATCACTCATCACACTATCACACGAGTACATGATACTAGCAGAGAAGCGCGAGGGAACGCGTTTATGTCTTTAGTACCGCGCGGCTTCATGCTACTTCTAGTCTTGATTTCTATCACACATCACACTATCACATGAGTACATGATACTAGCAGAGAAGCGCGAGGGAGCGCGTTTATGATTTTAGTACCGCGCGGCTTCATGCTACTTTTAGTCTTGAGTTCTATCATACATCACACTATCACACATCACACTATCACACGAGTACATGATACTAGCAGAGAAGCGCGAGGGAGCGCGTTTATGTCTTTAGTACCGCGCGGCTTCATGCTACTTCTAGTCTTGAGTTCTATCACACATCACACTATCACACGAGTACATGATACTAGCAGAGAAGCGCGAGGGAGCGCGTTTATGTCTTTAGTACCGCGCGGCTTCATGCTACTTCTAGTCTTGAGTTCTATCACTCATCACACTATCACACGAGTACATGATACTAGCAGAGAAGCGCGAGGGAACGCGTTTATGTCTTTAGTACCGCGCGGCTTCATGCTACTTCTAGTCTTGATTTCTATCACACATCACACTATCACATGAGTACATGATACTAGCAGAGAAGCGCGAGGGAGCGCGTTTATGATTTTAGTACCGCGCGGCTTCATGCTACTTTTAGTCTTGAGTTCTATCATACATCACACTATCACACGAGTACATGATACTAGCAGAGAAGCGCGAGGGAACGCGTTTATGTCTTTAGTACCGCGCGGCTTCATGCTACTTCTAGTCTTGAGTTCTATCACACATCACACTATCACACGAGTACATGATACTAGCAGAGAAGCGCGAGGGAGCGCGTTTATGTCTTTAGTACCGCGCGGCTTCATGCTACTTCTAGTCTTGAGTTCTATCACACATCACACTATCACACGAGTACATGATACTAGCAGAGAAGCGCGAGGGAGCGCGTTTATGTCTTTAGTACCGCGCGGCTTCATGCTACTTCTAGTCTTGAGTTCTATCACACATCACACTATCACACGAGTACATGATACTAGCAGAGAAGCGCGAGGGAGCGCGTTTATGTCTTTAGTACCGCGCGGCTTCATGCTACTTCTAGTCTTGAGCTCTATTACCAATTAATTCTGTTGTTTTAATTTAATAGCTTTCTCGTAGATATGGACAATATTATATATATTTATTTGTCTTTAATATCGTGTAATATGTGTCTGAATAATTCAATATTTTTTATCGTGTAATAGAAATTATAGGATGTAAGTGAATCGAATTACATAAATAAATAAACAGACAACATAGTATCCCGCGTGTCAGCATTATGTGTATATAACATCAAAAATGTATCACTATTTGTTCAGTGCATGTACGTCATTGTACTTATCTATGTAAACTCCTTCAATCATGTCATTAACAACGGTATTTATGTATCATCCCACAAGAAATTGGATAATTTAACACCTAAAGTAAGATTTCAATTAATATTACGATAGTTTCTCGTAAAACAGATACCTACTGAGACTTCTAGTGAAGCATCAAGTTATATATATCCTATTGCGAGATTATGTAGGTATATACATATATTTAAGTATGAATTATTTTTAGTTTTATGTATGTAGTTTACTTCTATTTTAAGTAGTTAGTTATATTATTTAATATTTTTTCTCTTATTTTAATAATCAGCCAAACGCATTACCGCTCTACTCTTCATTATACAAAGGTTAGCTGGAAGAAAATGCTAATTAACATTATGTTCGCCTATGTGCTTGTTTTATCTTGTGTAATAAAGCATTTTTTATCTTTCTATATATCTATAAATAAATTACTATTATTACTATATTATTAGAATGGGCAACCTTATCGCTGAAAAACGTGTGTTCCAAAATAGCTTTTCCACAGAGTTTGACGGCTTTAGGTAAGTAATTAGTAATTGTAGAGTCAGGCCGGTTCAATATGTTGAGGTAAGGTTAATTGACCATTAACAAATTTAAAAAGGGGCCGGAAGCGGGACATATCATAATATACCATTATTTTCCTCATTGGGTTTTTGTTGGTCAGCCTACTTTAGGTCAGAGATCAGTTGGTACGCTACAAAGTACAAGTGCGATGAAAAGATTCAGCTAACTGTATCTAACTGGGAATGTTCTATGACGCAAATCATCGCCGAATGTTTTAAGTCGGGGCACATGAGAACGTCCTTCATACTGATTTTAATGTTATTCGTGAATATAATATTCTACTGAACTTCTAGGATTCTAAAATAAAAACTTTATAATGTAATTATTGATTAATTAAAGGTTAACATGTTTTTAGTTGTTTCATTGGTGTCAGTTTCGCGAGATACGTCAAGATCCGATAATGAAGCGAGTAAGTCCTCGGAGTTGAGATTCGTAAATACTAATTACCAGCGATTAACTGAAGTGTTGTAACTTATTTTAACGAGATCTGTTGAAACTGAACGTTTTGTAACGAACTGAAAGAGGCTCTTCCTTCCAATAAACTACTTTATAAATAATTACTTTTAAGTAACGCCTAGTAGGGAGTACCTATCGAGTATCTTGAACGATAAGAGAATGTTTCTGTGTCATCCGCTCGGTGGTTAAGCGCCGAAATGATTTTTGACGTAGAATATAAAAATACCCAATGATAATATGTATAACACGGTCTACCGACGTGTTCATGATTACCTATCCGTTTATATACATCTGCTTGTTTACTATGATGATGAAGTGCAAGTAAGGTGACTGCGACGCCACCGGCGGCGGGCGACGGGCGACGGGTGGGATGGCAGATAGAAGGTAGCCGATAGGGAGCGACACGCGAAAGTGAAATTAGAGAATGTGTGTCGAATACGTAATGCGCCGGTCAAAACAAACCCGCGCCTGCGCAGACCTGTCGCAATAACACCAACTAACCAACTAACCTAACCGACAACCGACAACCGACCGACCGACCGGCCGCTTGCGCCGCTTTCCATTACCAATGTCGATCCAATTCTACCGTTTGGATTTTACGCCAATTCATTTTCATATCGATTGCATGTAATTGGCGTGGCTGCTAGCGGGGTGAAGGGTAAGGAGGGGGGGGAGGGGGGTCAGGACGGAACCTTGACCCCCGAGACTGTGACCCGCGACATCGAAACCGCGACCCGATCACCGAACCGGAACTAAGTACACAAGAAACTGTGAAATAAACCGATCGCAAATACAGGCTACAGCAAAAAACTGCAAGTAATACTTATAAGTATCTACTAATGATGAACACGCTAGAGAAGAGAGCTCTGATTTTGAGAATCATTTTTACGACATCGTTCACGCATTCATCGAGAACATGATGTCGGCCGGTCTGCAGAGGAGCGGCGGTAGAGCGGCGTTAGAGCGGCGGTAGAGCCGCCGGGCAGTATCGCTGACGTATCGGGAAACTAGTTATGTGTGCTGTGTAACTCTCAATGTTATCGAAATCGCAGTCGACGCCGCGCCGGTGCGGTGGCGAAACCGAAGCGAGGTCGCGGGCTGAGGCAACCGGCAGCCGAGCCGGCGCGGTGCGGTGCGACGTGCGACGTGCGGTGCGGCACCGTGCGACTCGGAAACATACCACTTGTATCATATGTATGAGGTACACCTTCCACAGGTTCAGTTCACTTTAACCGACGGATTAAAATAATAGGAGCTAGACGGTATGAAGGTGTCGTCGAATGATTGTTCGAGTTGTGTAAGTGTGTGCGGTACGTTACCGTGCGGCAGTGCGGCGATGCGGCGGCGGTACTGACGGGAGCGTGCGGCGGCGACGCGGGATGCGACACAGAGACGTGCGAGCGAGGCGAGCGCGCGCGGCACAGTGCCGGCACGCGCGGCGCGCGCCCGGCTCTAGCCGCCTCCGCCCCCTCCCGCGCCGCACTCCACCCCACCCCCTTCAGTTTTCCGCTGGGATTTTCCGAAGCGCGGGAACTTTTTTCCGCTGCAACAGGCGATCGCATCGGATGAGCTTGCGACGCTACATCCTACATAGATTTGTATCACAGCGATGATCGTCGGGGATTCCAAGGAACGGCCGAATCTAACGTAGTGGAGCGGACATACGAATATTTGAACGAGCTTCTCTGGTTTCGCGCGGTACATGTATAAAAAGTTAGATAGGATTTAATTTGATTTATTAATGCTTAATGTCCTACATACAATGGTTAAGCTTAGTGTAGTTCCAAGTAGGTCGGTAGGTACATCGCGCATGTCAGGGCGTTATAGAGGTACCTATTAGTTTTACAATTTAACACAATATACAATTTAAATGATAACAAATGGTGAATAATAGGTAAGTATACAAAATAATAAGGCTAACCTTACATGTATGTGTTATAGGTATATATAATACGTTATGTACTCCTAAATTCATTGTATATTCAGCATACGTTCTAGGTAGTGGAATGCAGTATTTAAATCAGGAATTCTACTGAATGAGAACATTTTACGATCTGAATGAGATGGATTTGATATCGAGCACTAAAGTCTAGAAGGTATTTTTGTAATTGCAATGAATGAACCTACTGACCGACTCTAGAAGGTATTTTTGTAATTGCAATGAATGAACCTACTGACCGACTCTAGAAGGTATTTTTGTAATTGCAATGAATGAACCTACTGACCAACTCTAGAAGGTATTTTTGTAATTGCAATGAATGAACCTACTGACCGACTCTAGAAGGTATTTTTGTAATTGCAATGAATGAACCTACTGACCGACTCTAGAAGGTATTTTTGTAATTGCAATGAATGAACCTACTGACCGACTCTAGAAGGTATTTTTGTAATTCCAATGAATGAACCTACTGACCGACTCTAGAAGGTATTTTTGTAATTGCAATGAATGAACCTACTGACCGACTCTAGAAGGTATTTTTGTAATTCCAATGAATGAACCTACTGACCGACTCTAGAAGGTATTTTTGTAATTGCAATGAATGAACCTACTGACCGACTCTAGAAGGTATTTTTGTAATTCCAATGAATGAACCTACTGACCGACTCTAGAAGGTATTTTTGTAATTGCAATGAATGAACCTACTGACCGACTCTAGAAGGTATTTTTGTAATTGCAATGAATGAACCTACTGACCGACTCTAGAAGGTATTTTTGTAATTGCAATGAATGAACCTACTGACCGACTCTAGCTTTCAAATTATTCATAATAGCTGTGTCGCGCTACGAATATCACCCACCTATATTCAAATATGTTAATATAGGTACTCAGGTACCTAGTTGAGAAACCACGACTTCTTACATAAGCTAGTGTAGAGTTCAGTGGCCGACTCAGATAACAAAACAGAGTAGAGTAGCTAAATTAATCATCTCATCTTTATTTATGGAATCATCGAACAGTTCATCGAGTCTCTCTGCGTCAGGTACTAGGTCAGGTAGGTGCTAGATCAGGTAGGTACTAGGTCAGGTAGGTACTAGGTCAGGTAGGTGCTAGATCAGGTAGGTACTAGGTCAGGTAGGTACTAGGTCAGGTAGGTACTAGGTCAGGTAGGTACTAGATCAGGTAGGTGCTAGATCAGGTAAGTACTAGGTCAGGTAGGTGCTAGATCAGGTAGGTGCTAGATCAGGTAGGTGCTAGATCAGGTAGGTACTAGGTCAGGTAGGTACTAGGTCAGGTAGGTGCTAGATCAGGTAGGTACTAGGTCAGGTAGGTACTAGGTCAGGTAGGTACTAGGTCAGGTAGGTACTAGATCAGGTAGGTACTAGGTCAGGTAGGTACTAGGTCAGGTAGGTACTAGGTCAGGTAGGTACTAGGTCAGGTAGGTGCTAGATCAGGTAGGTGCTAGATCAGGTAGGTGCTAGATCAGGTAGGTACTAGGTCAGGTAGGTACTAGGTCAGGTAGGTGCTAGATCAGGTAGGTACTAGGTCAGGTAGGTACTAGGTCAGGTAGGTACTAGGTCAGGTAGGTACTAGATCAGGTAGGTGCTAGATCAGGTAAGTACTAGGTCAGGTAGGTGCTAGATCAGGTAGGTGCTAGATCAGGTAGGTGCTAGATCAGGTAGGTACTAGGTCAGGTTGGTACTAGGTCAGGTAGGTGCTAGATCAGGTAGGTACTAGGTCAGGTAGGTACTAGATCAGGTAGGAGTAACTAATTAATTTAACTAAGTAATTTTATTTTGTAAGAGCTTTTAAACATTTTTTTGTGTACATTTACATAATTTAATGTTCTTTGTGAGGTTCTGAGAGACGTGCTAATTAGCAACGACATTAGACAACAATAATTACAAGGTACAGATTAGCCGCGGGGGTCAGCGCATACGTGAGCTAAGTGGAAGACAGGGTCGACAGGGGCAGGGGGTCGCGGGGGCAGGGGGTCGAGTGCAGGGGTCGTGTAAACGAACCAGGGGCCTCCACAGTTACAGAATATACAAATTTAGGTAGGCACCTACACATATTTGCAAAATATGTTTTAATAAAAAGCAAGTAATGTTTAAATAATAACAATAATAACGACAAATTTAATGATTTTTAGGAAGTTTTTTTTTGTTTTCCCACGTTTCTATAGCATGGGGTTCTCCAAACAGGGGTCTTGAAATGTTTAAAGGGTCGTCATCGCGCGAGTGATGCCTCTGGTCTTGCAAACCTCCAAAGGCTGCGGTGAACGCTCACCAACAGCGGCGGTGGGACGGATGTTTGTTAGTCATACCAACAGCGGCGGTGGGACGGATGTTTGTTAGTCATACCAACAGCGGCGGTGGGACGGATGTTTGTTTGTCATACCAACAGCGGCGGTGGGACGGATGTTTGTTAGTCATACCAACAGCGGCGGTGGGACGGATGTTTGTTAGTCATACCAACAGCGGCGGTGGGACGGATGTTTGTTTGTCATACCAACAGCGGCGGTGGGACGGATGTTTGTTTGTCATACCAACAGCGGCGGTGGGACGGATGTTTGTTTGTCATATTGGTGGCATAAAAAAAGTAGTCTTTCGCACAAAGAATATAATGACTGTAGCTAGGTAAGTACTAGTGTATTGTTCAAGAAGACATCGAGTGTGAATTGGTTTTAGTCCCGAATTACATTCTACTTTTCACTTCGTTTGCGAGAAAGTTATATGATTAGGTAAAACTTGATTTTTTCAGCCCTTTTTCTATATTAGGAGTAAGATCTTAATTTTCAGTTGATGACATTATCAAATAAAAAGTCACGTGACCTTCACCTCAATTTATATAACATTAAAAATTCTAGAATTTCGCGGAAAACCAAACAATTTCTTAAATTTATTTTTGTTTACAACGAACTGACTCATACATCCAACTGCTAACGATCACCAAAACTGCTAACGATCACCAAAACTGCTAACGATCACCAAAAAACACTAGTGCAGAAGTAGAACGAGGCTTCAATTCCATTTTAAAAAATAAATTCAAGTAGAGAAATAATGTTTTTACGATATAAATATTTTTTCGAAATTATTTCAAAATTGTAAAATCCGAGTCTTTATAAACGATCACATTTATTATGTAGGATGTAGAAACGAACGACTAAAATAAAAATAAAATGTCATGTATTCACCTTAAAGCTATCAATATTTTTCTATCAGGATATCACAATCGTTTTAGTAACTTGTATGACTGGAATTGTACCAAACTGTATTTCGGAAAAATAAATAAAACTTTATCTTATCTTATCTATCTATCTAAAGCCTTAAACATAAATAAAAATGCATAAAAAAGCGTTTATTATTCTATATTTACCTACCTTAACAAATATATAACCATATATAAACAATTAGTTTTGTGTGTTAGAGTACCTACACTTCTATATAAACTAAATGAGGGCCCCTTGGCGGGTGCCAATGCCTCCTTCAGAAGTCTCCGATCTTTTGTATAGTTCGCGTTCTTCATCCGTCACTTGCAGATACGTTGGTTACGTCCCTCATAAACATAACAATGTTATATTCATTAAGATATTTAAAGTGTTTCCGTAGGCAATGCTATATTTATACTAAATAACATATTGTGGGAATTATGCTTAATTGTGTGACTCAATTTATGATTAAGACAAAGCACGAGCCGTTCTGTGTGTTTGTTTGTGTGTGAGTTCAAAGTCAAGGTCATAGTAGTGATACTTCTAGAAGTATCATGTAATCATGTACTAGGTACCTAAATTGTAGTCCAAGTAATGTACATACTACTACATATTAATTGGTTGTATGTATATGAAGGCAGGCACCATCAGGTATGTCGATTAGCTGAAGTACGTGAAGAATCTTCCTACAGTAACTATACTATTTATGCGATAAATTACAAAATTATACAGTCTCGTCATTACGTAATGGAGATATCCCTAGAGATATAGAGTGTCAGTGTGGCGTGGCGTGGCGTGGCGTGGCGTGGCGTGGCGTGGCGTGGGGTCGTGATCTCCGCAGAGGTTAGCGGGTGAAGGCCTGTCCCTCCCCTCTTCACCCCCCTGAGACCTCGCTATCGCGTGCTAATTGTCATTTTATAGTTTTCACAGATTGTGGAAGCACCTTGACCTGGTTATTGATTTACTTTCCCGGCGCGGTGCGGCGCGGTGCGGTGCGGTGCGGTGCGGCGCGGTGCGGTGCGGTGCGTCAACTCCATGCTAATGTCACACGCCTACTGTAACACCCGTGTACCCGTGGAACTCACCGCTTGATAAACATTATTCATGAACTGCATTGCATTCGTTTTTACAAATAGATGAACTTTGGGCCCTGACTTCTGCGACACGTCGTGTAGGAAGCTGTTGGTAAAATAGTGCGGTGAGTAGGTCAGGCAGACACCCCCCCACACCCTCACCCCCCCCACCCCCACCCTCACCCCGCAGACTGCATCAGTGTTTACGTAATTAAGTAGATTATGATCTTGCGCCGGACTTTCGAAACGCTTTGAGGCACAGCATAGGAACCTGCTAACAGTAAGGCAACTCATATCAGCTTTTATGTATATGTAAAATAAAACTGATTCCAAGTTATTCTACTATTAATTTTATGTATTGAAACTGTGCCCTTTGCAATGCTCTAACGGTTTTGTTAGAATTGAACTGAAGACCTCTGTAGCGCAGTGGGCGAAGGCCCGCCTGAGACGCAGAAGGTTGCGGGTGCGATTCCCGCTGCGGGAAAAATGTTTGTCTCGGGTCTGGGTGTTTTCTATATATAAAATGTATGTTTATTTTATTATTGATTTTTTATTGAGGACTTAACATAATATGCACTTTTATTGTCGCAGAATATCCCCAACCGCACTAATACTACCTTATTCGCTGTAAATGCGTAACATTCTACTCGTATTGTAAATGACAATTTGGATGTTAAGATGCTTTAATGCTTGGATATTCGTTGCTTATAACACCAAAAATTATTTAAGTGAAATTTAAGAACTGGGAAGTATAGAACGTGATCTAGAATATCACATAGGCACATGCCATATATAAAAAGTTAATTTGTAACTGGGTACTTACTGCGCCTGTTCCAAATTATGATAATCCAGGAGATGCTACTGCTATATACTAGCTAGAACCTTGCTACCCCGACAATCTGCTCGGTCAGTCAGACAGTCAGACAGTCAGTAAGTAGCTAAGATACCTGTTCCTGAATGTTCCAGCGAAACTTACCAACAACATTATTTGACTTGAATTATTAATATTTACACTTTTACATAGGTACCTAAACTGAACGATACCTCCTCCGCCACTTCATTGAAGGGATGTTATTGAAACGTCTTAACTCGGTGGAAGACCTTTTATTACTCTCTCCTTAAACAAAAGATCGGTCGCTTATATGCTAGCTTATGTGTATACTTATATCTACCTATACTACACCTCATCATAACTAATCGGTAAACAAACTATTTGTATAGATTTATAGAATATTAGATTCGCTTCTACATCCTGGCAAGTGGCAAGTAGGACCTCACTTACTGTTTCGTACATCGTTGCTGTGACTGTGACGCGCGAGTTTCCGCAGGAGACTGCTCTCATAGTCAGTAGCCCAGATAAAGCTCTGCTGCAGAACACAAACACAAACAACAAAACAACTTTTAATAATCAAATATTGAGGACACAGTGTTACAATGTGTTACGTCGTTTATGCTACATCCAGCTACGTACTAGAACTTTAATTTTGAACTCACAGAGAATAACGAAAATCTCACGGGAAAAATAAATGTGCATGCATTCATCTGCCACAATATATTTACTATTAATTATTCACAAATTTATTCACTATTCAAATTATTAGAATTTATAATGATATTATTTTATTACATTTCATTAAATTGACGAGAGACTGATGTCACACCTTATTTATTAAATTTAATAATTGTTAATGTGTTTTTCTGTCTTAATAAATGATATTATATTCTATTCTGTGCTAAATTGAACCAGAAAACTAAAGTCTCCTTCACATTTAGACGATTTAAGCTGGACTCAACTTTACCTATGTGCTGGACATTTTAACATTTTCTAGAAACTTCCAAGTCGAAAATAACGAAATGCCAATTGGTTTTATAGTGAACATATTTAATGAATCTATACAAGAAAGTACAACGGAAATAAATACAGTGCATCACCAACCAACTATACTCATTACATAAAGCAACGCGCGTGGAGCGCTCATTCTACCCTATCATTATTATTATAGAACACAGAAATACAGAAATAAAAAAAAATTATAAAGTGAGGCATGTACAAAGGCGAGCTTAACCTTAAAAAGAGTTTTCTTCCAGCAAACCTGTGAGGAGGAACAGAGAGGTGATTTAGTTAGTAGGTGTACAAAGTAAGGAAAGAAGAAACTAATATACTTCATTATACATACCTACTTGAACTACCAATTAATACTCATACACCGAAATAAATACAATATAATTATTGTATTTCTTTTCGCGTTTTCAAAATTATTTCAGGGCGACTGGTCGAAGCGACGCGTGACAAGAGAGCTGGCTCTTATCTGGGTCAACGCATTAGCATTGCCATTCAGCGTGGCAATGCGGCCAGTATTTTGGGAACGCTTCCGCCTGGTAGTGATCTGGATCAGTTGAGCTATCTATAGATCGTTTGCAACGGTCTTTAGATAGCTAGCTGTTTCATCTGTATTTTTTGTATATACCTACTTGTATATAATTATATATATATATGTTAGTTAGTTATTAGTTTGGAGCGATCATCTGATAACTGAATATACTGTAAGTATTTAGCAATCAGCTCGCTGTGTAGGAATAGCATTCATTAATAGATAGACGTGAGCTGAGAGAGGACGATGCGACGCATCCTAGTTCAATCAACTTCCATGTGTTTATGTAATTCAAATAAAGTTTATGTGAATATATGCTGGTAGCTAGCTCATGCAGACGGTGCGGTGCGGTGCGGTGCGGTGCGGTGCGGCGCGGTGCGGTGCGGCGCGGTGCGGCGCTGCATCAGACTGCACATACATTACATCTGGACGTTATTGCACGAGACCGAGGTCAAGTGATCGGCGGCGGTCTTTTATTAAATAAAAATATCATTATATATTTTTATTACCGAAGAAGAAAAATGCGAGTACTAATGCGAAACTACTTACTAAGTGTAATTTGTAGCGAGACCCGAACTAAGTGTGGGCTTGTAACTTGTAACTTGTAACTTGTAACTTGTAACTTGGCCATTAAGAGAGCACCTTATTACCTTAGATAGTGTTGTTCTGTGTCTATCAGCACTGCTTTTCATTTGGATATCCGGATACGGATGTCTACCATCCGTATCCGCGACTCCCGATAATACGGATTATAATTTATTATTTATTTATTAGTTATTATAGTCTTAGAAAATTAAATAAGTCAAAGGGAAATTATTGACGACACCTACACCATGGGATATCCGCATGCCAAATTACAGTTTTCTAGTACAAAAAGTCTCTGAGCTAAGCCGCGGACGGACAAACAGACAGACGGACGGACATGGCGAAATTGTTGACCAGTATTACTGGTTTCAAAACATTTATCTGGCACCAGCCTCTCACAAAAATGGTTATTATAAATTTAAACTTTAGAAACCTATGTGAGAGAAATAAATGATTTTATAATTATTAATTAATGATTTACAAACTATTAGAGTTCCTTGTTGACTAAGGAACCCTAAAAGTGAGCCCCTAGATACTTATACATTATTGGATAATAATGTTGGTGCGTTGTTGTCTGAGAGGAACCAGCTGGAGCGCGCTTCACTTCTCCGTACAGAACACACTTCAACGAGCTCTAACACACACATTACAAATACTAATTACAAATTATAATAACAATTACATAACACCGAGATAATATTTTCATTTATTTATAGGTGTGAAATTGTGTGGTTATAATAGTGTTCAGTGTATGTATGTTTGTTTGTTTACTGTCTCTGTCGGTATCAATATAAATAATATCACTGTTATTGTCTGTTAGGTTATAGTGTACTTTGTAAAACTTGATGTGACTAAGTGTTTGTATACGTGTCTTTATTGGGTTTAACTTTGTAATGGTTTCCTTATCGTTTGGACCGCGTTTGTTGCAACACCCTGTCACACGGACTGACTCTACCGCTGACCACTACTCATTACTTCACAGAATAATCTCTACTTATTCACTTGTTTATTCAACTCAATGGAAATCATATTTGAGGACTCAGAACTAAGTACTTGATACTATAAATACTGATAAATAAAAATATATGGAACAAGAGATGTGGGAGTGGCTTGTCGGAACATTTCAATAAGCAACAGATGCGAAACTGACTATCTGACTATAATCGTAGAATAGAATAGAAATATAAAATACTTTATTGCACAAAAAAAACACATGAGCTTAGTTACTAAAAAAAAATAGATAATGTTGTTCAATGGGCGGTCTTATCGCTAATCCAACTTTTGGATGGAACGGACTTTAAGAAAGTTTACAAGGGATTTAATTGTACAGTGTGAATGATATTTTAAATTAAATTCAATGTAATGCAATGCAGTTTATTCCATAAAGATACATGATGTTATGTACACTTGGAAATGTGAAAAAATAAAACCTACTTAAAAATAATAATAATAAAAGTCATAAATGTTAAATTAGTATCAAATTAATATTAATTGTAAGTGGGCGGACCAAGGTCTGCACTGAGGTCCCGCATTGGGGTGTATCGTACATTATCCCCCTTCTAACCTGACCCCAACCAGCCCGACTCCTTGTAGTAGCGGAGAAGGACTCTGTGTTGATGACAGCAGTGTTCCAGTATTCCTGATCTCCTGTCAGTTAGTCCCGTCTACGAGCTGGCTTCATTAGTGGCGGTGCAGTGCATCACCAGATGCTCCACAGTCTCAGTGGACTCTGTGGAGGTAGCCTCCAGCCTCCAGCCTCCAGGCTGAAGAGACTGTATCGTCATATTATTATGTATGTTATTTATGAACAAGAGCTTCGTTAAGAGTCTACTAAGATTTTTACATCAACAACCTTTTCACTTTAAAACTTAAATCTGTGTATGTTTGTGTATGTGTGCATTATAATTTGATAGTGATAAGTCAGGTTGTTGGAACACAATAGGGTCATTACTGGTCTTCCGCGCCGCTTCGTGTGTTCGTGTGTCAGCAGTTACATTATCAGGAGACAGGTGATCACACCAAATTGCATGAACATTATTTTCAGCGCGGAAACCAGTTTATCCTAGAACCAACAATTATATATATTATACTGGATGTATGTGGGTTTCTATGCAAGGAAAGGAAACGCCTAATTATCAGAAAGCACAGTATGGTTGTACTTCTAGAACCCTAGCAGGTTCATCCGAGATTCGTCTCGCTGCTCGTGGCTGTTCGTGGCTGCTCGTGGCTGCTCGTGGCTGCTCGTGGCTGGTTGTTATAAGTTGGCAATCTACTGACAATCTGACAGAGGCGATGTGTCACGCGATCCCCAGTTCCCGGGAGATCGGCTGAAACACAGCAACACCCTAGTGTCAGACACCTTCTGCTGAAAACACATCGACATCCGATCATTCACCTAACCTATGTGTGTAAATACTAACAGCATACTTATATCTGCCGTGAAGCAGTAATGCTCGCATTGCTGTGCCGCAGTTCGAAGGGAACGGATACCGGTGATATTATATCACATCTCACCATTACGTGTCAGGGTCGGCGACGCGGATACATCTGGTGTTGCAAACATCCATAAGTTACGGTATTTCTAGCCTATTTCACAATTATATGGGTACGTAAGTGTATTTGCAAGCCAAATTACGGAGAAATATTTGTAAATATATTCATGAAAGATATTAATCAAGCCGATTGGATGACTGAGGCAATTTCATTGAACACGTAGTGATTTATAGATACATCGCGACTCATCTTAAATTCATATATAATCCTACTCACCTGTTATATAGATTGTAAAAGTTTGTGCTAACCTTCTCAATAATGGCGTCAGTAACCGGCACGTCCACAGATATTAACTTTAATTGAACTGTAGATGGCTTAGTTAAAATATATATATAATTCTAGAAGCAACCTAGGTGTTTATATTTATGGAATATATCAATACAGCGAGCAAAGCCGGTTGCAGAAGCTAGTTCAGTCATAAGACTGTAAATAATTTCATTATTTATGGGAGTGTCGCGACGCGATGTCTGTGCTGTGATGAAACTACTAATATACTGATATAGTAATCTGGGGCTCTCACGAGACGAAGGATAACTACCTACCTACCTATAACCCACACATTCAGTCAGCATTCGGACGATGGATTGTGACAGAGCTAATGTTAAAGTTTCCATTAATATGTTTTTACGGCGGAGTCGGCGGCGGCGGTGTGGCAACACTGATGACTCGGACTGATGAAGGCTGCAGCGATACCCGACTCACCGAGAGGGAAGCGCCTTCGGGCGGCAGGGTTGCAGATTCATTAACTAGGGGTTCCCAAATTTACATTCACAAACTGAATCGGAGGGTTATAAATGACCTTACTTTGTTGTCACCAGGAAAACGTAACAAAATAAAGAAATCTTACAAACTTAAAAGTATAATGGGCGGTCTGATCATTAATTATATTATGAACTTTGTGGCGCAGAGGGCGAAGGTCAGGCTAGCCTTCGCAGAAGGTTACGGGTTCGATTCCCTCCGTGGAACAAATGTTTATATTTACAAACATTTGTCTCGGGTCTGGGTATTTTCTATGAATAATATCTATGTATTTACATAAAAAATGTAGAATTAGTCATGTAGTTTATATAAAACACAAGCTCTGCTTAGTTTGGAGCTGGATGATGCTGTGTGAAATGTCCAGCATATTATTATAATAATAATGCTGGGCATTATAGAGAGTTAATTAAGATAGGTATTCTGTTCCGTCAGCTGCGTGGGTCTGTCCGCTGTCCGCGTCTCGGCGGGTGATCGTTAAGAGATTGTCAGTATCGTTCGCCATTTACCATTCAGACACATAATATGTTTCCACATTCGCAGTTTAAATACTGATCTCGAAAGCATTGCTCTACTTTCAGATTCGGCATAATCGGCATAATAATAATTGCGCGATGGGAAAGCCCGGCGCGACTCCGGGTGAATGTAGTTCTGACGGGCGTCGGGCGTCGGGCGTCGGGCGTCGGGCGTCGGGCGTCGGGCGTCGGGCGTCCGGTGTCGCAACGCGGCGCTCCACCCGCGTGACGCATCCTTCGATTCGGGACAGGTTTCAGGGCATTACTCGAGAGTAGTGCGATTATATTATTCATAGGAAAGTCCAGCCGGGTTCGGATCATGGTTAAAGCGGATGTCCTCTATACACCAAAGCACCCGCAACATGTTGCCAAGAGGAGCCAAGAGGAGTCTCTCGCACTCGCAAAGAGGGATTTAATTAAATAAATAATGGTAATTTTTCATGAGCACCCAAAGTAAACAGATCTTGTGTTAAAGGAACTACATAACTGATATACTACATAAAAAATATCCAGGCCCGAGACAAATACTTACAAATCATACAAAAATCTGTCCGCGGCGGGAATCGAACTCTTTGCGCCACAGAGGTCGACAAACACATTGTTGTTACGATATAACTTTGAACCTTATAATAAGTTTCCGACCACGGTGGCATGGCGAGCGAGACGCGACCAAGTGCAGGTTCGATTCTGCAGATATTTGCCCCGGGTGTGGGTGTTGTGGTACCACGGTTCCTCGTGCTCATAGTTCCTGTTACCCACGACACAGAAAATCCTAGTGTGGGGTCAAAGCGATGTATGTGTATGTTGGAAATTAAATTAAAAAATAGTATGACATAACACTGCGATCGTGAGATGACATCGTAATTTCCCGGGTGATTTCTGAAAATGAGCGCCGCTACGCCATCGCGGCTTTCTATTCATTTAAACGAGTTATTTTTATTATTTTGGTCCGCTTGAAGCAATGCTCCATTCTCCCCATGCATCGTTCGGTAATGTTCGGTAATGTTCGGTAATGCTCCTGAACTAGATAATTAATTACCTATCGAGATACGAGGACATAAACAAGTCCATTTATGAATCAGCGAGCGAGAGGGGGCGGTTCCGAGCAGGTAACCCGGTTGCGTTAATTATCACCAATTACTAGAATAGTGCGGTGACCCGAGTGAACCCACCGCACCACTCCGCACCGCTCCACCAGCCTTGGGGTTATTTTGTGGTGAATGTTGCCCTCACGCACACCACCGCGCCCCGCCTTTCTACACGCACACACACACACACGCACACACACACACACACACACGCACACACGCGCGTGTGACTATCCTGAACGCTTGCGGACTCGCTTCCTGGTGCAGAAGTGAATTTACAAAATCACGAGAACTCGGGTTTTCCTCGTATAGGCCGTTTCGAATGACCGTCGGTCACTTTCACCAGGACGCATGCCAACCTATTTCAATATTATTAATATTCACTGTCCGATGCTGGATCACAGTACTTTATAAATAACAATCTGCATAGATTATCAGACAATGTGCTGGAGGGTGAGAGATACCGTCGCGTGGATGCTGGTCGCACGTTGCTAAACCCCGCATCCTCTCGCGTCAGCAGACAGCAGAGATATTTGTAAGGTTTCCGGTGATCGCGACTTCCTTCCTCTGCCCGGCTCTGTATCTACAATATAATGTAAACTATATGTAACAGGTGAGTGTGTAGATGTTGTGTTGTGTTGCGTCATCGACGGGTGTTCGTTGCACAAGTCGGAGTTCCTACACCTCTAGTAAATACATACAATGTATCTTTTGACCTTTTTACCTAATACAATGTAAACTCTGACTGTACAGAGACACTTATGGAACTGAACACGATATTGCGCACTTTTATTTTTATTTTTAATAAAGCAATTTGTTTATATTCATTTCGCTTATTTCACACATTTATTTATGTAAATAGACAATTCACACATAAGTGCTGTGTTTAATTTCGCAAAGCCTCCGGTACTATAATTATAATGATTAATTGTTTGGGCGTGCCACTAAAAACTGGCGTTGATAAGCCTTATCATAAGCAGGCGTAACTGTCCGTGAATCCGTCGATATGCAATGCTCTCTCTGCTATGCATGGTGTGGGGTGTGGGGTGTGGGTTATGGGGTGTGGTATCGTGGTTCCGAAGTCCGACGGACAAGGAAGCATTGTAGTTTAACTGTGTGTTCGTCTGTCCGTCATCTGCGTCATTAATTAGTTCATACAGAATGAATGCACAACTGAATATAATGATTGTTGATTATGAGTTACGCGACTAATTACAGTTAATGCATTTTAATTTTTTTTTTCATATCGTTTACAAGAAAAATTAATAAGATCACCTATGACTATCGGTTACAGGGGCAACTTTTAGATAGAAAACCGGTAGCTAAAGACCTTGGAGTGTTATTTGATGAGAAACTCACTTTTAATGCTCAATATGACAGTATTGTAACCAAATGCTCCCAACTAGTAGGTTTCATCACAAGAATAACTAAGAAATTCAAAAATCCTCGTAGTCTATTGCACCTTTTCTTTTCTCTGGTCCGAAGCGTTCTAGAATACAATTCAATAATTTGGTCCCCATACTACAAAGTTAATTCTGACCGTCTTGAGCGGATACAAAAGAAATTTTTAGCAATTCTATGCTATCGTTATGGCTGGAATAGAGAATTGTCTTCTTACTCAGCAAAGCTTGCCAAATTTAACATCCAAACCCTTGAGTCTCGACTGAAACTTCATTCATTAATGCATCTCTTTAAAATTATCCATTCCCACATCGACTCTCCCACCCTAGTTTCTCTTATTAACTTTAATACAAAAATTAGATCTCGGTATCCTTTCTCAAACACCTTCGCCTTAAAAGTCTTTATAAACAATACATCTTTCTTTAATCCATTAGTCAGTATGTGTCGCCTATACAACGATTTATTAGTTAATAATTGTAGTTCACTTGATGTTTTAAATAATAATATGTTCAAGTTTAAAAAGGAAATATTAGCTGCTCTAGCAAAAGAGTAGCTTGCACTTATATATTATTTCATATATATACATTTGAATAGCTAATTACCTGGTTTAGTTTTATATTCTGCTATGTTAAATATAAGTATGATGTGTACACATGTTTTGGAATATTGTCTAGATCTAAATTTTTGTTTTTAATTTATTCTATTTTTGTATTTGACTGTATTCTGTTTTGTGTGCCATATTAAATAAATAAATAAATAAATAAATCTGATTTAGAAAGGATAGTGGATAGTGGATAGTGGATAGTGGATAGTGGATAGTGGATAGTGGATAGTGGATAGTGGATAGTGGATAGTGGATAGTGGATAGTGGATAGTGGATAGTGGATAGTGGATAGTGGATAGTGGATAGTGGATAGTGGATAGTGGATAGTGGATAGTGGATAGTGGATAGTGGATAGTGGATAGTGGATAGTGGATAGTGGATAGTGGATAGTGGATAGTGGATAGTGGATAGTGGATAGTGGATAGTGGATAGTGGATAGTGGATAGTGGATAGTGGATAGTGGATAGTGGATAGTGGATAGTGGATAGTGGATAGTGGATAGTGGATAGTGGATAGTGGATAGTGGATAGTGGATAGTGGATAGTGGATAGTGGATAGTGGATAGTGGATAGTGGATAGTGGATAGTGGATAGTGGATAGTGGATAGTGGATAGTGGATAGTGGATAGTGGATAGTGGATAGTGGATAGTGGATAGTGGATAGTGGATAGTGGATAGTGGATAGTGGATAGTGGATAGTGGATAGTGGATAGTGGATAGTGGATAGTGGATAGTGGATAGTGGATAGTGGATAGTGGATAGTGGATAGTGGATAGTGGATAGTGGATAGTGGATAGTGGATAGTGGATAGTGGATAGTGGATAGTGGATAGTGGATAGTGGATAGTGGATAGTGGATAGTGGATAGTGGATAGTGGATAGTGGATAGTGGATAGTGGATAGTGGATAGTGGATAGTGGATAGTGGATAGTGGATAGTGGATAGTGGATAGTGGATAGTGGATAGTGGATAGTGGATAGTGGATAGTGGATAGTGGATAGTGGATAGTGGATAGTGGATAGTGGATAGTGGTAGGTACACACGCGGTTATATCGCGGGGGCTGAGCTGGTCATCGAGTCGGGTCATCGTCTGTACAGAGTCTGCTATAATGTAATGACGGCTCTGTGGCCCGCCTGAAACGCAAAAGGTCGCGCGTTCGATTCCCGCCGCGGGACAAATGTTTGTCTCGGGTCTAAGTGTTTTCTATGTAGCTCTGCTTGCAGGGGTAAGGTACACCCTCTCCCGCTCCCGCACCCCTCCGCCGCGACCTCCCGCCGCGGTTACTGTGTAAAGGCTGTTTTCAATAATATTCATTACATATTAGCATATTCAGTAATTACCTCAGCATAATAATGGACCTGTTTGAATAAATCATTATTGTAATTTATTTGAATAAATCTTAATAAATAATTACGATGTAGGGCTTCACAGTGTGGCTGGTGTGGCTGGTTCCAGGACTAGGTATCCTCCATCTCTCGTGTGTAAGAGATATATGTACTGGTATGAGTAGAGCAGACGGTCCGGTCCGGCTCCGGTCCGGTCCGGCGCGGGCGCATCTTGTAACACCACCTATGAACGGTCCCATCAACTCACTCCAACGTCTACCTGCTGTCCTGTTGGATTTACTAATAAGAAACGTGCCTCCGCCACGGTGGAGGCAAGGTGGAGGAACGGTGGAGGCACTGCGCCGAGCAAAGGAGACAGGCTGCTCATGATGATGATGTTCAAGATCATGAGCTAGCGGAACGTCCGCGACTTCGTTCGGGTTTTCTATAACAGTTGGTACATGCCAACATAACATGGTACTCATATATCTTCAAACAGCTGACTGAAAACTATTTATAAAAAATGTGCTTTAAAAATAACATGCACGAAGGTACTTATTCAATTTGATAATTGTGTTTACTGGATTCTATTCAAATTTAGGTATCATTTAATCGGCATAAGTAATTGTAATACAGTTTTAATAATTTTAAAATAATTGAACTAAATAAACGTAACATTCCGACCGGCCACGACTTTGTTTCTCGATTCAGTTCTCGATTCGAAACTACTTTCTTTTTTATGAAATGTGAAACGACGCGGTTTTTTGTGTAATTTCCTTGAAACATTTTCAAAAGTCTCGTCGTTAAAGTAACATACATTACGTAAGGTCGTTATTTGAATGCGCGAGCGCAAAAATTATCAGAAAAATGTTAGCAGATTTACTAAACAGCGCCTCAGACCAGTTTGCCTACACCACTCACTAGACAACTCACTAGACAACTCACTAGACAACTCACTAGACAACTCACTAGGAGCTCCATCTCGAGGGTCGACTGTCGACTGTCGAGTGCAACGCTGAAGTGGCTAACACGCTCAGGGCCTGTCGGTAAGCGGTTACCGTAACTATGGACCCTTCCGACATCAGTTGTATCACTGGCACGTTGCCGACCCTGAGACATAACAGTGGAAAGTCTCGTGGACCTGTGATGTCACCGGCATACCTACACCAAACACCAAACCGGAACACAGCAATGCAAGCATTACTGCTTAGTGGCAGAAATAGGAAAAAAAACAAGTCAAGTGCGTGTCGGGCCACGAGCAGTGTAGGGTTCTGTAGTTATAAACTTATATTTACTATATGTTTTACAAAACTAACAACTTCATCTATTACATTTTTAATTTTAACAAAACATTGCATTTTAAAGCTTAATATTTCGCAAACGGATCCCTGAATCGAAAAATAGTTTTTACTTATCCGCAATATTAAAATACCTATCCAACACCCTACATTATGGGATAGAGAAAAAAACATGTTGGTGTGATTAATATGCCATGACAAATTACAGCTTTCTTGTACGAAGAGTCTCTGAGCTAAGCCGCGGACATACAGACAGACAGACGGACGGACATGGTGAAACTTTAAGGGATTCTATTGAGGAACCCTAAAAAACTAAGAGCTACCAATGACACGTTACCACAAGTGGATTATTACAGTGAAGTTATGTGTCAAGCTAGCTTCTGACCGTGACTTTGCTCGCGTGGAGCGCCGATTAAAGTACGTACCTAGAATGTGTATTGATAACTACATTATATCGATGTAGATAGAGTATACATTATATAAAAACTATTTCAATCTGGTAATCCCGAGCACAAAGATTCAATATCAACAGATCCGGAAGAAACTTTTTAAGGTTATTTTCTCATTTATCTAGTTAAATACGGGTCAAGCCAATTACACTAATTATTTGTTTTCATTTTACTTTAAATTATTCTTATTTTTAATCTACGAACAATATTTTGTGTCCAGTAAATTATTTAATTTGATATGTATATGCAATTGTTTTTAAAATATTTTTTGTTGCCTTTCTTTCGTGTCTTGGTCGCGGAGGAACAGGCAGTAGATAAAACCGACGTTTCAAAGTGATCCTTGTGATTTTAATGAACAAATGAATGTTGACTTTGACTCTGACTTCACACCACACTCGATACACTCGTTGAATATTTATATTAAAGCTAGTTCGGGCGCATTTATGCCAATCAATGTTTTGACAACGCTCACAGAGACGCCGCAGAGGTCTGTGCTTTCACAACGCTCACAGAGACGCCGCAGAGGTCTGTGCTTTCACAACGCTCACAGAGACGCCGCAGAGGTCTGTGCTTTCACAACGCTCACAGAGACGCCGCAGAGGTCTGTGCTTTCACAACGCTCACAGAGACGCCGCAGAGGTCTGTGCTTTCACAACGCTCACAGAGACGCCGCAGAGGTCTGTGCTTTTCTTTACATTTATGAGTTACAAAAGTTTTTATGATGTCACAAGTACAATTCAAATGTGATTATGTAAATAGTGAATTACATAATCAAATTTGAATTGTACTTTGATTTCCATTAAGTTTACTTTTATCAATGACTCTGCTTGTACGGGAGAGGAGTTTAAGGATTTTGTAATAAAGACTGGAATGTCTTAAATAAAAATATGTAACGCGTTACGCATTACAGTTACATGACCATCCTGATTGACGGTGACATTCACAATTAACAAATTAAACTTATTGTTCTCAGTTGTGACTCTTCCAGTCTCACTGTTCATTACTTTCCAAGTGGACTTTACTTGGTATTGATTATTTTTAATTTTTGAACTCCTATGACGCGCTTTGCTTCGCGCTCAATGCTTTCAGTATTGTTATTCTAAAAGCATTTTCCTAAAATTGAACACGAGACATTGGAAACGAGTCCATGTCATTTATTTAAATGAAATGGTAATTTTACCAGACACGACAATAGAGGTCTCTAAACTTTATGCTGAAATAAGTCAAAAGAGTTCAAAAATTAAAAATAATCAAGACAAAGTAAAGTCCACCTGGAAAGTAATGACCAGTGATACTGGAAGAGTCACAACTGAGAACAATAAGCTTAATTTGAAAATTGGCAAAAAAAAATTAAAAGTTAGAAAGGTAGTATCTACCTTTGGCAAAGTCATGTTTAACTTATATCTAAGGTAATTTTCTGGTTGTGGCAAGCTGTTGCTGTAAGGGAATGTGAACATTACAATTATTAATTTGTAGAGAACACAGGGAATCAAACTATTTAATTCGTTCTGATTTGTTCACATTACCCCTATTTCCAAGACAAATAATTAGATTTGATTCACTGTCGAATTTGTACTTTGAAACTATTTCATGAAGGTACACACTGATTTATGACTGAATTTCCCAATTTCATAGTCAATAACTGGCTCATATTTTTTTCTAATTTCATCGCTGAACATAATAGCTTTTAATTATGAGAAATTAAATGTAAAGTTTGTGATGTTTCGTCATTGACACCGCTGGGAAGCGGGTGAGGCAGGATACACTGCTTCCGGAATCTCAGGGCGATGCCGATCACATGTGGAATTATTTATATATTTTTTGATTTTAACATATTGTTTAAGTTGTTTTTTTCTTGTGTTACCCGTGTTGCATGCTGAAATACCCACGGAGTCATCATTTGTCAAGTCAGTTGTTACAGTAGGAATATGACAGCCTGCATCAATAATTTGGCACCCCACCACTTACTAATTAGTTGAATAAACTCTGGGTTCTGAGTGTGGCCGAGCATTGAGAGGCTTCTTCCAGGAGTCTCATTTGTTTGTGGGCATTATATGACAACCGGGAACACAATTCTTTGGCAGCCTTCAATTCCAGCAAAACCTGGTGAAGTTTGGACTCCTTCTGGCGTGAGAAAGCGAGTAAATGTTACGAGTCAACATTTAAAAAAAGTTAACTTGGTTTTTCGAAACGAAGAAACAGTCAAATACCATATATAAAAGAAATGTAAACACAAGTTGAGGTTATACAATTTGAAAGTTTGTGTAATTTGTGTATACTTATTTGATGGGAAATAGTATTCCAACGTTTGTAATGTAAACAAAACGAGCAACAAACACTTACAAACCTCCTAACCGTTAGTGTTTGGTCAATTTCACTTTATTTGAATAAGGTACACTACTAATAAAATTTCTACACGTAATCTAGTTAATCTAGATTTCAAAGCGATAAATTCAGAAAGGACTACGTTAAAAAGCCTAAATATATTTAAAATCGAATAAATAAACTCAAAAACTGGAGCTGCTACTAATGGTTTTGCCGCAAACAAAAACAACTGATTAATTACCGACATGAGTGTAGTTTGATTCAATCAATACACACGAGTCGGGAATCGTATTTTCTTCCAAGTACATAGTGCTTTATAATAGTATAACAACGAGGAAATATTCACATGTATTGTTACATATATTTGTGGACTTCTCGGGCAATATATATATATATAATATATAAGTTGTCAATACCAGAGTGGTTGGGCATTCAAATCTGCACTATCACTACTCTAGGCGGCATTCCAGTGGACAATACACTAATTCGAATAAATTATTTTGGTGAGCGCATTTTTTTTTTAATTTAGTGTTCAGCAAAAACAAGTGGCCAGTATATTTTTTTGGATTTGGTGATAAAAACTATTTGTCTCAAAAGCAGTATCCATTTTTGGATTGTCTTTTGGCAAAGTCGGCTACCTTGTTAAGGTACTTACCGATATTATCCAAAATTAAAAACAGCAATAATTAATTATCGTTTCATTTACTATAATACTATAATGACGTACTTTCTAAGCAGGTATAGTATATAATAAAGAACCTGCCAACGAGTACTAGTTCCTCTTTCACTCGTTTCAATCACATTCTAACGTGCGGAGACTCGCTCTCACGACGTCCCTGTGACGCTGCCGAGGACTCAAGGAAGGATAGAAGCGCACTCGACCATTTAAAATTGGTAGAAACATAACGGAGACCCGGTCACGTGTCGGCGCAGCCGCTCGCCCATCGCCTGCATCCCTTTCGACGGCATCCCTGACCTTTCCACCCGAAGGTCCTCGACCGTCTCTCGGGACGCCCCTCTCCTCGCGCGGCAACGGGGGGAGGGCGGAGGCCCGCGCCCTCGCGCGGCTCGCTGCCGGCAGCACTCGGCTCTCCCGCACGATGGCGTCCGCACGCAGTCCCCGCTCGCGCACGCTCTCCGCGCCGCTCTCCGCCCCGCTCTGCGCGCTGCTCTGCGTGCTGCTGGTCGCTCCGCTCGTGACGCCGGCGCTGCTGGCACCGCGGCACCGGCGACAGCTCCCCGACGACGACGCTCTGCAGCCGCTCGAGGTATGAACCGCGGGACTGATCCCGGCGCCATCGCCGCTGCTACCTTTACCGTCGTTGCGCTCTCATCGAGTTTAAACCTTATTTATTTCGAGTAATATTGAGAGCTAGTGGTTTAATATTACTTGAGACGGCACTGGCGGTGGCGCTGTCGGTACTCGCTCCCTAACAGCTAATCGTCCTGTGACCTTCGCGCTCGCACATGCAACCAACTTTCAAACTGATACCAACTTTGGACTAAACTTTGATCGTAAGTAGGTCCAGATCTTGTAAAATCTTTAATCGGAGATCGCTCGTTAGTATGAGTTGCCTCATCTTCAAGTGTTGCGAAAATCACAGTCAAAGTTCATTGCCGAGCGAGCGGGTCACACTAGCTCCACCGACCGGTACAGTCAGCTCCACGAGTCGCGGCAACGTGATCCTTGGATGCTTCTGCGTTGTTACGAAACCAACAAGACGCGGCGCGGCTTACCTATCAGATTTAGAAGGCGACTTTTGCAGCTGATTGTACTCGGGATGTTCGGAGATGCAGCTTACATCCCTTACGCAACGCGACGCGACGCGACGCGATCCGTACCTACCCATGCGGCACGAGTACCTACTACATAACAAGGCTATTGTCTTTAATTTATATGTCGTAATAATCTTCGAGATTCTGCAGTACCTAGGGAACCAGACGAACACATGCAAACCTGCAGCATTTCCTAAGACGCTTATCAACTAACTTCTGCCCGCGACTTCGGCCGCATTCTCAACTTGATAAAACTGGACATTCGGCATCCGCTACAAAGATTATATCGTCAACGAACATCCATAGTTTCTCATCGATATACCCGTACATAATAGACATCGCTAGAATAGGAATTAGGATGTTTGGAATAACTTTGACGTAATCATTATTTACTTGGCTTTTTCGTTACGAGCTGTTGTTATGCATCACTTTTCAAGTAGGTATCTATGGAAACATCTTCAGAACAGGCACATGGCCTTCGTCATTCGTGATGACACACATAGTTCCAACGTTAAAACGTTAACCAAATAATTACATAATTAAATGAGTTAATGATAATGACAAGATTAGTAAATGCAGTGGTGCTCGTGTGTCATCCTTATTATATTATTATATAAGTGATTATTAAAATAATAATCGCGCACTCGACCCTTACCCCTGCATGATAGGCCCACCAGGAAGGGTGCTCCAGCCCTTCTAAGTAGGACAGTCTACTTACCGCACTCTAGCCCACGCTTCGTGAAGCTCTTGAGGGGTTAGATACATCCCAGTAATCCCAGTGGACCCTCTCCCTCCCTAAGAACCTCCGGAGTACTTCCATCCCCCCCGTCCCTCCATTCCGTCCCCTCCGACAGACAACACTTCCATTACTTTCACTGATTTCTGATCAAAGCTGACTTAAGCTGAATGAAGGATCATCAAAAATATATCCAAGCAGAGTTGTTGTCTGATTCTTGTAGAGTTGTAGAGTTGTAGAGTTGTAGAGTTGTAGAGTTGTAGAGTTGTAGAGTTGTAGAGTTGTAGAGTTGTAGAGTTGTAGAGTTGTAGAGTTGTAGAGTTGTAGAGTTGTAGAGACGTTTGTATATGATCCTTGTGATTTCAATTCATAAATACCTATTGACTTTGATTTATGACTTTGACTTACACATTTTGTGTTTTATTCAATTAATATCTCCTTTTTGACATTAAAATACTTATGTAAAAATAATAAAAAAATTATGAATTATATTAACAGAAAAAATATTACATTCCAAAACAGTCTTATTTCCAAAAATATCCAGTATATCAGTCATGTAGTTCCATTTATACAAGCTCTGCTTAATTTGATGCTGTGTCAAAATGTCCAGTTTTATTTATATACTTATTATTATAATTGCAGTAGGTAGGTACTCGTGGATGCATGTCCAGTGGGTACTCGCGGTGACAATGTTCAGGTTTCCTGCGAAGCCAGTTTAGTGGATGTAGGTCGCGCTGCCCGGAGCGACGGATCTAGACCGATCTACTATTAACATTAACATTACACTTTTGGTTGAATCGAACTGCGAGCGAGAGAGAGCTCCTTCATTACAACTTTAATGTATTTAAATGAGTAGTGTCGAGGTGAGCGAGCCGGCGCGTAACGAACGCGGCGTGTTAGTACTGTAGTGCGGTGGCGCGGTGGCGCGGTGGCGCGGTGGCGTGGTGGCGCGGTGGGTACGACGCACAATACTGACGGAGCGTTGCGCAACCGCGCAACACCGCGTTAGGTAAACTGATTCGCGTTCCAGTTATACTCTGCCGGTAACACCAGCGATGACCTACCTACCTACCTACCTACCTACCTACCTCTACACGTCGACGCCGCCTCGAAAACTGCTATGCGAGTCCTTGCACGCATACATAATCGCCCACATCCGATACCTTGAGAAATTAATCAACTATTCCAATTCAATGCTATACCTGTAACTGAATAAATTAGTTCAAAATAGCACTCATTTGAAGTAAAGAGTTGGATGTCGTAATGTAGAGCAAACTGCACTGGTTGACCTCCCGTCATATGAACCCCCCGCGCCGTCGGACCGTCACACGCGACGCGACGCCACGCGGCGCCACGCGATGCGAACGACACGGATAATCGATTACATAAGTTTGCATAATAAGATTCGGAGAGGTTTCTCGAATCGAGTCGGTCGGTCGCGGCTCCCGACTCCGCACTGCACAGATCTATCTACTGTACTAACACACCGATATTTGCATAGAATATATGTGTCCAGTGGGAAATGTTATATACATTTACTAATGAAATATTAACATTTCCCACTCTACTATTATGTCTTTAATTTCTGAACTGAATAAGATCAATCGAATGTATTAATTTGGCTTTGCTCAATGTATCATATGAGTGGGTTCATAGCAGCTTGCACCAAAATACATAAGTTAATAAGTATTCAAATATGTATATACAAATGTGTTGGTGTTGTCAGCTTGTATGAACCGACCGCGACCTCTACCCGCCTTAACACCTCCCTAACGCATATGCGCTCGACTCTCGCCTTCACCGTCGACATCCGCCTACTCGCATCAACAAACATCCAGGATGTAGGATGTATGCAGCTCACTGCATCTGTGTCTGAGTCCAGTTCATGACCAGACTAGGAGTAGGATCTAGCATTACAGCTACTATCATGGCTGGCTTTTTAACGACTTGCTTACTTCACTTTACAATCATTTTTATATAACCTATTCAATACTCAGGTACCTACTCTGTCGACTGAAGATTCCTGAAAGTACGTAGGTAGGGACACGTACTATCGATACCAACAAACGAGGAAAACAATCGGTTAACCTATCTATCTGACAAAATCGTTGGATTTATTCACTGGCCGGTCAAGATATTTTAACATTATGTGAGGGAAACATTATGGACCTCACGTGTGGCTCCCGGTGTACCTAGCTCGTAATTACATGGATACCGGTAGGTACTTACCGGTAGAAAACGAGGTTATTTTTACATAAATGGAAAACGTCCGTCGTCTTAATTTCCATAATAGATTGCAACGCCCTATGGTAACATTTGGAGGCGTCATACCAATCGATTGCAAAAACCCGCATTATTCTAATTCAAGAAGTTAGACTCACGTCCCTTCATCAAATGGAAAAGAACTAATGATCTTCAAACGCCTGAAATAACTAAAAACGCTCTCAATAAAGTCACCTTTCAGTACTACATACTTACGGAATTGATGATCCTTCTATATTAATCATGTATCTACTAACTACTTTCAAGTACAAAATAAGGTTAGTTTGCGATTATGAGATTGTGTGTGTGTGTGTGTGTGTGTGCGTGTGTGTGTGCGTCGCTCGGGCAGGTGGTCATTGTGTCAAGTTCAGTTTTCAGCATACACGTCGCGTCGCGTCGCGTCGCATCGCGGGCATTGTGGCGTGGTTCCGCGCCAAGCAAGGTGCAAGGTCGATTGCAGGTGACGTGACGCGACGTGACGCGACGCAACGTGCGGACGGACTCTCCGTACAAAAAACTTAACAATTGATTTACTGAACAGATTAGACTGGGACTTGCCACCGAACACTGCCTTACTATCGGCCATAACAGACAACATTCAGCGAAGGGCCTAAGTAAATACATACCGAGCGACGACTTATCTATGTAATTATACATAATATAAATATGAGTAGATAGGTAGGTAGATATAGTAGCCACGCTGATCCTGACGGGGGTTTAGGGGAGGAGAGATCTTGCAATTATATATAATCTGTAGCCCCACTACACTTTTGATAGTTAGCTTCTTATTTGAAAGTTGTCTTTATAGTTATTTTGAATTAACAAGTGATATTTATATTGTTATACAATTATTCCAATTACATTTATTATAAATGACGTTTGGTATAGAAATGTGCGTTATACAGGGTGTCCCGAACGGTAATTCCAATCATAAAAGAGAACAAACTCCTGAAACTCTTTTTAGGATAAAGTTTGCGTCCTTAAGTCCTTACCTAATATTTTGTTAATAACAAAAAAATAAGTCGAATTAAAAAAAAAACAGGAAAATAATTTTGATATTTTTTGAAACATCCTTTTATCAGTTTTAGGCTATGTGCCAACTCTAAGACTACTTTTAATCGACCAAGATGTTTGACATCGGAAACCACCTCCAGAACCGCTGCTTTATTTTATAGCTGATTTGACTATAAGTCTCTTCATAAAAAAACATCAAATTCACAGAAGTCCTAGAACATGTCTTGCCTCGTAAGTGTCTAAAATCGCCGTCCAGTCATAACATACTTGTTCTGGGATACACTGTACATGATTTTGTCTAAATCAATGACCGCGAGACTGAGCGCTTGCCTGCCTGCCGATCATCACAAAAACCAGCAAATATTCAATTATATAGGGAGGGACCCCACTCGCAGCAGCCAAGTCGACATTCTCCTGAACCCCCCTCCAACCCCCCCGCCCCCTCTGGCCTCGCACTCTTTTTGTGATGTTCTGAGCTGCGCAATGTGTTCCCGAGTTGCGTTAGAAATGGTAAACAATTGCGCGCGGTTCTTGCGCGGTTGTTGCGCGGTTCTTGCGCGGGTTCCCACCGCAACAGTACGTGTATTGCGTTGCACAGATTCTACTTATTCATGTATTACCATCTAAAGAAGACAAAGAATACATCGCAACCTAACTAACTAGATTATATTGGAACGCTCTGTCTCGTGTTTTCGATCTTGTCGCTGCACCCTCATAGGGGTTGAATATCGAAATAGTAGGTACGAGTTGCTGCCTTCCCTCCCTACAACAAAGTGAACAAACCCAATCATCAGTTTGATATATTTAGAAGACGCGGGCGATGTGCGTCGCAGTGGGCCGTGTCAGTGAGTGGCTCAGCTTTGACCCACATTATGACATATTGTGCGGAGATCGAGCCTTCCAGTTGCGGTCACTTAGTAATCGACTCACGATATGTGTGTGTCTTTGTGTGTGTGTGTGTGTGTCGCGTGAGTCGACCTCTCACCGCAGTCACATGCGAGTGTGCGGACGCAGACTCCTCGCTCACTCGGACTATCCCTAATCATCCGGTGATGGCTTCTGCATGGTGGTGGCGCGCTTCTAGCGGTGCGGGTTCGGTGCTGTGCGGTGCGGTGCGACGCTGACAGAGTCGGTTGGTTGTGTGCAGGAGGGCGGCGCGGCGCAGACGCGGGAGAAGCGCAAGCTGGAGGGAGTGACGCAGGCCAAGTTCGGCATCAAGAACGCCGTGCTCGGCTTCGTGTTCGGGGTGAGTGACGCGACGAGAGGAGACGGCGCTCCGAGCGCTCCGAGCGCTCCGGACGCTGAGAGCGCTCGCTCTGACCGCAGCCCTTTCTTCCGTAGAAAATCAACTCGCTGATCGACGCGAAGACGCGACTCGTGGAGTCGCTGGACCGGAAGAACATCGAGATCAACAAGCAGTACGGCATCGAGCCGCCGTCCGAGGGCGGGCTGGCCTCGCTGACGGGCGTCATCGGCCAGGTGATCGGACCCAAGCTGCAGCTGCTGGGGCCCAAGATCCAGGCGGTGACGGGGCTGCTGGGCGGAGGCGGGGGCGGCGGCTCCTCAGGTGGGGGCGGAGGACTCGGCTCCATCCTCTCGCTGGTGACGTCGCTGTCGGGCTCCTCGTCCGGCGGCGGTGGCACCGGCGGCACCGTCGAGACCATCGACTCCTCAGAGGAGGACGACTCCTGATCCCCGGTTCGCCATCCCCCCTCCCACCCTTCCCTCCCGCGTCCCCCGTCCCAGTGATCCTCTCGACTTTTGTATTTATATTGTAAATAGTATTAGGTGCGCTGTGGTATTAAGACATTAAATATTTTTCTGTAGATGAGTGTTTTTCTGCAGCACTTCAGCACCCGACGTCCCACCAGCGCCACCAGCGCCACCAGCGCCACCAGCCACCAGCACGGCGCATCCACTGTAGATAGTTCATGTAGAGTAGTGATGCTTGTTCCCATACAGAGTAACTATACATATAGAGTAGGTATCGCTAGCATCGTTGCAGCCATTTTATTTTAGTTAGTTGTTTTGGTCAACAAATAGCATAACCACTTTCGTTCTAGTCGCGCTTGCTGTTGTGTTGTAGGTTTTAGTCATTTCCTAAGCTTTGTTTTTTTTGTCGTTTCTTTAGCATTGTTTTGACCCGCCGCTGTATTGTAACTATGTGAGTTTTAGTCATATCCTCAGCTTGTTAATTTTTAGTCATATCCTCAACTTTGTAATTTTTAGTCATATCCTCAGATTTGTAAGTTTTAGTCATATCTCAGCTTTATAAGTTTTAGTCATATCCTCAGCTTTGTAAGTTTTAGTCATATCCTCAGCTTTGTAAGTTTTTGTCTTTTCTCAGCTTTGTTTTGTCTCGCCGATTTTTAACTAGTAGTGTTGTCTCGAAGTGTTGAAACTATGAGCACATAAACTTGCTTGCGAGTAAAAGTCCATTTTTAGCCCTTAATATGGACTTTCAAAACTTTTTTTAAGTTCAGGACCTTGAATGAGTGAATGTGTGTGATATAGGATAGATTGTACGGTCACATATTCATAATCTCAAGGTTTGTGAATGTGTAAGGTGAAGTAATACGAGGCTGGTACAAGGACCAGCCGTTTAAAGTGAACAGCGGATATTCTAACTATCATCATCATCATCACTATGTTCTGGAGTTGTCGAGTTGTTGCAAGTATCCGATCACATGCAGATAAGAGGAATATTATATTTGCTAGTTTGTTCATTCGTTGAGTATTCTATTGGAAGACGGCAGCGCCATTGGCTCGTGTATAAAGTGTTAATATAATAGGTAGATAAGTAGGTGACGCAATCTACGTCGCACATATCATATATTTCGTGAAACGCTTGAGTTGTTACGAAGGTGAGCTCCTTTCGAGCGACCGCGATGGGCAACGTCGCGTCACGTGGCATGGCGTCACGTCACGTCACGTCGCGTCGCGTCGCGTTGCGTTGCGTTGCGTCACGTCACGTCGCAGTCAATGACGCATCGCGCCCTCCTTACTCTAATACCTTTGTACTGTTTATAAACTACTGTTACATCTAGAAAATTAATTAGAAAAAGATTCCTTTTATCAGTGTGAAACACCCGTGAGACGGACCCATCGGAATTAAGATATATTTCATTTAAAAATTTTATTATTTAAAATCAAATTCAACTGACTCAAGTTTGGTTCCAACAATATGAAGAATCACTTCACTTACACTATCTATTGATGTGTTTAAAGTATATGTTTTAGTGAAAATCTTAGATTTAAATAAATTGAAATCACTAGAATCATATAGATTATCTACATTGTAGAGTGCCTGGTCGTGTGTGTTTCTACACGCAACTTAGGTCGCGTTTTGTACATACACTGTACAGTGTACGTACAGTTAGTGTACATACATATATAATGTTATCCCGCTGAGGTTCCGTCAGGCGCGGGCGTCGCGCCACCGAAGCGAATACGCTGCGACAAACTCCTCGACCCACGCGTGGGTTTCAGGCAGGAGTTGCATTCACTACCGATAAGTATGCCAACTAAACTATTATAACTAACATGCATGTAGGTAACTGATTCATAAGTACATTAACTATATAGTTGAGCTTACGTTCCCTTGTAATTAAAGAGTACTCGCGCAAAATGTACATACAATTCGAAGGGTGTAGAATTGACAGTCACTATTAAAATAATCGAACGAGGTGGTGGGAGTAGCGTATCCTTAAGTGGCGTAGCACTCGTAGCACTCGTAGCCCGTAGCCTTTAGCGCGTACCGCGTAGCCTGCTCGTAGCACACACACCATTCATTAAAACTCCATCCGCAGTAGGTACCTACCTAGTCTACCTTCCAATAGAAACACGCAATCTGCGAGTTTGTACGTTCGTTTAGTATCAGTGAAGGGAGACTCACTTCAGTAGGAAAAGCACATTCATCTTTCACATTTAGAAGAGTACCTAGAGTAGTTAGAGGACATGTGGCACGTGTTTTAATGAGCGATCTCTAGTGTTGTGCTTAAACGCACTAATCTTAGCGGAGCATCCTTACTCCCTCAATAACTGCACACTTGTAGCTCTGTGCGACTCCGGTAGAGGGCTCCGCTCCGGCAGCGCGGTTCCCTCCACACCGTCCCTTGTAGTCCCACCTACCCACACCTACCCACACCTACCCACACCTACCCATCACCCAGTCATTTCAGGAATGCCAACCCAAACCAATCCTCTACCACTTTTGGAACCAATAAATAAAGTGATATGATTAAACTGATTATTTGCGAAATATACGAATCAAATTAAACTGCTGTTGATTTAAAAATGAGTTGATTTTCATTTATTTGTAGTTTTAGTACGACTCGTAGACTTCTAACTCTAACTCTGAATATTATATGTAGTTACTAAGCTGGTTGTATTAACGGGGAACCCGCCCTCGGCCTCCGCCCCCGGGGGCGGGGCGGAGACTTGCGACTGCGGGGCTGCGATTATTAAGTAGGATATTTGAACAAATGGTTAACTACTTTATGACATTCCGTGCGTGCAAACAGTTCCTTTTAGCGGCGTCCATTACGTAGGTAGGTATGCTTTTAACTAGGTAAGTAATTAAAAAAATATTCATTCAAAATTACCAAAAAACCACACGTGAGCACTAACTAGGTACCTATTTATTAAACTAAAATCAATAATTCGCGGTTCTCGGGAGTCCTAATCTTAAATATTACACATACGGATATATCACAGACAAGTACAAATAAAAAAAACAATTGATCGCACCTTATTTTAGATTTATAATGGTGTAGGTAAGTGCATACCTTTTCATATAAAGTTATATCGAGAAGCCACACGCGACCTCGTCTAGGTACACTTATGAACATTCATGTAACGGATATGAGTCACTCTCTCTCTCTCTCTCTCTCATGGTCTGGTTGAACAGATAGATAGTGTCAGTCAGCGCTGCAGGCGAGGTGAGGCGAGGTGAGGCGAGAGTTGCGCTGCTTGTAGGGTGAGTGCGAGTAAGCGGGTAATGAGAGATGAGTGTGTGGTTACGGCAGAGCCGGCGTGGCACTACGTCGCCGCGCCGCAGCTTGCGCAGCGCCTTCGCGACGCCGGACCCGCGTTCCTCGCGCACCCCGCAGCGGACTTCGCGCCAGGCGACAGCGACGCCGACCACGGACGATATCCCCAACTTCGACCGGAACAAGGTCAGCCTGGACTTCCCGGGGAACCTGTTTGGTCCGTCCGTGTCCCTCCTCATCCGCACTACTAAGGTCATCGGTGACGTCATACAGGTGAGCCGCACACATCATCACCGTACTAGGTGGACGTAGGGACGTAGGGACTTCAACACCTCCACCAGGTGCTAGTCGGACAATCGTCGAACAGTTTAGAATTAAGATGATAAATCAAAGTAATTTCATAGGAACGTTAAGATGCTGATATAATACATATTGTCATTTTTGGAAAGCAAATAGAAGAATCAGCCAAGAAATTGCAAAGATTATTAATATACTTAACATTTGTATGGTTCGGCCATTCTGAGAGCAGAATGAGTTCGGAGCAAAGAGAGATAATTAAATGAGATGTTCCGCATGTTTCAGAACTCAGCCGTACGTTACCAGAGCTTCCTGCGGCTCTTCCAGCCGCTGTTCCGGGGACAGTTCCAGATCAAGGGGCTGGAGCCCGCCACCACCACGACCACAACCCCCACCCCCCCGAGCCCCGCCCCCGCCGACAACGAGGTGCGACGCAGGCGGCATCTACCACTCTACATGTACGAAGCCTCACCTGAGCCTCACCAATCAATAAAATAAGACGAATCTATTAGAACAATATATAGGTATTACATAAATAGTATCCGTTATATTTAAACAAATGCTAAATTAGTACTCTTTACCTGTTAAATTGCCGTTTTGTTTGAACTGAAATATAGTTGCGGACTGACTTCGAATGCTGAACTCGATTTTTGAGATAATTTTCTATTCCCGAAATAAAAAACATGCTCAATTCAAAACTTCAGTTTTGTTTATAAGTCTTGAGTTTTCAAACAATGTCGATGAGATATATTTTAATACCTTGGAAGAGAGATCTTCCTAGCTATTTCCTACACGGCGCGGTGGTGGGACTAGATTTCTTACTAATTTTCTTCCACTATGCTCCACCACCAGCTCTAGGATAGAGCATCTACGCCACCGTACCTTTTCGCAACATCAAATTAGAAAAATAAAAAGGTCCAGTCGAATTATATTTTCCATACAAAACTGCAATTTCTTATGTAATTACTTAATATTTGCTGCACAAAAAAGCAGTTCAACCAACATCAATGTTATATAGTACAGCCATAATAATGATATGAGATGAGATGAATCTCCGCAGCGCTCAATTATTATAAGAACCAATAATCATAAGATAATTTAGTTCTGTTTGATTCTGTTTGCAATGTTGTTCGTAGATAAATAACCACACAATTGTAACTAAGTAACTAAGTATAGTGGTGAGTTATCAACTTCACTATGAAACGCTGTTTTTCGTCGATTTTGCTGACGTTTCGTTGCTAGTATTATTGTAGTCACGATCGAAGTTTGTTTTACTTTAGACTCAAAAACTTATCTCTCACTAGCACCGAGCTCTCGACGATTCCTGTGTGCTGCATTAGCTACTAAACGTCACCAACACCGATTCAAAACACTCGTATTTATATAAGTACCTACTTAATTGTAATGAACACCTACCGCTGTACCTACTCGTAGGCCCGGAGCTGGTTGGAGTCAATCCTCGGGAACCGCTCCGACTCCTCCGCTGTGAGAGTGCCTTTAGTCCTTCCCGTAGGAACATCTGTGGTGCATCGACGCGACGTGTCCGGGAGATCACCGAACATCTGTGGTGCATCGACGCGACGTGTCCGGGAGATCACCGAACATCTGTGGTGCATCGACGCGACGTGTCCGGGAGATCACCGAACATCTGTGGTGCATCGACGCGACGTGTCCGGGAGATCACCGAACATCTGTGGTGCATCGACGCGACATGTCCGGGAGATCACCGAACATCTGTGGTGCATCGACGCGACGTGTCCGGGAGATCACCGAACCGAGCCGAGCTCACGTCGCACTCACGTCGCACGTGCTAGTTCAATGCTTGTTTAGTTTACTATACGAACATAATTATTTTAGTTAGTTATAAGATGAGTAATGATGCGTTGCCTCATATAGATAAACTAGCTTCTTTCCACGGCTTCGTCCGCGCGGTAACCGGATAATAATTAGCCTATGTGTTATTCTGAAGTTACGCAGCGACGATCTCGCCGACCACCTACTAATGTAACTCGTGGCACTGCCGCCCCGGGTTCAGCTGTATGTGGATTATCTGCCTCTGAGCGGAAATCATATTTACATTTATACTTCGTGCAGACAGGAACTACTACGGAACAAGTAACTGCCCATCTACGAAATATCTGTCCTCACGATAACTGCACGGCTGAAGCGTTAAAGCCGCGCGGTGATTATGCATCGTTCAAGCTGACAGTATCAACTAAAAATGTTGCTGAATATTTAAAACCCGAACACTGGGCAGAAGATGTCCATATCAAGCCGTGGCGAAGTGGATTTCGCAAGCCACAACACCAAGCGGAGCAATCCTAGCTCAGCACGAAACAAAACCTACTCGTTATTTTATCAGAACGTTAGAGGTCTTCGTACTAAGTTAGACGTCTGCAAAAAGGCCATATTAGTGGAATCAGCCGATTTATTTGTGATGACGGAGACTCTTCTGATAAGTAGCGTACATGACGCCGAAGTGTTCCCTCCAGGGTACACGGTGCTGCGCCGAGACCGCGCTGGCGATGCTGGATGGGGAGGAGTGCTTCTTGCGGTTCGTGACCAATTTCAAGTGCAGCAGGTAGTGGATGTTGACGGCTACTTGAACGATATTGAGGTATTGATAGGTATTGTAACTCTTAAATACAAAAGAATTATTCTGTGCGTAGTGTATATTCCCCCTAGTTCAAAAGATGAGAAATATTTAAATACCTTTTGTGTTATTGAAAACCTAATAGCTAAATATCATAAATTAGATGTGTTGGTTGTAGGCGATTTTAACTTAAATTCTTGTAGTCAAAACGTATCTCTGCAATATGGTTATTTGTTATCTTACTGTAAATTAAAACAACATAATATGATTCGCAACAAATTAGGCAATATGTTAGATCTGGTCCTGAGCAATTTCGGCGATGAGTGGATTGAGGTGACTGGAGACGTAGAGCCTTTAGTCCCCGTGGACGCGCATCACCCGCCCCTCTCGGTTAGTGTGCGCTGTCCGCGCCCGGTGCGGCGGCGTCAGGACGGTGCCGTGCGTGACCAGCCCTCGCAGCCGCCCGCAGACATTCACACAGCGGACCAACATCGACCATTCAATTTTCGTAAAGCCGATTTTCCATCACTATATGCTGAGTTGTATTCGTTTACATGGGAAAACGTATTTTCATCATCCAACGTTGACGAAGCAGTCACTTCTTTCTATAATAAATTAAACTCGTGTTTTAGTGCTCATGTTCCAAAAAAAAATATTAACTTTAATAATAACTCTAAGTACCAGTATCCGACATGGTTTACGCCAGAGATAGTAAAAATACTGAAAACTAAATATTTCCACTTGAAAACATACAAGAAGCATAAATTAGACTTTAATTTAGAAATGTTTAAATTTTATAGACAACAGGCCAAGCAGCTTATCAATCTGGCTTACGATGGGTACATCCGACGAACAGAGACGAACATAAAGAAAGACCCAAAGAGTTTTTGGAAGTTTGTTAAGGAGCAGCAATCCTCTCGGGTAGTCTGCACGGAATTTGAATTCGATGGGCAAACTGTGACAGGTCTAGACGCAGCGAACGCATTTGCAACGTATTTTAGTTCTGTCTTTCTACCTCAAGACCCGATTTTATCCGCAACTGACGTACAAAGCGATGCAGCGGACCCACTTTGTTCCTCGCGAATTGCACTAGATCATGTGAGTCCAGCAGACCTATCATCAGCTATCCGCCGCCTAAAGGCTCATACTTCCACTGGACCGGATGGGGTTCCGCCGTTTATTTTGAAGGATTGTAAGGCTGTCCTCGAGGAGCCGCTTCTTTTTATTTACAATTTAGCATTAACATCAGCTACATACCCACAATCGTGGAAAGTTTCTCGCGTTACTCCTATACCGAAGGGTGGTTCCAGGTCAAAGGTTGAAAACTATCGGCCAATAGCGGTTCTGTCGGCCTTCGGCAAGGTTTTCGAATTCATACTCAACCGCTACATCACCAGACATGTCGAAACCCAGCTAGCCGAGAGCCAGCACGGATTTAGAGCCGGAAAGTCTACGACCACCAACCACATAAACTTTATTGACTATGCTGTGATAGAGATGGAGCGAAATAAACAAGTTGATGCGGCCTACTTCGACTTCAAAAAAGCATTTGATCGCGTCCATAATAATGTACTTCTACGTAAATTATCAGCTATAGGATTCGCACCTAATTTTTTGAAATTATTTTCTAGTTACTTTTCTGACCGTGTACAGTATGTCCAACTCTCTGGGTACCAATCTAACCTATACGCGACTTGTTCTGGTGTTAGCCAGGGTAGTACACTGGGGCCCACTCAGTTCCTTATCATGATAAATGACCTGCCTAGGGTCGTCAGAACAGCTAAATGCCTCATGTTTGCTGATGATCTGAAGCTATTCTTGGGTATAGGCAACTCCAGTGACTGCGAAGCGCTACAGAGGGATATTGATAGTGTGATGAATTGGGGAGTACGTAACCAATTAGAATTTAATAGCTCAAAGTGTAAAACCATCTCTTTTACAAGGTCGCGCGAGCCTTTGCAATACAACTACCATATATCGGGTGCACCGCTCGAACGCGTCACGGAAATTCGAGACCTAGGACTGACCTTGGATGCAGAGTTGACCTTTAATTCGCATATTCTGGATATATCTAACAGAGCTTTTAAATCACTGGGTTTTGTTATGCGTCAAACATCTAGATTCCAAGATAGGAATGCCATAATAACTCTTTACTACGCGTTCGTGAGGAGTAAATTAGAGTATAACTCTCTAGTGTGGGATCCGCATGAACAAAAATATATTATTATGCTAGAACGAGTTCAACGAAAATTTGCACGTTATCTATATATGAAAATGCATGGGTACTACCCTTATTTGTATCCGTCTTTGTTCGTAGCCGGAATGGTAGGTATCAACACTCTTGAGCTACGACGCAAGTGTGCATTGTTAATGCACTATTACCTGCTGCTCAATGATAAGATTGATAACCCGTCCGCGCTGGCTCGCTGCGGCTTGTATGTGCCAGAGAGGAGACGTCGTCTGCGCGCGCCACCTCTATTCGCGGCCCCGTCGGTGCGAACGCAAACTGCCCGATATGCTCCTACGACGCAGGCCCTTAATCTGCTCAATGCCTTGCTTGCTCAGAAACCAGAAATCGACGTACACTTTTCAAATGTTAATGAAATTTTAAACAGTTGTATCAATTTTTTTAGTTAATTGTTTACCTTTAAGTGACAATATTGTAAATGGCTCACTGCACGTGTTGGTTTATACTGTAAGTGCAGTAAGCAGCTGAATCTAAATAAATAAATAAATAAATAAATAAATAAATAAGCTATATTACTGTAAAGTATCATCAGAATACGTTCTGTAGTTTTTGCGTGAAAGAGTAACAACCGGTCCGCATCGCGGCAGCATCTGACCATTCCCCACTTTATAATAATTATGATCTATTCTAAGGTACAGCTTATTTTATATATAGGTATTTCTTACGTGGCTCTGTCCCGTATAAAAAATTTAATTAAAGTGTAAGTAGATACCTACTTTTTGTAAATGTACCTAGTGTAAATGTGGTCGCTATGTTTTTGGAAAGGTTTATAAATAAAACGTAACAATGATGTACCTCCATGTTTTTATTGTTATATCGACAGTCCCTGTTAGATCTCCAACACGGGTCACCAACACGGGCCGTCATCAGGTAACAGGGAGGACTGACTGACTCAGAGACCAGTGGATATTATTTACAAGGTACATTAACATCCGGTTAGTGTAGCCTCAGAATCATGGACCTACCTTCATTAATATTTAAGCTAGTAGGCTTTAATTCGATTTTTAGTCAATTAAGTACTTTTATTTTTTAAGTTTACCAATTATGTTGGCTTGTATTCATCTTCATTAATACTGTTAAATACCAATAAACGTTACTTAAAAAATAAATAAAACATACTTTTGAATTGGTAACAACTTGAATAAAGGTAAACATTTAGAATGGTTAGGTTTCAGTAATACATTATCAGGATAGGTAGAGAGAGGACAGGCTACCTGGCGTCCATTATCCGAGCCGATCCCGTCACAAGATAAACCATGGAGGAAATAGCCTCTACGTTTAGTAAGAGAGAAACATCCAGCTTTGAGCTTTATTCCACAAACTAGTTAGGGAGGTAGGTACTAACCATCTACGTATCTTTGTTCGCTTGTTCTCTGTCCAGTGGCGCCATCTGTTGCATCTGTTTGAGCTGTCGGATAACATGGGTACGGCTGAGTTCCCGGCACAGAGCGCCAGAAGCCGAACATTGCCCGCCGATTTATAATCCTCAAACCAGATTATATATCAGGTCATAGCGTATCCAAGTTACAATAGCACCAATATATCGCGACCCTTCTCCGCAACACGCTCGCCCTCTTGCGGAATCTTCGTACACTAAACTAGGCACGTTTACAAAATATTAACATAATACAGGGTGTCCCAGTATATGTATATAATGTTAAAAAGAGGCCGGGAAACAATGTCTGTTCTGCGGCTTTTGGATTTCTTTCTAACCGCGCGCTAAAACACCCACGACGACCGGTGGGCGCTCAGCTGATTTTTATTGTTTTCTCCATGTAAAAAGTTATACCTATCATATAGTGATGTACTGTTTGTAAACTTGTAGTTTGTAGTGTTGTGCAAGTCTGGTGCTGTTTTATAAATAAAACATACACAGTGGTGACAGTTTAAATTGCAAAACAATCTATCGTGGACACAGAGAGTGTTTTTCTTACCCTCAACTACAATAAAGTCGTACAGTTGAAGGTAACCGGTCTGTGGTATCACTGAGATATGAGAGAACCTGTTTTAAAATGGGGCGCTACCCCTACGTGATTGACATTCGAACCGTAGATCAATAATTTTAATCCTAAAAAATTAGGAATCACTGTCAGAACTGCCAGCGCCATCTATCTCTCCGTCCGCTTAGTGAGAGATCATTATCGATCAACGTCCAGATTGATCCTTGTAGACTTCGTACTGAACGGGGTGCCATCTAGCGCCGAACAGCTGAACCACCCGGGTCGTGAACAGCGCCACCTACACGAATCTGTGCGTTGGCGCCATCTGTGAATTGTCGGATTAACTATTTCTCCGTCTGCCTTACTAAGCTTGTCTCATTAGATTAATAGTTAATTATGGAAGTTTTTAAAAGGTGGCGTTGCCTGCTCAATATCCAATTCACTTTAACACAACGAGTGCGTCAGAGTTCCGTTCGGGGCTGATGTTCCCATAGATCGGAACAGATGCTTGTACAGATGCCCGAGTGCGAGATGTCACAGTCAAATACTCCCCTGATCTAGGACACCATGCCATGCTCTTGGTAAAGCTTGATATTAAGAAAGACAAGCCATGCCCACGCCTACCGGTCAGCGGCGGTTTTTACCATCGTATAATTAAGATTTATTCCTAATAAACTGAGTAAAAGTTACAAACGCTAATTTTATTTCGTACACGCGTGTGGTGCATGTCGCCGCCATTGTGCGGGCCGTTGGCTATCGCGCGAGGCCCGCACGAAGCGATACGTTCTATGCTATTATAGAACGAACATCTACGTCTACGTGACATCAACGATCAATCTTCAGTGAGTGTGGCTTCGGAAATAAAGTGGTCCTTGTCACCTAACGCGATACACACGCTTCAACATGGCCGAGTCCGAAGATACTTTGCGTAAACTTCGTATTCTTCGGGGCCAATGCAAGGTTACCGTTATGCGTATCCAGACGTTCGTAAACGACGATCAGTTCTGCGTTTGCAACCGTGGATGTTCTGAAAGCGCATGAAAAAAACGCGTCAGTTCTCTCAAAGGTTATGAAGCAGTACAATTGCACAACCTAAGCATCGACGGTCCATTAGAAGAACAATATTACTCAGTAAGTATTTGTCAAAATGAATGCCTATCTAAAAGTTTATTGGACAAAAACCGTCTTTGAATGTCCTAATGTCTCTATTGACTTGTAAATTGCCAAATATTGACATAACCGCATTTGATGGGAAAGATTTCTAAGTTTAAACCATTTTATGATTTGTTCATGGCTATTATATTTAATAATAATGTTCAAAAGTTGTTCAATTTGAGGAAATATGTAACGGATGATGCTGTGGCAGTCATTTTCAATGTACCTCTGGTAAATTAATTTGACAAGGAAGCATTAAACTTGTTGGAAAAACGTTTCGGTAACAAAGCGCGATTGGTAGGAAACCATAAAGGTTATGAGTCTCTTCACCACTCATTAAGCTTATGTGTAATGGTTTGGTGTTTGTAGCACCAAGTAGGTTGGTAGGTACATCGGCCCTGACAGGGCGTTGCAGAGGTGGGTATTATTTTTACAATTCATTATTAAATTTAAATTGTTACAATGGTGAATTAGGCTGGTATACAAAATAAAAAAAAAAAATGACAATAATGTTAGGTTACGCCCTCTGCTGGTGCCTCCGCGCTGCCCGCACGGGCCCCTGCGCGTGCTATGCCCTCTGGTGGTGTCTCGTCGCGAGTTGTGGCGCCTGCTGTGCGGGCTGGGCCCGCTGTTGGCGCCCCGATGCGTGCTGCGCCGCCCGCCGGAGCTTCAGTGCGGGCTGCGCCTTCTGCCGGCGTACCAGTGCGCGCTGCGCTGCCCGCTCGGGCCCCTGTTGGTGCCTCGGCGGAGGTCGTGGCGCCCACGCGTGCTGGGCCCGCTGCAGGTAATGCTTCTGTGGTCGTAGTGGCCACAGAAGAAAATATGGATGTAGAAGTGGTGGATGCTTCTCCTGTGATAGCTGAGGTCGAGGTGGCCCCCGCCCGGCGCCGCCGACAACGCCGGGGGAACAGGGGGAGGACAATGGCGGGTCGCCGCGTGCCTGACGCAGAGCTTGCCTCGTCGTCCGCCCCCGCTGTGGGTCGGACTGTGCCAAGGCCGCTCGGACCTGCCAGGAGACTGCCGCCGCCGCTGTCTCCAGCTCAAGAGGCTGCGAGCAAGCTGCGCCCGCCGCGTTCCGCTGCAGTGATCCTTACACTGCAGCCCGCGGCAGTGGAGAGGGGCGTGACCTATGCGCAGGTAATTGCCGAGGCGCGGTCCAAAGTGGACCTCGCCCCCTTAGAGATCTCGCGCTTGCGCTTCAGGCGTGCAGTGACCGGGGCGCGCATGCTGGAGGTGACGGGTGCGAGCGCTCTGGCCGGTACCAGGGCGGACGCGCTAGCCCGTCGCCTGGTCGAGGAGCTCGACTCGGAGCTAGTGAGGGTGTCGAGACCGGTAAAGACCGCAGAGCTGCGAGTGTCTGGGCTCGACGAATCCGTCGCTGCGTCCGAGGTCGCTGCGGCGGTAGCGCGGGTGGGCACATGCGAGGTTTCTGCGGTCACTTGCGGCGATGTGCGGCCTGGTGCGTACGGCTCGTGCGCTGCCTGGGTGCGGTGTCCGGTGCAAGCTGCTAGGGCGATCCTGGCGGTGGGCCGCCTGAACGTTGGGTGGGGGTCAGCAAGGGTGGAGCTGCTCGAGGCGCGGCCGCTCCGGTGCTTTAAGTGCCTGGAGCCCGGCCATACGCGCGTGCTATGCCCGTCCGAGGAGGACCGCAGCGATCAGTGCTATCGCTGCGGTGAGACCGGCCACAAGGCCGGTGCCTGCTACGCCAAGCCGCGCTGCACCCTGTGCGCGGCGGCGGGCAGGCCTGCGGAGCACCGGTGCGGCACCAAGGCATGTGCTGCGCCGGTCCGACGAGGAGTGCTAGCGGCGAGCGGCGGCCCTAGAGCCCCGTTGCAGCCCCAGCGCCCGACGCCCCCCAGTGCAGGGGCGCAGGCAGAGACGGTCACCATGGACACCGTCTAATTGATGGCGGTGACCAGGTTTCTGCAGGCGAACCTGAACCACTGTGCGCGGGCTCAGGACCTACTGGTCCAGAGCATGGCGCAGTGGGGGGTCCATGTGGCGGTGGTCGCGGAGCCCTACCGGGTTCCGCAATACGGAGGTTGGTTGGGTGACGTTGGCGGCTCCGTCGCAATTGTCACCAGGACGGCTGCCGGTGCACCGCAGCTGGCGCGGGTATCGAGGGGGCGTGGGTGGGTTGCCGGAGAGGCGGACGAGACCCTCATCGTCGCCGTATACTTCTCCCCGAACGGCTCGCTCGCTCGCTTCGAGCGGTACCTGCGTGAGTTGGAGACGTTGGTTGCCAGTCGCCACCCTCGCCACGTGCTGGTTGCCGGGGACCTCAACGCCAAATCGGCGATGTGGGGCTCTCCGGTGACAAATGCGCGCGGTAGGGAAGCGGAGGACTGGGCCGTTGCGGGCGGGTTCTCGGTTCTGAACCATGGGGGGGCGTATACGTGCGTGCGGCGCCAGGGCGGTTCGATTGTGGATGTAACGTTCGCGACGTCCGCCCTCGCGCGCCGCATCTCTGGTTGGGAGGTCTTGGAGGAAGTGGAGACGCTGTCGGATCATCGATACCTACGGTTCGATGTCTCTGCTCTCTCCACGACCCCGTTCGATCCGGGGCGTTCCCTACCAGGTGACCCGCCTCGCTGGTCCCTTAAGCAGCTGGACCGGGGCTTGTTGCTGGAGGCTTCTGAGGTCGAGGCTTGGGCTCCGGGCCCTGCTGTCGGCCCTGAGGAGCTGGATGTCGCGGAGGAGGCTGAGTGGCTTCGCGGTGCGCTAGTGCGCGCTTGCGATGTTGCGATGCCACGCCAGGGGCCTTGCACGCCCAGGCGCCGCGCTTATTGGTGGTCGGCGGAGATTGCGCAGCTACGGGTTGTAGCCGTGCGTGCAAGGCGCGCATATACCCGCAGCCGCCGTCGCAGTCATCGCAGTCTGGAGGAGGAGGACCGCCTATATGCGGCGTACAGGGAGTGCGCTGCAACTTTGTCCTCCGCTATAGGGGCAGCGAAGGACTCCGGCTTCGAGGAGTTTTTGAGCTCGCTCGACGCGGATCCGTGGGGTCGACCCTACCGCATGGTGCGGGACAAGCTTCGCCCGTGGGCGCCACCGCTTACCCAGACCATGCAGCCGGAGATGGTGGACCGAGTGGTGTCCGTGCTGTTTCCGTCTGCGGGCGACTTGGTGCCCCCGTCGATGGAACGGCCGGACGTGGCAAGAGAGGTCGGCGGTGAGGAAGGTGAGGTCCCTCAGGTGACTACGGCGGAGCTGGGAGCGGCGCTGCTTCGGCTGCGTGGCCGTAAAAAGGCACCGGGCCTAGACGGGGTTCCGGGGCGCGCGGTGGCCATCGCCCTCGATCCCCTTGAGGAGAGGGTGAGGGTGCTGCTCACTGCGTGCCTTGTGCAGGGTCAGTTCCCTCGCCAGTGGAAGGCGGGGAAGCTGGTCCTGCTGCAAAAGTACGGCCGGCCGGAGGACTCACCGTCCGCTTACCGGCCGCTCGTGCTGCTGGACGAGGCGGGCAAGCTCTTCGAGCGCATCCTGGTCGCCCGCCTTGTGCGACATATGGAGGTGGTGGGACCGGACCTTGCTGATAGTCAGTACGGGTTCCGGCGCGCCCACTCCACCATCGACGCGATCCGCAGGGTGAGGGGGATGGCGGAAGAGGCGGTAGCGGGTCGGGGGGTGTTATTGGCGGTTTCGCTAGATATAGCTAACGCCTTTAACACCCTCCCATGGGCCTGTATCAAGGAGGCACTAAGGTACCACGGTTTCCCAGAGTACCTGTGCCGGATCATCGGAGCCTACCTCTCAGAGAGGGAGGTCCGATATCCGGCGCGGGTGGCCTGGGAAACCAAACCGATGACGCGCGGTGTTCCACAGGGTTCGGCCCTCGGGCCAACCTTGTGGAACATCGGGTACGATTGGGTGTTGCGGGGTGTACTGCCGGGCGGTGTAAGCGTGACCTGCTACGCGGACGACACGCTGGTCACTGCTCGCGGCGCTGACTTCGCCGATGCGGCCGCGCGTGCTACGCAGGGCGTGGAGCATGTGCTGGAGCGCATACGACTGCTAGGTCTGGAGGTGGCTCTGTCTAAGTGTGAGGCCCTGTGCTTCCATGGGCCGCGGAGGGGGCCGCCGGCTGGTTCTCGCGTGATGGTGGGCGGTGTGTGGATCGATGTCGGGTTAGCCATGCGCTACCTCGGCATCATCCTAGACCCCCGCCTAACATTTTGCGAGCATTTTCGTCGGCTCGCACCGCGGCTCATGGCTACGTGCGGTGCCCTGGGTCGTCTTCTACCCAACGTCGGTGGGCCGCATGCGGCTTGTCGACGTCTTTATGTGCAGGTGGTGCGGTCGATGGCGCTGTATGGGGCGCCCGTGTGGGAGGATGCCCTGGGACGGGCCAACAAGGCTCTTCTGCGTCGGCCACAGAGGGCCATCTGCCTCAGGGCGGTGCACGGCTACCGCACCGTCTCCTTCGAGGCGGCGTGTGTGCTCGCTGGCTGCCTACCTTGGGAGCTGGACGCCCGTGTGCTCACCGCGGTCTATGACCGGGTCGCTGAGCACCGGGCAACAGGTGAGCCGCTTCCGAGGGAGGGGATGCTGCGCTGGCGCAGGCGCGCGCGCAGGCGTCTTCTGCTGCGGTGGCTGCGAGCGCTTGAGGAGCCCTCCGCTGGCCTCGACACTATCGCCGCGGTGCGGCCGGTCCTCGAGCGATGGGTGACGAGGAGGCACGGGGTGCTCTCCTTCCACCTTACACAGATCATCTCGGGCCATGGTTGCTTCGGGAGGTATCTGTGGAGGGTGGCAGGGGCGGAACCCACCCCAGAGTGCCACCACTGCGGGTGCGCCGAGGATACGGCACGCCACACGCTGGCCGAGTGTTCGGCATGGGCGGTGGAGAGGGCTGCGCTGGTCGCGGTGATCGGGGCGGATCTGTCGCTGCCGACTGTTGTGCGCTCCATGGTTGGCAGCGAGAGGGCGTGGAACGCCGTTTTGGCCTTCTCGGAGGCGGTCATGACCGCCAAAGAGGAGGCAGAGAGATGGCGCGAGCGTGACCCCGAGTTGCGTGTTCGGAGGCGCGAGCGCAGACCGTTGGGTGCTGGGCGCATGTCTGCGGAAGACCGCCGACTGCCGCCTTGAGCGCTGGTGAATGGTGATGGATGGATGGCGTGTGCGATGGCCCCTATGGGGAGGGCCTCGCGGAGGGGAGGGTTCCTTCATCGTGTCAAGTGTTTCTGACACGATGACGGATGTGGGCCATGAAGCCATTAGATGATGGATGAAAATGAAAGGTGATGGATGGCGTGAGGCACGCGGGGGACGCACTGATTGGCGCGAAAGCCGCGTTACTCATGCACAGGTACGGGCGGTGTGAATGAGTGTGTGTTTATTTGTGGTGTGTGTGTGTGTCTGTATGTGTGAAAGTAGACCCGTGCCTGTGAGGGGGGATGAATGGGGCGGCGAGCGCGCGGGCATAGATATCTGTGCGAGTGCTGCGCCGCCGCCCAACGGAGGGCACGCCGTGCAACTGTGGTCACCAAGCTGCACCTGTGCGGCATGTGCGACCCATTGGGAGGAGGAAAGATGATGAATGAATGGGGGCGGCGAGCGAACGTGATTGGAGGGCTCTGCCGCCTAAGAAAGAGAGGGATTGGGATCGCTAGTCGGGTCGCGGAAGGAATATTGTCCCCGTGGCTCGTCTATAATGGCGAGAGAGGAACACCGGAGGGGTTTTAGTGGGTATTCTGCCCTTTTCAGGGCAGTGAGTCCCACATAACTCCGGTCTCCCCAGACCGGTAGTATTCGTAAATGAATCTCCCCTCCGAGAACAAAAAAAAAAAAAAAAAAGGTTAGGTTAGGTTAGGTTGGACGGAGTTTTGGATTTTTGTGAGTTTTGCGATTGCTGTGTTTGAGGGTGTTTGTTGTTTTGGAGGGTGTTGTGTGTTTGTGTCGGGAGGTTTTGTTGTGTTTTGTGGGTCGCGGAAGGCTGAGGCATGCCGAAGCCTTTGCGCGACGAGGCGGGGAGGTTCCTAAAAGGCCCTTCTCAGGGCCCCTCCTCGCAGGCGGGAGTGGAGTCGTCGGATGTGGAGGTCGGCTCTATGGATGTTGGGACGCGGATGGGTTCCTCACCCAAAAAAGGCCCTTCTCAGGGCCCCTCTCAGGAGGATCGGGTGGAGTCCGATGCGTCGGAGTATGTGGTGAGTGGGTTGGCCCGGAAGCGGCCGTCCACCTCGTTCCTCATGCCCGGGTACGTTTGTTTGGACTCGGACACGGAGACCGAGGGGACGACTGCTGCGAAGGTCAACACCTCGAGGAGAGGACGAAAGAAGTCCTCCAAGGCCGGTTCTTCGTCCACCAGAGAGGACTTTTTAAGGACTCTGTCGGTGGACGGAGGACTGGAGGGTGTCCTGCTCAGCAGGCCTTTTGGTAGGAAGGGGCGTGCCGCTGCCGTCTCTGACATCGTGACGGGCACCGGTAGCGATACCGATGTTGCCGCGATGTCTGGAGACTCCAGCATGCTCAACGCCCAACAGTTGAGGGCGCAGGCGGGCGCAAAGCTCGCCTGCATTCTAGAGGTTGCCAAGAAGTCTGGCAACCTAAAGGGCGAATATGTCGCCCGCCTGAAGGGATCCGCAGCTGGTCTGCGCGAGGTGGTAGACGCCCTCGCGGACAGGAGTGAGGCGGAGGAGACGCGGCGATTGAGGGCGGAGAACAGCCGCCTCCTGTTACAGACGGAGGCGCTGAGGGCAGAGGTGAAGTCGTTGCGTCGCGGCTTCGCCGAAGCCAAGACGGAGGCCGCCGCCGCCACTACTGCTGCCGCCGCTGCTGCCGCCGCCACAGGGACACAGGCAGCCCCCGTCATCGTGGGGGCGGACTTAGTGGAGGAGCTCAAGCGCTCCTTGACCTCCACATTCGGGACGATGTTGAACGCCCGAATTGCGGGGATTGAGGAGCGCCTTCTGCCGGCCCCAGTGGTTCGCCCGCCACTGAAGGCGGACGCTAGGAGAGCTGTGGTGGCCTCTGTGCCATCCAAGCCTATGCCACAGCGGGCCCCTGCCCCTGCCCCCAAAGCGGGTATGCGGGCTGCCCCCTCGGTGGCACCAGTGGCGGGTCCCTCGAGGGAGGCTAACCCTGTCGCCGTTCCCCAGGAAACCTGGGCAACGGTGACAAAGAAGAGCAAGGGGAAGGGGAAGAAAACTTCCCCCCCCTCTGCGCCTGTAGTTGCCCCAGCGGCACGTCCCGCCGCTGCTGCCCCGAAGCCGACGGCGGCGCTGAGGCCCCCGAAGTCCGCGGCTGTAGTGTTGTCGCTGCAGCCCGCGGCAGCGGATAAGGGGGTAACGTACAGCGCTGTCCTCCAGGTGGCCCAGGAAAAGGTCAATCTCCAGGAGCTGGGGATTGGCCAAATCCGGTTTCGTCAGACGGCCACGGGAGCCAGGATGCTGGAGATTCCTGGCTCCCAAAACGGAGAGAAGGCCGACAGGCTCGCGGAGAAACTCCGCGATGTCCTGTCGGAGGTGGCCACCGTCACCAGGCCTGTGAAGTTGACGGACCTCCGCGTCACAGGCTTGGACGACGCGGCCACGAAAGAGAAGGTGGCTGCAGCAGTTGCCGAGGCGGGCCGTTGTGACGTGCGGCTCGTCAAGGTAGGAGAGATCCGCTCCGGCCTCGGCGGCACCGGCTCCACCCTTGTATCCTGCCCGATCCCGGCAGCCAAAGTGCTGCTGGAAAAGGGCAGGCTGCTGGTTGGGTGGAGTTCGGCACGAGTGGTGTCACTGGGGGTGCGTCCCATGCGCTGTTACAGGTGCATGGGGCTGGGACACACTCGCCCTCAGTGCCCTGCGGCGGCGGACAGAGGTGACCTGTGCTTCCGGTGTGGAGGCGCAGGTCATAAGGCGGCCACCTGCGGGAGGGCCGAGCCACGCTGCGCAATATGCGCAGAGTCCGGCAGGCCCTCCGGGCATGTAATGGGGGGACGCAGCTGCGTTCCCCCTATGACGAAGGGTAAAGTCGCAGGGGCCCGGACCGCCCCTGTCGCCCCAGAGGTAGCTCGCCAAGCGGCGAGCGAGGAGGTTGAAATGGCTGACTGATGGATCAGGTCAGTCATCTCAACCTCCTCCAGACGAACCTCAACCACTGCGCCAGGGCCCAGGATCTGCTCATGCAGTCCCTGGCGCAGTGGGAAATTGATTTGGCGGTCGCCGCGGAGCCGTACCACGTTCCCCCTCAACATACATGTTGGAACCGCTGCGGAGAACCGCTGCGGAGCTGGAGGCCTTTATGGACCTCCTGGCCGCGGCGGTGCGAAGGCAGGTGCCACGTCAGGTCCTCCTTATGGGGGACCTGAACGCCAAGGCCCGGGACTGGGGCAACCCCACTACTGACTCTCGAGGGGAGATAGTCAGGGAGTGGGCGGTTGCCACAGGGCTGACCCTTCTGAATAGAGGGTCGGCCCACACGTGCGTGCGACAGCGAGGGGGGTCCGTGGTGGACGTTACGTTCGCCACCCCCGCTGTCGCGGCACGTGCCCGGGCGTGGAGGGTGATGTCAGAGGTGGAGACTCTCTCGGACCATAAATATATCAGGTTCGAGATCTCCACCTCTGACATGCAAGGGGGGCGCGTGGTGCGAGCAAACTTCCCGCGCTGGTCTATCAGTCGCCTCGACGCCGAACTGGCTGTTGAGGCGGCGATAGTCCAGTCGTGGTCTGCTGCGCCCACGCACCCGGAGGTGGACGTCGCAGCGGGCCACTTCCGGGAGGCGGTGACGGCGGTCTGCGACGCCGCCATGCCCAGGTCCCGGCGCCTCCCGGGTCGGCGGGAGGTGTACTGGTGGAGCTCGGAGATAGCAGATCTCCGAGCCGCCTGCTCGACGGCGCGGCGGCCCTACGCCCGCTGCAGGAGGCGGCGGCACGGCCGGACCGATGAGGAGCTGTCAGCTGAAGAGCTGGCAGCTGAGTGCCGGCTGTACAGCTCCTACCGGGACGCGAAGGGGGAGCTGCAGCTGGCAATCGGTCGGGCCAAGACGCGGGCCTGGGACGAGGCTCTGGAGGGCCTCAACAGGGACCCATGGGGGCGTCCATATAAGGCGGCCCGGAAAAAATTCCGGGGCCTGGCGCCCCCGATTGCGGAGTCCCTGGAGCCGGAGCTTCTGGGCAGGGTGTTGGAGGGGCTCTTTCCCGACATCGACCCCCACCACACCCCGCCCACAATGACAGCGCCGTCCTTCCCCCCCGGGGAGTTGGACCCGGCCTCCATCACCCTCGTCTCAGAGGTGGAGATGGAGGTTGCCGTCGGCCGCTTACGCGGCAAGAGGACGGCACCGGGTCCAGACGGGATCCCGAAACGGGTCCTGCGGCTCGCCTTGGGGGAGATGGGTGTACAGCTTCGGGAACTGTTCGACGCCTGTCTCACGTCGGGGCGGTTTCCGAAGCTGTGGAAGGACGGAAAGTTGTGCCTGTTGCGGAAGGAGGGTCGTGCCGTAGACTCGCCTTCCGCATACAGGCCAATAGTGCTGCTGGATGACACGGGGAAGCTACTGGAGAGAGTAGTTGCTTCCCGTGTCATCCGGCACCTAGAGGGGACTGGGCCTGGGCTGTCACAGGCCCAGTATGGGTTCAGAGCGGGGCGGTCTACAATAGACGCCCTGCTCTAGGTTAGGTTAGGTTAGGTTAGGTTAGGTTGGGGTTTCGAGTCCCACATACCCCCTTCCGTCATCCCCATGGCGGAAGGGAAATGCGTGGGCATTTCCCCCCCTCAAAAAAAAAAAAAAAAAAAAAAAAAAAAAAAAAAAAAAAAAAGGTTAGGTTGGGGTGCCATGTCAGTCAACCTTCTCGTGTGCCTGTAGGCTCTTGTCGCTTGTCGATCAGCCGGATCCAAGTGAACGGAAGCTTACGGGACGGTGCGCCTCGTTTAAGCCCGATAATAACTTCTCATACGTGGGATCTTATTGTCGAGCAACTAATGGACTGACAGGGGGGGGGCCCTCCGCGTGTCCCTATGGGGCACTGTGGATGGGCCAAGCATGGTGGGCTCGTGGAGGAGCACCATGGGAGGGCCGGGGCGGTGTATGCTGCTCCGGTGGGCTTGCGCGTCCCAATGATCTTCAAGGCTATGCCGGCAGGTATACCCATACCGGACAGGCTTGGAGGGAGGGATCAGCGCAAGTGGAGGGGGCGCCCTTTTTAGGGCGCGGATGAGGGCTCGGCGTGGCCCTTTATGGGCACGTCGGGCGCGCGGGGAGTGTGCCCTTTTCAGGGCGCACTGTGGAGGGAGGGCTGGGGCGGCATTTGCTGCTCTGGTCGGTTTGCGTGTCCCAATGATCTTCAAGGCTATACCGGCAGGGCTACCCATACCGGGCAGGCTTGGAGGGAGGGATAGCGTAAGTTGGAGGGGGCGCCCTTTTCAGGGCGCGTTTGAGGGCCCGGCGAGGCCCTTTTCAGGGCCCGTCGGGCGGACGGTGTGTGCCCTTTTCAGGGCGCACTGTGGAGGGAGGGCCGGGGCGGCATTCGCTGCTCTGGTCGGTTTGCGTGTCCCAATGATCTTCAAGGCTATACCGGCAGGGCTACCCATACCGGGCAGGCTTGGAGGGAGGGACAGCGTAAGTTGGAGGGGGCGCCCTTTTCAGGGCGCGGATGAGGGCTTGCGTGTCCCAATGATCTTCAAGGCTATACCGGCAGGGCTACCCATACCGGGCAGGCTTGGAGGGAGGGACAGCGTAAGTTGGAGGAGGCGCCCTTTTCAGGGCGCGGATGAGGGCTTGCGTATCCCAATGATCTTCAAGGCTATACCGGCAGGGCTACCCATACCGGGCAGGCTTGGAGGGAGGGACAGCGTAAGTTGGAGGGGGCGCCCTTTTCAGGGCGCGTTTGTGGGGTCACTGGCGGAGATCGGGGGACTCCGCCGGCTTGCACGGCCCCACACATGGCCGGGGCCCGGCTGGTTTCCGGGCCACCCGTCGGGGTGAGATGGTGAATGCTAACGCGACCCCATCTTGCCCCACTATGGCGGGGGACTTAACCGGGGGGGTTTTAGTGGGTTCGAGTCCCACATACCCCCTTCATCATCATCCGTCATGTCCCCAGGCCAGCACTGAGAGTGCGGCCAAACCGGCGGCGTCAACACCTGCTGCTGGAGGGGCTGACTGGGAGGGTCGGTTCATGGAGCGTATTGGTGCGCTCATGGACCGGAAGTTGGCTGCGGCTATTAAAGCTCAGCCAACTTCGCCCCGGACTGGCGTGGCTCCCGCAGTGCCAGGCCCTTCTCCGAAAACACCGTCGGGGAAGGGCAAAGTGACGGCAAGTCGCCAGCAACCGCTCGCATCAGTGGCACCCCCGCTGTCACTGCGGTTGGAGCGTCCCGTGGCGCAGGCACCGACTACATGGGCGACCGTAGTCAAGGCCAAGAAGGCCAAGAAGAAGGCGACACCGCCGGCTAAGCCGGGCCCCAAAGTTGGCCCTAAGTCTGGCCCGAAGGCCACCCCCAAGGTGGGCGCCGTGCCAAAGCCGGCGCGTCCGCCATCTTCTGCGGCGATCACGGTGACGATTCCGGAGGGCTCGGATGTCACCCTGGCCGCGGTGATGGCAGCGGCAAAGTCCCGCATTAAGCTGGCCGATGTTGGCGTGGATAATGTCCGCTCCAAGCGAGCCATCACGGGGGGGCTCATTATGGAGGTGTCCGGGCCCGACTGCGCCTCGAAGGCCGATAAGTTGGCTGAGCGCATGCGCGTGGCCCTCGAGGACCTTAAGGTCCGCATCACTCGCCCCATGAAGATGGGGGAGTTGCGGCTTAAGGACCTCGACGATAGCGTCTCGCCCGAGGAGGTAGCGGCCGCGGTCGCCAATGCTGGCGGCTGCTCGGCTGACGACGTGCGGGTGGGCGACATTCGTCGCTCGCCTACTGCCCTGGGCACGGTATGGGTCCGTTGTCCACTAGCTGCGGTCCGCAAGCTAGCTGCGGCAGGGCACGTCATAGTTGGATGGGTATCTGCGCGGGTCGACTATCTGACCTCGCGGCCGCTACAGTGCTTCCGGTGCTTAGAGTACGGACACGTACGCAGCATGTGTCAGAGCACAGTGGACCGCACAAACTTGTGCTACGCGTGCGGCGAACCCGACCATCGGGCAAGCCAGTGCACGCGACCGCGCAAGTGTCCGCTGTGCTCCGACTTGGGCTGCAGGGCTGACCACAGGATGGGGAGCAAAAAGTGCTCTCCTCCTAAGGCTAAAGGTAAGAGGAAGCCAGCTCCTCCAGCCTCAGCCACCGGAAGCGGAACGGCCCCAACAGGGGCGGCTGTTCCGCCGGGCCAAGGCCCGCCACCCCAGGAGGCCATGGAGGCCTCTTAATGGATCACACCATTAAGGTCCCACTGCCGAGGGGCACAGGACCTTCTCCTGCAAACCCTCGCGCAGAGGTCGGTTGCACTTGCCGTAGTGGCGGAGCCCTATTGTACCCCCAGCCATCCTCGCTGGTTCGGGGACGATACGGGCTCCGTCGCTATTTACTGGGCTGGTGGCGAAGGTGACCCCCACTGTGCCCTTCTAGAGAAGGGACAGGGCTTCGTGGCCACGGAGTGGGGTCATATAGCCGTTGTGGGCTGTTACGTCTCCCCGAACATAGGTACCCTTGCCGCTTACGAGGCGTACCTGGACGAGGTGGGAAACTGCATACGCAGGTGCCTGCCCCGTCCCGTGCTTGTCTTGGGCGACTTCAACGCGCACTCGCGAGTGTGGGGAAGTCCCCGAGACAACCCTAGGGGAGTTTCCGTGGTGGAATGGGCGGCGGGACTTGATCTCCGGTTATTAAATCGGGGGTCCGTCAACACGTGTGTGCGATGGCAGGGGGAATCGATCGTGGATTTGTCATGGGCGACTCCCTCTGTCATACACATGGTGTCGGGATGGAGAGTAGCGGAGGAGATGGTCACACTATCCGACCATCGCCACATCATTTTTGATGTGGCCCTTCGCCCTCCCGGCCACGTGTCCCGTCGCAGTAGCAGCCCGCCGCGACGATGGGCCCTCAAACGGCTTGACAGGGATCTCCTGGAAGCCGCAGCCATCGTCGCGGCCTGGCCGGAAGGCCACGCCGTAGAGGATCTGCCCGATCCGGAGAGGGAGGCGGACTGGCTCAGGGAATCGATGACATCCATTTGTGACGTCTCGATGCCCCGAGCCAGACCAACCAAGCGCAGGGCGGTGTATTGGTGGTCGGAGGGGATAGCGAGGTTGCGCGAGACGTGCCTGCGCTCCCGACGCCAGTACACCAGGACCCGGAGGAGAAGGCGAGCCACTGCCGAGGAGATAGAGAGAGCCTACGGGGCATACCGAGGCGCTACCAAGGCGCTCCAAGTCGCCATTGCTGACGCCAGGTCTCGGTCCTGGAGCGAACTCCTGGAGGGACTGGATAGGGATCCATGGGGGCGCCCGTACAAGATGGTACTGGGCAAGCTCCGGCCGTGGGTCCCTCCATTGACGGAAACCCTGGACCCTGTGTTGGTAGGGAACGTGGTGGATACACTGTTTCCCAGGGTCCAGGATAGTCCCTCGTCATCACCCGACATACCATCGGACCCTAACATCTGGTCTGATGAGTTGGGGGTGACCGAACAGGAGTTGGACCGAGCCGTGAAGCGCCTCAGGGCTCGTAACACCGCACCCGGCCCTGACGGGATTCCAGGTCGGGCATGGGTGCTGGCTCTCTCTGCCGGCCTTGGGGACAAGCTGAGGCGGCTTTTTGACAGCTGCCTTCGCTGCGGTGTTTTCCCTAAAGGCTGGAAGGAGGCAAGGTTGGTCCTCTTGAAGAAGGACGGCAGGACTGCGGATTCCCCCTCTGCGTATCGTCCCATTTGCCTGCTGGACGAGGCTGGCAAGTTATTCGAGAGAATAATTGCTGCCCGTCTTTGCATGCACCTATGGCAGGTAGGCCCCAACCTGTCGGATGACCAATACGGTTTCCGACAAGCGCGTTCGACAGTGGACGCGATTCTTCGTGTCCGTACGCTGTCGGACCAGGTAGTGTCCCGGGGCGGGAAGGTACTGGCGGTATCTTTAGATATCGTCAACGCCTTTAATTCCTTGCCCTGGAGGGCGATCCGGGAGGCGCTTGTGCATCACGGAGTGCCTCCTTACCTGCAGCGCATCGTTGGCGCCTACCTGCGTGACCGGTGTGTGCAGTATGTGGGCAGGGACGGTGCATTGCACCAGAGGGAGGTTTGTTGCGGGGTTCCACAGGGGTCCGTTTTGGGCCCGCTTCTGTGGAACCTCGCATACGACGCGGTCCTGCGCGTCAGTCTCCCTGTCGGCCTGCACGTGGTCTGCTATGCGGACGACACTCTCGTGTTGGCTGGCGACTATGTTGAACGCCCGAATTGCGGGGATCGAGGAGCGCCTTCTGCCGGCCCCGGTGGTTCGCCCGCCACTTAAGGCAGACGCTAGGAGGGCTGTGGTGGCTGCCGTGCCACCGAAGCCGACACCACAGAGGGCCCCTGCCCCTGCCCCCAAAGCGGGCAAGCGGGCTGCCCCCTCAGTGGCACCAGTGGCGGGTCCCTCGAGGGAGGTTAACCCTGTCGTCTCCGTCGCCGTTCCCCAGGAAACCTGGGCAACGGTGACAAAGAAGGGCAAGGGGAAGGGGAAGAAAACTTCCCCCCCCTCTGCGCCTGTAGTTGCCCCAGCGGCACGTCCCGCCGCTGCTGCCCCGAAGCCGACGGCGGCGCTGAGGCCCCCGAAGTCCGCGGCTGTAGTGTTGTCGCTGCAGCCCGCGGCAGCGGATAAGGGGGTAACGTACAGCGCTGTCCTCCAGGTGGCCCAGGAAAAGGTCAATCTCCAGGAGCTGGGGATTGGCCAAATCCGGTTTCGTCAGACGGCCACGGGAGCCAGGATGCTGGAGATTCCTGGCTCCCAAAACGGAGAGAAGGCCGACAGGCTCGCGGAGAAACTCCGCGATGTCCTGTCGGAGGTGGCCACCGTCACCAGGCCTGTGAAGTTGACGGACCTCCGCGTCACGGGCTTGGACGATGCGGCCACGAAGGAGAAGGTGGCCGCAGCAGTTGCCGAGGCGGGCCGTTGTGACGTGCGGCTCGTCAAGGTAGGAGAGATCCGCTCCGGCCTCGGCGGCACCGGCTCCACCCTTGTATCCTGCCCGATCCCGGCAGCCAAAGTGCTGCTGGAAAAGGGCAGGCTGCTGGTTGGGTGGAGTTCGGCACGAGTGGTGTCACTGGGGGTGCGTCCCATGCGCTGTTACAGGTGCATGGGGCTGGGACACACTCGCCCTCAGTGCCCTGCGGCGGCGGACAGAGGTGACCTGTGCTTCCGGTGTGGAGGCGCAGGTCATAAGGCGGCCACCTGCGGGAGGGCCGAGCCACGCTGCGCAATATGCGCAGAGTCCGGCAGGCCCTCCGGGCATGTAATGGGGGGACGCAGCTGCGTTCCCCCTATGACGAAGGGTAAAGTCGCAGGGGCCCGGACCGCCCCTGTCGCCCCAGAGGTAGCTCGCCAAGCGGCGAGCGAGGAGGTTGAAATGGCTGACTGATGGATCAGGTCAGTCATCTCAACCTCCTCCAGACGAACCTCAACCACTGCGCCAGGGCCCAGGATCTGCTCATGCAGTCCCTGGCGCAGTGGGAAATTGATTTGGCGGTCGCCGCGGAGCCGTACCACGTTCCCCCTCAACATACATGTTGGGCTGGGGACCTGGACGACTCCGTGGCCATTGTGGGAAGGAGTGGCGACCCACCCCTCTCAGTCGAAGAGAGGGGTTCAGGGTACGTGGTGGCCAAGTGGGGGGAGTATGCGGTCGTCGGCGCATACTTCTCCCCCAATAGAACCGCTGCGGAGCTGGAGGCCTTTATGGACATCCTGGCCGCGGCGGTGCGAAGGCAGGTGCCACGTCAGGTCCTCCTTATGGGGGACCTGAACGCCAAGGCCCGGGACTGGGGCAACCCCACTACTGACTCTCGAGGGGAGATTGTCAGGGAGTGGGCGGTTGCCACAGGGCTGACCCTTCTAAATAGAGGGTCGGCCCACACGTGCGTGCGACAGCGAGGGGGGTCCGTGGTGGACGTTACGTTCGCCACCCCCGCTGTCGCGGCACGTGCCCGGGCGTGGAGGGTGATGTCGGAGGTGGAGACTCTCTCGGACCATAAATATATCAGGTTCGAGATCTCCACCTCCGACATACAAGGGAGGCGCGTGGTGCGTGCGGTTTTCCCACGCTGGTCGATCAGTCGCCTCGACGCCGAATTGGCTGTTGAGGCGGCGATCGTCCAGTCGTGGTCTGCTGCGCCCACGCACCCGGAGGTGGACGTCGCAGCGGGCCACTTCCGGGAGGCGGTGACGGCGGTCTGCGACGCCGCCATGCCCAGGTCCCGGCGCCTCCCGGGCCGCCGCGAGGTGTACTGGTGGAGCTCGGAGATAGCAGATCTCCGAGCCGCCTGCTCGACGGCGCGGCGGCCCTACGCCCGCTGCAGGAGGCGGCGTCATGGCCGGACCGATGCGGAGCTGTCAGCTGAGGAGCTGGCAGCTGAGTGCCAGCTGTACAGCTCATACCGCGACGCAAAGCGGGAGCTGCAGCTGGCAATCGGTCGGGCCAAGACGCGGGCCTGGGACGAGGCTCTGGAGGGCCTCGACAGGGACCCATGGGGGCGTCCTTATAGGGCAGCCCGGACAAAGTTCCGGGGCCTGACGCCCCCGATTGCGGGGTCCCTGGAGCCGGAGCTTCTGGGCAGGGTGTTGGAGGGGCTCTTTCCCGACATCGACCCCCACCACACCCCGCCCACAATGACAGCGCCGTCCTTCCCCCCCGAGGAGTTGGACCCGGCCTCCGTCCCCCTCGTCTCAGAGGTGGAGATGGAGGTTGCCGTCGGCCGCTTACGCGGCAAGAGGACGGCACCGGGTCCAGACGGGATCCCGAAGCGGGTCCTGCGGCTCGCCTTGGGGGAGATGGGTGTACAGCTTCGGGAACTGTTCGACGCCTGTCTCACGTCGGGGCGGTTTCCGAAGCTGTGGAAGGACGGCAAGTTGTGCCTGTTGCGGAAGGAGGGTCGTGCCGTTGACTCGCCTTCCGCATACAGGCCAATAGTGCTGCTGGATGACACGGGGAAGCTACTGGAGAGAGTAGTTTCTTCCCGTGTCATCCAGCACCTAGAGGGGACTGGGCCTGGGCTGTCACAGGCCCAGTATGGGTTCAGAGCGGGGCGGTCAACAATAGACGCCCTGCTCTGGCTCAAGGGGTGGACGCAGGAGGCGGTCCACGGGGGGGACAAGGCGTTGGCAGTCTCGCTCGACATAGCCAACGCCTTCAACAGCCTGCCGCACGGAACGATACGGGAGGCGCTCCTCTATCACGGAGTGCCCCTGTATCTGCGGCGGCTGTTGGCGGACTACCTCCAGGACCGTGAAGTCCTGGTGGAAGGACGCGACGGCTTGAGACACCGTCGCGTCGTCCGCGGTGTTCCGCAGGGGTCGGTGCTGGGACCGCTCCTGTGGAACATTGGCTACGACTGGGTGCTCCGTGGCACGCTTCCCGCAAATATGCGGGTGGCGTGTTACGCGGACGACACCCTGGTCGTAGTCAGGGGGAGGGACCTCGGGGAAGCGATGCGGTTGGCTACGTTGGGCACCACCATCGTAGTCGATCGCATACGCTCCCTGGGACTGGAGGTAGCCCTCTCCAAGACTGAGGCCCTGTTGTTCCATGGGCCTCGGGGGGGACCCCCTCCAGGAACGAGGATATTCCTGGACGGGGTCCTGGTCCGGGTTGGGACCCAGATGAAATATCTGGGTCTCATCCTGGACGGGAGGTGGACTTTTGGGGCCCATTTTACCCAGCTGGCCCCAAGAGTCCTGGGAGCCGCGGCCGCTTTAGGGAGGCTGCTGCCCAACGTGGGCGGCCCGAGCGCCACATGTCGCCGGCTGTACTCCGGAGTAATCCGGAGTATGGCCCTGTACGGGGCACCGGTCTGGGTGGACGCCCTCAGTCGCGGGAATATGACCCTGCTGCGACGTCCGCAGCGGGTCATCGCGACGAGGGCGATCCGCGGATACCGGACGGTGTCCTGGACGGCAGCGTGCGTGCTGGCCGGTGATCCCCCCTGGGCTCTCCAAGCGGAGATCCTCGCCGAAGTGTATCACTTCGTGGCGGCGAGGAGATCCGTAGGGGAGTTCCCGGTGTGGGAGGAGGTCGCACGCATGCGGCGGCAGGCGCGGGCTGCCTTGTTGCGGCGGTGGGCGGAGGACCTGGCTCCACCGGTCCCTGGTCAGTGGACGGTGGAGGCCATTAGACCGGTCCTCCGGGGTTGGGTGCGGCGGCGGTTCGGGTCGCTGACCTTCCGATTGGTGCAGGTGCTTTCCGGGCATGGATGCTTCGGAAAGTATCTGCACCAAATCGCGAGACGGGAGGCGACCCCGGCCTGCCACGAATGTGGGGCGCCGGAGGATACGGCGCTCCACACGCTGGAGGTGTGTGCCGCGTGGGGTCCCATGCGGCACACGCTTTCAGCGATCCTGGGCCGGGACCTCTCTCTGCCGAGCGTGGTAAGCGCCATGCTCGGCGGAGAGAGGGAGTGGCAGGCGATGGTCTCCTTCTGCGAAGCCGTTATGTCGCAGAAGGAGGCCGCTGAGCGGATCAGAGAGGATGACGCCCGCTCTGATCCGCTCCGGCGCAGACGTACAGGAGGACGAAGGGGGCGGTTCGCCCGCCTTCTTCTTCCTCCGTAGTGGGGTCACTGGCGGAGAGTCGGGGGACTCTCTGCCGGCTTGCACGGCCCCACACGTCTGAGGGGTAACCTATGGTGAGTAGGTTACCCCTCCTTGAGGCCGAGGCCCGGACCGGTTCCCGGGCCGCCCGCCGGGACGAGATGGTGAATGCTAACGCGACCCCATCTCGTCCCACTACGGCGGTGGACTGCTCACCGGGGGGGTTTTTAGTGGGTTCGAGTCCCACATACCCCCTTCCGTCACCCCCATGGCGGAAGGGAAATGCGTGGGCATTTTCCCCCCCTCAAAAAAAAAAAAAAAAAAAAAAAGGTTAGGTTGGACGGGGGGGTGAGGTTAGGTTGAGGTTAGGTTTGGTTGGATGTGACGGAATTGTGGTTAGATGTGACGGAGTTTATGCGCTTGTTTTTGTTTGGAGGGTTTTTGTTGTAGGGGAGTTTGGAGGGTTGCAGGTGCATGGGGCTGGGACACACTCGCCCCCAGTGCCCTGCGGCGGCGGACAGAGGTGACCTGTGCTTCCGGTGTGGAGGCGCAGGTCATAAGGCGGCCACCTGCGGGAGGGCCGAGCCACGCTGCGCAATATGCGCAGAGTCCGGCAGGCCCTCCGGGCATGTAATGGGGGGACGCAGCTGCGTTCCCCCTATGACGAAGGGAAAAGCCGTGGGGGCCCGGACCGCCCCTGCCGCCCCAGAAGTAGCTCGTCAAGTGACGAGCGAGGAGGTTGAAATGGCTGACTGATGGATCAAGTCAGACATCTCAACCTCCTCCAGACGAACCTCAACCACTGCGCCAGGGCCCAGGATCTGCTTATGCAGTCCCTGGCGCAGTGGGAAATTGATGTGGCGGTCGCCGCGGAGCCGTACCACGTGCCCCCCCAACATACATGTTGGGCTGGGGACCTGGACGACTCCGTGGCCATTGTGGGAAGGAGTGGCGGCCCACCCCTCTCAGTCGAAGAGAGGGGTTCGGGGTACGTGGTGGCCAAGTGGGGGGAGTATGCGGTCGTCGGCGCATACTTCTCCCCCAATAGAACCGCTGCGGAGCTGGAGGCCTATATGGACCTCCTGGCCGCGGCGGTGCAAAGAATGGTGCCACGTCAGGTCCTCCTTATGGGGGACCTGAACGCCAAGGCCCGGGACTGGGGCAACCCCACTACTGACACTCGTGGGGAGATTGTCAGGGAGTGGGCGGTTGCCACAGGGCTGACCCTTCTGAATAGAGGGTCGGCCCACACGTGCGTGCGACAGCGAGGGGGGTCCGTGGTGGACGTTACGTTCGCCACCCCCGCTGTCGCGGCACGTGCCCGGGCGTGGAGGGTGATGTCGGAGGTGGAGACTCTCTCGGACCATAAATATATCAGGTTCGAGATCTCCACCTCCGACATCCAAGGGGAGCGCGTGGTGAGGGCACACTTCCCGCGCTGGTCGTTCAGTCGCCTCGACGCCGAACTGGCTGTTGAGGCGGCGATCGTCCAGTCGTGGTGTGCTGCGCCCACGCACCCGGAGGTGGACGTCGCAGCAGGCCACTTCCGGGAGGCGGTGTCGGCGGTGTGCGACGCCGCCATGCCCAGGTCCCGGCGCCTCCCGGGTCGGCGGGAGGTGTATTGGTGGAGCTCGGAGATTGCGACACTCCGAGCCGCCTGCTCGACGGCGCGGCGGCCCTACGCCCGCTGCAGGAGGCGGCGTCATGGCCGGACCGATGCGGAGCTGTCAGCTGAGGAGCTGGCAGCTGAGTGCCAGCTGTACAGCTCATACCGCGACGCAAAGCGGGAGCTGCAGCTGGCAATCGGTCGGGCCAAGACGCGGGCCTGGGACGAGGCTCTGGAGGGCCTCGACAGGGACCCATGGGGGCGTCCTTATAGGGCAGCCCGGAATAAGTTCCGGGGCCAGACGCCCCCTATTGCAGAGTCCCTGGAGCCGGAGCTTCTGGGCAGGGTGTTGGAGGGGCTCTTTCCCGACATCGACCCCCACCACACCCCGCCCACAATGACAGCGCCGTCCTTCCCCCCCGAGGAGTTGGACCCGGCCTCCGTCCCCCTCGTCTCAGAGGTGGAGATGGAGGTTGCCGTCGGCCGCTTACGCGGCAAGAGGACGGCACCGGGTCCAGACGGGATCCCGAAGCGGGTCCTGCGGCTCGCCTTGGGGGAGATGAGTGTACAGCTTCGGGAACTGTTCGACGAATGTCTCACGTCAGGACGGTTCCCGAAGCTGTGGAAGGACGGCAAGTTGTGCCTGTTGCGGAAGGAGGGTCGTGCCGTAGACTCGCCTTCCGCATACAGGCCAATAGTGCTGCTGGATGACACGGGGAAGCTACTGGAGAGAGTAGTTGCTTCCCGTGTCATCCGGCACCTAGAGGGGACTGGGCCTGGGCTGTCGCAGGCCCAGTATGGGTTCAGAGCGGGGCGGTCTACAATAGACGCCCTGCTCTGGCTCAAGGGGTGGACCCAAGAGGCGGTCCACGGGGGGGACAAGGCGTTGGCTGTCTCGCTCGACATAGCCAACGCCTTCAACAGCCTGCCGCATGGAACAATACGGGAGGCGCTCCTCTATCATGGAGTGCCCCTGTATTTGCGGCGGCTGTTGGCGGACTACCTCCAGGACCGCGAAGTCCTGGTGGAAGGACGCGACGGCTTGAGACACCGTCGCGTCGTCCGCGGTGTTCCGCAGGGGTCGGTGCTGGGACCGCTCCTGTGGAACATTGGCTACGACTGGGTGCTCCGTGGCACGCTTCCCGCAAATATGCGGGTGGCGTGTTACGCGGACGACACCCTGGTCGTAGTCAGGGGGAGGGACCTCGGGGAAGCGATGCGGTTGGCTACGGTGGGCACCACCATCGTAGTCGATCGCATACGCTCCCTGGGACTGGAGGTAGCCCTCTCCAAGACTGAGGCCCTGTTGTTCCATGGGCCTCGGGGGGGACCCCCTCCAGGAACGAGGATATTCCTGGACGGGGTCCTGGTCCGGGTTGGGACCCAGATGAAATATCTGGGTCTCATCCTGGACGGGAGGTGGACTTTTGGGGCCCATTTCACCCAGCTGGCCCCAAGAGTCCGGCTGTACTCCGGAGTAATCCGGAGTATGGCCCTGTACGGGGCACCTGTCTGGGTGGACGCCCTCAGTCGCGGGAATATGACCCTGCTGCGACGTCCGCAGCGGGTCATAGCGACGAGGGCGATCCGCGGATACCGGACGGTGTCCTGGACGGCAGCGTGCGTGCTGGCCGGTGATCCCCCCTGGGCTCTCCAAGCGGAGATCCTCGCCGAAGTGTATCACTTCGTGGCGGCGAGGAGATCCGAAGGGGAGTTCCCGGTGTGGGAGGAGGTCGCACGCATGCGGCGGCAGGCGCGGGCTGCCTTGTTGCGGCGGTGGGCGGAGGACCTGGCTCCACCGGTCCCTGGTCAGTGGACGGTGGAGGCCATTAGACCGGTCCTCCGGGGTTGGGTGCGGCGGCGGTTCGGGTCGCTGACCTTCCGATTGGTGCAGGTGCTTTCCGGGCATGGATGCTTCGGAAAGTATCTGCACCAAATCGCGAGACGGGAGGCGACCCCGGCCTGCCACGAATGTGGGGCGCCGGAGGATACGGCGCTCCACACGCTGGAGGTGTGTGCCGCGTGGGGTCCCATGCGGCACACGCTTTCAGCGATCCTGGGCCGGGACCTCTCTCTGCCGAGCGTGGTAAGTGCCATGCTCGGCGGAGAGAGGGAGTGGCAGGCGATGGTCTCCTTCTGCGAAGCCGTTATGTCGCAGAAGGAGGCCGCTGAGCGGATCAGAGAGGATGACGCCCGCTCTGATCCGCTCCGGCGCAGACGTACAGGAGGACGAAGGGGGCGGTTCGCCCGCCTTCTTCTTCCTCCGTAGTGGGGTCACTGGCGGAGAGTCGGGGGACTCTCTGCCGGCTTGCACGGCCCCACACGTCTGAGGGGTAACCTATGGTGAGTAGGTTACCCCTCCTTGAGGCCGAGGCCCGGACCGGTTCCCGGGCCGCCCGCCGGGACGAGATGGTGAATGCTAACGCGACCCCATCTCGTCCCACTACGGCGGTGGACTGCTCACCGGGGGGGTTTTTAGTGGGTTCGAGTCCCACATACCCCCTTCCGTCACCCCCATGGCGGAAGGGAAATGCGTGGGCATTTTCCCCCCCTCAAAAAAAAAAAAAAAAAAAAAAAAAAAAAAAAAAAAAAAAAAAAAAAAGGTTAGGTTAGGTTAGGTTGGGGTGCCATGTCAGTCAACCTTCTCGTGTGCCTGTAGGCTCTTGTCGCTTATGGATCAGCCGGATCCGGGGTGAACGGAAGCTTACGGGACGGTGCGCCTCGTTTAAGCCCGATAATAACTTCTCATACGTGGGATCTTATTGTCGAGCAACTAATGGACTGACAGGGGGGGGGCCCTCCGCGTGTCCCTATGGGGCACTGTGGATGGGGCAAGCATGGTGGGCTCGTGGAGGAGCACCATGGGAGGGCCGGGGCGGTGTATGCTGCTCCGGTGGGCTTGCGCGTCCCAATGATCTTCAAGGCTATGCCGGCAGGTATACCCATACCGGACAGGCTTGGAGGGAGGGATCAGCGCAAGTGGAGGGGGCGCCCTTTTTAGGGCGCGGATGAGGGCTCGGCGTGGCCCTTTATGGGCCCGTCGGGCGCGCGGGGAGTGTGCCCTTTTCAGGGCGCACTGTGGAGGGAGGGCTGGGGCGGCATTTGCTACTCTGGTCGGCTTGCGTGTCCCAATGATCTTCAAGGCTATACCGGCAGGGCTACCCATACCGGGCAGGCTTGGAGGGAGGGATCAGCGTAAGTGGAGGGGGCGCCCTTTTCAGGGCGCGGATGAGGGCCCGGCGAGGCCCTTTTCAGGGCCCGTTGGGCGGACGGAGTGTGCCCTTTTCAGGGCGCACTGTGGCGGGAGGGCTGGGGCGGCATTCGCTGCTCTGGTCGGCTTGCGTGTCCCAATGATCTTCAAGGCTATACCGGCAGGTCTACCCATACCGGGCAGGCTTGGAGGGAGGGATCAGCGTAAGTGGAGGGGGCGCCCTTTTCAGGGCGCGGATGAGGGCTTGCGTGTCCCAATGATCTTCAAGGCTATACCGGCAGGGCTACCCATACCGGGCAGGCTTGGAGGGAGGGACAGCGTAAGTTGGAGGGGGCGCCCTTTTCAGGGCGCGGATGAGGGCTTGCGTGTCCCAATGATCTTCAAGGCTATACCGGCAGGGCTACCCATACCGGGCAGGCTTGGAGGGAGGGACAGCGTAAGTTGGAGGGGGCGCCCTTTTCAGGGCGCGTTTGTGGGGTCACTGGCGGAGATCGGGGGACTCCGCCGGCTTGCACGGCCCCACACATGGCCGGGGCCCGGCTGGTTTCCGGGCCACCCGTCGGGGTGAGATGGTGAATGCTAACGCGACCCCATCTTGCCCCACTATGGCGGGGGACTTAACCGGGGGGGTTTTAGTGGGTTCGAGTCCCACATACCCCCTTCCGTCATCCCCATGGCGGAAGGGAAATGCGTGGGCATTTCCCCCCCTCAAAAAAAAAAAAAAAAAAAAAAAAAAAAAGGTTAAAAACACGAGGGGTGCCATGTCAGTCAACCTTCTCGTGTGCCTGTAGGCTCTTGTCGCTTAAGGATCAGCCGGATCCAAGTGAACGGAAGCTTACGGGACGGTGCGCCTCGTTTAAGCCCGATAATAACTTCTCATACGTGAGATCTTATTGTCGAGCAACTAATGGACTGACAGGGGGGGGGCCCTCCGCGTGTCCCTATGGGGCACTGTGGATGGGCCAAGCATGGTGGGCTCGTGGAGGAGCACCATGGGAGGGCCGGGGCGGTGTATGCTGCTCCGGTGGGCTTGCGCGTCCCAATGATCTTCAAGGCTATGCCGGCAGGTATACCCATACCGGACAGGCTTGGAGGGAGGGATCAGCGCAAGTGGAGGGGGCGCCCTTTTTAGGGCGCGGATGAGGGCTCGGCGTGGCCCTTTATGGGCCCGTCGGGCGAGTGGGGAGTGTGCCCTTTTCAGGGCGCACTGTGGAGGGAGGGCTGGGGCGGCATTTGCTGCTCTGGTCGGCTTGCGTGTCCCAATGATCTTCAAGGCTATACCGGCAGGGATACCCATACCGGGCAGGCTTGGAGGGAGGGATCAGCGTAAGTGGAGGGGGCGCCCTTTTCAGGGCGCGGATAAGGCCCGTTGGGCGGACGGAGTGTGCCCTTTTCAGGGCGCACTGTGGAGGGAGGGCCGGGGCGGCATTTGCTGCTCTAGTCGGCTTGTGTGTCCCAATGATCTTCAAGGCTATGCCGGCAGGTATACCCATACCGGACAGGCTTGGAGGGAGGATTAGCGCAAGTGGAGGGGGCGCCCTTTTCAGGGCGCGGATGACGGCTTGGCGAGGCCCTTTTCAGGGCCCGTCTTGCGAGGTGAGTGTGCCCTTTTCAGGGCGCACTGTGGAGGGAGGGCTTGCGTGTTCCAATGATCTTCAAGGCTATACTGGCAGGGCTACCCATACCGGGCAGGCTTGGAGGGAGGGACAGCGTAAGTTGGAGGGGGCGCCCTTTTCAGGGCGCGTTTGTGGGGTCACTGGCGGAGATCGGGGAACTCCGCCGGCTTGCACGGCCCCACACATGGCCGGGGCTCGGCTGGTTTCCGGGCCACCCGTCGGGGTAAGATGGTGAATGCTAACGCGACCCCATCTTGCCCCACTATGGCGGGGGACTTAACCGGGGGGGTTTTAGTGGGTTCGAGTCCCACATACCCCCTTCCGTCATCCCCATGGCGGAAGGGAAGTGCGTGGGCATTTCCCCCCCTCAAAAAAAAAAAAAAAAAAAAAAAAAGGTTAAAAACACGACCCACGGACCTGCTGGGTTGTCCCAGTGGGCGGAGAGGTGTACTCCGACGTGGCGCGTCCCCGGGTGGCGGATAGGGGCATGGCTCTCTTCTGGGAGTTACCGGTTTTCCGGCGCGGACCAAACACTCGTGAGGACTTGCGCATCCCAATGATCTCCAAGGCTATGCCGGCAGGTATACCCATACCGGACAGGCTTGGAGGGAGGGATCAGCGCAAGTGGGAGTTCGGCGGGGCCCATTATGGGCCTGTCTGGCGGGCTGGGTGTGCCCTTTTCAGGGCGCACTGTCAGGGGAGCTCACCCCTGAAAAAAGAGACGACGATGTGGAGCATCGGAGTGAAGAAAATATGGAACCAAGTAGTTGTAAAAATGGTCCCCAGGTGGGTCCCCGAAAGGGGGAATCCCACCCCTCTGCTTCGGCGGAGGGCTGCCCCTCGTACTCTGGGGGGGGGCGACAACTGCTTCGTAGGCCGGCGTTCCGCCCGCCTTCGTAAACACGACCCTGGCTTTTCTTGTAAATCGGACTCTGAGATTGCATGCGATTTGGATTCTGTTGACATGGAGGTGGAAGCGTGCGCCCTGAAGGCGTGCGCCAACACTATTGACCCTGGCTTGCCTAAGGAACTTAGAGTTGTGGTGGAGCGCCTATCGGACTCAGACACTGATAGGAGTATGGAGACTGTTACGTCTGGTAACGTGTCGGACGACGACCGCCGAGCTTGGCGGAAGAGACCGAGCTCGCTGCAGGGTTTGAGTGAACCTGACTCGGATGCCGATGTCAATGTTGTGGAAGGAACACCATCACCCAAGGTGACAAAATCGGTGAAGGGCAGAGGCCGCCCGCCCACTACTGGACAGTACGTCGGCCTGGCAAAGGCAAAGCAAATGTTCAACGCTGCTATGCGTGAAGAATTTCTTCTCGACGCTGCTGAAGAGGTAACGCCAGCGGTGGAGAAAACTAGACGCACGAGAGTGACTCGCCCTTCGTGTATGACTGGACTGTTGGCGGGTGAGGTTGACGATCAACTGGCGTCGTCCCTCAATAAACAAGTGCTGGATTGCGTGGAAATCATAAAAACGGTGTCCCGCAAGTCAAAAAATCTGAGTGGTCCATTTCAGAGGTCCCTCAATGAGGCCACTCAGTACATTGTGGAGGCGGTGGAGGTGCTCCGCAAGCGCTCCATCTCGGAAGAGACGGCTAAATTGCAGGCGGACAACTCCCGCCTGCAAGCGGAGCTCGGTACACTCCGTAAGGAGTTTGCAGAGTTAAGGGCGGAGATGCGTCAGGCTCGACCTGTGACGGAACCACGAGGCGGAGCTGGACAGCTTGACGTCGAAGGACTGTCGCGCACCATCATGGTTCAGGTTGGGACCATGTTGAATGCCCGACTGGAGGCTCTTGAGGGGAGACTTCTCCCAGAGGTACGTCTGCGGCCCCCCCTGGCTGCGGATAGAGCTTGCAAGACAAGAGCTGAGGCTGCGCCTGAGCACGTGGAGCCTACGATGGCTCCAGAGAGTTTGTCCAAGACCTCCACATCGTGTCAGACCTCAGATGGCCCTGCAAGGGCCCGCAAGGGAAAGAAAGCGAAGAAGGGAAGTTTGGCAGCTGAGGAGGCGGCCTTAGTGCGGGAGACTTGCTCACTGCCTCCAGTATCCACTTCTGTAGGAGAAGCGTGGAATACAGTGGCCAGAAAGAATATAAAAAAGGCGGCAAAACGGATGGTTGAAATTACCGCACCCGTGAACCTTGTGCCAAAGAAAATGGCGCAACATACGGGTTCAAAGGTGAAACTCCGGTCCCCTCGCTCAGCGGCTATCACGCTTACACTGCAGCCTGATGCCGAGGAGAAGGGCGTGACGTACGCGTCAATTCTTACGGAGGCCAAGAAGCGCATCGACCTTAAGAGCGTCGGTATCGACCAGTTGCGTTTCAGGACGGCGGTAACAGGTGCCCGGATGTTAGAGGTCCCCGGCGATAAGGGTGCTGAAAAAGCAGACTCTCTGGCTGAGAAACTCAGAGAGGTCCTTAGCGCCGACATAGTGCGAGTGCAACGCCCGGTGAGGCGAGCCGATATACGCGTCATGGAGCTTGACGATTCCGTGACTGCGGCTGAGGTTGCGTTGGCCGTGGCCAACGAGGGCGGCTGCTCTGTTAGCGCCATTAAATTTGGCGTTATATGCCCCCGCGGCTCGCTTTGGCTGAGCTGCCCTGTAGAGGCTGCCAAAAAGGTGGTGGAAGTCGAGAGAATTAAGGTGGGCTGGGTCTCAGCACGTGTGGTGCTGCTTGACCCAAAACCTCTTAGGTGCTTCCGATGCCTAGAGGTTGGCCACGTTGGGAACAGGTGCGCTGGTGAGGGAAATCACAACGGCCTCTGTTTCCGATGTGGAAAACCTGACCATAGGGCGCGGGATTGCCAAGCCGAGCCGCATTGCACTGTTTGCGCTACGGTTGGTAAGCCAGCTGGGCATCGAGTGGGTGGTAAAGGATGTGCCGACATAAAGGGATCCAACAGTAGCCGGAGAGGCCGCAAAAGAAGGGGAAAGACTAAAAAGGGCCCCAAAGCGTCTGAGCAATCCCAGCGCAAAACCGCGTTGGATTGTCCCATGGACACCACTATTTAGTTAGTGGTGTTCAGTTAAGTCATTAAGACTATTGTGTATCTGCGGGCAACGGATCGGGGGGTCTGTTGCCTGCGTAAGAGATTAGAAGCGTGAAGGCGCCCCTTGTGTTCGGGGTGTCTTTAGCAAGAGGATTGGAGGCTTACCTCCTTGAGTTGGGCCTGTAAGGGCATACGCTGACGGGGTTGCGGAAGTTTTGCTTTAGCGTTCCCGTGACCTCGTCTTAACCGAAGAGAAGGAACACCCCAGGGGTTTTAGTCGGTATAAGGAGTCCGACATAACCTCTCAGCCCCCCCGGGTTGGGTGGTATCCATAAAGGATTTCCCCTGGGTAAAAAAAAAAAAAAAAAAAAAAAAAGGTTAAAAACACGACCCCAGGAGGGTACCAGCCTCTCAGAGGCTGGAGAATCCCTCGGTGCTTCGGCATCCTGCCCCTCGTATTCTGGGGGGGGCAACAATCGCCTTGTTGTAAGGAGGAGAGACGTGGAGAGGAGTGACGTTGAGAGGATGAGTGACGTTGAGAGGAGGTGTGACGTGGAGACGGATATGGAGAGCGGTTTCTTCACGAAACCAACGCCGGTGGAGGCGTCAGGAGATGGTGGCGAGGAGTCGGACTGTTCTGTCATGTCCGTCTCCTCAAGGGCTTCGACTTCAAGTCGTAAGCGAGGAAGGAAAGCGGACGACGTCGCCTTGATCCCTAAGGGGGCCAAGCGCGCCGCGTTCCTTAAGGAGCCGGAAAAAGTTGGTGGGCAGGAGGACGATGTCTTCGACCCATCCGTGCCGCCCACGAACATCAGGTCGAAGGCAAAACTGCCGAATGTGGAAGACCTGGGATCGGAGATGCAGGCGCAGCCAACTGAGGAGTTGGTCGCCTGCATAAGGACGCATCTGGAAACTGTAGAGAAGATCGCGGATAAGTCCCGGAACATGCGGGGGGACTACATTCACGGTCTTCGTATCGCAGCGAGGAAGGCACACGCAGCCGCTGAGGTTCTTGCAGGGCGGGGCTCTGCTGATGCCAACGTGGTGCGTCTGGAGCGGGAGAACGCCGATCTGCGCGCTCAGATGGCTGACCTCTCTAAGAAGGTGGAGAGTCTGACGGAGGCAATCCGTCAGCAGGCATGTCCCAAGGCCAGCGCTGAGAGTGCGGCCAAACCGGCGGCATCAACACCTGCTGCTGGAGGGGCTGACTGGGAGGGTCGGTTCATGGAGCGTATCGCTGCGCTCATGGACCGGAAGTTGGCTGCGGCTATTAAAGCCCAGCCAACTTTGCCCCGGAATGGCGTGGCTCCCGCAGTGCCAGGCCCTTCTCCGAAAACACCGTCGGGGAAGGGCAAAGTGACGGCAAGTCGCCAGCTACTACTAGCACCAGTGGCAACCCCGCTGTCACTGCGCTTGGAGCGTCCTGTGGCGCAGGCACCGACTACATGGGCGACCGTAGTCAAGGCCAAGAAGGCCAAGAAGAAGGCGACACCGCCGGCCAAGCCGGTTCCCAAAGTTGGCCCTAAATCTGGCCCGAAGGCCACCCCCAAGGTGGGCGCCGTGCCAAAGCCGGCGCGTCCGCCTTCTTCTGCGGCGATCACTGTGACGATTCCGGAGGGCTCGGACGTCACCCTGGCCGCGGTGATGGCAGCGGCTAAGTCCCGCATTAAGCTGGCTGATGTTGGGGTGGACAATGTCCGCTCCAAGAGAGCTATCACGGGGGGGCTTATTATGGAGGTGTCAGGGCCCGACTGCGCCTCGAAGGCCGATAAGTTGGCTGAACGCATGCGCGTGGCCCTCGAGGACCTTAAGGTCCGCATCACTCGCCCCATGAAGATGGGGGAGTTGCGGCTTAAGGACCTGGACGATAGCGTCTCGTCCGAGGAGGTAGCGGCCGCGGTCGCCAATGCTGGCGGCTGCTCGGCTGACGACGTGCGGGTGGGCGACATTCGTCGCTCGCCTACTGCCCTGGGCACGGTATGGGTCCGTTGTCCACTAGCTGCGGTCCGCAAGCTAGCTGCGGCAGGGCACGTCATAGTTGGATGGGTATCTGCGCGGGTCGACTATCTGACCTCGCGGCCGCTACAGTGCTTCCGGTGCTTGGAGTACGGACACGTACGCAGCATGTGTCAGAGCACAGTGGACCGCACAAACTTGTGCTACGCGTGCGGCGAACCCGACCATCGGGCAAGCCAGTGCACGCGTCCGCGCAAGTGTCCGCTGTGCTCCGACTTGGGCTGCAAAGCTGACCACAGGATGGGGAGCAAAAAGTGCTCTCCTCCTAAGGCTAGAGGTAAGAGGAAGCCAGCTCCTCCAGCCTCAGCCACCGGAAGCGGAACGGCCCCAACAGGGGCGGCCGTTCAGTCGGGCCAAGGCCCGCCACCCCAGGAGGCCATGGATGCCTCTTAATGGATCACACCATTAAGGTCCTCCAGTGTAACCTTAACCACTGCCGAGGGGCACAGGACCTTCTCCTGCAAACCCTCGCGCAGAGTTCGGTTGCACTTGCCGTAGTGGCGGAGCCCTATTGTACCCCCAGCCATCCTCGCTGGTTCGGGGACGATACGGGCTCCGTCGCTATTTACTGGGCTGGTGGCGAAGGTGACCCCCACTGTGCTCTTCTAGAGAAGGGACAGGGCTTCGTGGCCACGGAGTGGGGTCACATAGCCGTTGTGGGCTGTTACGTCTCCCCGAACATAGGTACCCTTGCCGCTTACGAGGCGTACCTGGACGAGGTGGGAAACTGCATACGCAGGTGCCTGCCTCGTCCCGTGCTTGTCTTGGGCGACTTCAACGCGCACTCGCAAGTGTGGGGAAGTCCTCGAGACAACCCTAGGGGAGTTTCCGTGGTGGAATGGGCGGCGGGACTTGACCTTCGGTTATTAAATCGGGGGTCCGTTAACACGTGTGTGCGATGGCAGGGGGAATCGATCGTGGATTTATCATGGGCGACTCCCTCTGTCATACACATGGTGTCGGGATGGAGAGTAGCGGAGGAGATGGTCACACTATCCGACCATCGCCACATCATTTTTGATGTGGCCCTTCGCCCTCCCGGCCACGTGTCCCGCCGCAGTAGCAGCCCGCCGCGACGATGGGCCCTCAAACGGCTTGACAGGGATCTCCTGGAAGCCGCAGCCATCGTCGCGGCCTGGCCGGAAGGCCACGCCGTAGAGGATCTGCCCGATCCGGAGAGGGAGGCGGACTGGCTCAGGGAATCGATGACATCCATTTGTGACGTCTCGATGCCCCGAGCCAGACCAACCAAGCGCAAGGCGGTGTATTGGTGGTCGGAGGGGATAGCGAGGTTGCGCAAGACGTGCCTGCGCTCCCGACGCCAGTACACCAGGACCCGGAGGAGAAGGCGAGCCACTGCCGAGGAGATAGAGAGCGCTTACGGGGCATACCGAGGCGCTACCAAGGCGCTCCAAGTCGCCATTGCTGACGCCAGGTCTCGGTCCTGGAGCGAACTCCTGGAGGGACTGGATAGGGATCCATGGGGGCGCCCGTACAAGATGGTACTGGGCAAGCTCCGACCGTGGGTCCCTCCATTGACGGAAACCCTGGACCCTGTGTTGGTAGGGAACGTGGTGGATACACTGTTTCCCAGGGTCCAGGATAGTCCCTCGTCATCACCCGACATACCATCGGACCCTAACATCTGGTCTGATGAGTTGGGGGTGACCGAACAGGAGTTGGACCGAGCCGTGAAGCGCCTCAGGGCTCGTAACACCGCACCCGGCCCTGACGGGATTCCAGGTCGGGCATGGGTGCTGGCTCTCTCTGCCGGCCTTGGGGACAAGCTGAGGCGGCTTTTTGACAGCTGCCTTCGCTGCGGTATTTTCCCCAAAGGCTGGAAGGAGGCAAGGTTGGTCCTCTTGAAGAAGGACGGCAGGACTGCGAATTCCCCCTCTTCGTATCGTCCCATTTGCCTGCTGGACGAGGCTGGCAAGCTATTCGAGAGAATAATTGCCGCCCGTCTATGCATGCACCTATGGCAGGTAGGCCCCAACCTGTCGGATGACCAATACGGTTTCCGACAAGCGCGTTCGACAGTGGACGCGATTCTTCGTGTCCGTACGCTGTCGGACCAGGTAGTGTCCCGGGGCGGGAAGGTACTGGCGGTATCTTTAGATATCGTCAACGCCTTTAATTCCTTGCCCTGGAGGGCGATCCGGGAGGCGCTTGTGCATCACGGAGTGCCTCCTTACCTGCAGCGCATCGTTGGCGCCTACCTGCGTGACCGGTGTGTGCAGTATGTGGGCAGGGACGGTGCATTGCACCAGAGGGAGGTTTGTTGCGGGGTTCCACAGGGGTCCGTTTTGGGCCCGCTTCTGTGGAACCTCGCATACGACGCGGTCCTGCGCGTCAGTCTCCCTGTCGGCCTGCACGTGGTCTGCTATGCGGACGACACTCTCGTGTTGGCTGGCGGGGACACTTTCGAGGGGGCCAAAGGGCTCGCCGAGCTTGGGGTGGCATGCGTGGTGGACAAGATCCACGAGCTGGGTTTGAGGATAGCGCCACAGAAGACCGAGGCGCTATGGTTCCACAAGTTCCCGAGGGGACGGGAACCACCCAGCATGTCGGTTCGCGTGGGTGACGTTGACGTCCAGGTGGGCCAGTACCTCAAGTACTTGGGCCTTACCTTGGACAGTCGCTGGCACTTCGAGGAGCACTTCAGCCGCTCTGTTCCCCGGATTCGGAAGGTGGTCGGTGCTTTGCATCGGCTGCTGCCTAATCTCGGGGGACCCAGAGAGGGAGTTCGCCGCCTCTACGCGGGGGTGGTGCGATCGATGGCACTCTACGGAGCACCCGTTTGGTCAGGGAGACTGACGGGTGTTGGTCGCTGTAGGGCTTTGTTTAATAGCCTGCAGCGTACCATTGCCATTCGTATCGTACGGGGGTATCGAACGATATCCCTAGAGGCGGCAACTCTGTTGGCGCGGTTCCCGCCGCTCGACATCTTAGCGGAGATGGACGCACGGGTGTATGTTCGTCTTCGCAATGATGACGGGGGCGGAGCTGCGCCAGCTGAGGTGCGGACGGAGGAGCGCCGACGTGCGCTCCGGAAGTGGCGCGAGCGGCTCTACGAGCCGCGGTGTTCGCGTCAGCGCATCGTTGGCGCTATTCTGCCAAACTTCGAAGGCTGGCTAGGGAGGGAGGCGGGTAACGTCACCTATCGCCTTACTCAGGTTCTCACCGGGCACGGGTGCTTTGGTGAGTTCTTGACTAGGATAGGGCGCGAACTGACACCGCAATGCCACCATTGTGGGTGGGACCGGGATTCCGCACAGCACACGCTGGAGGAGTGTTCGGCGTGGTGCGTGGAGCGGCGGATCCTGGTCTCCAGGATCGGGCAGGACCTCTCTCTGCCAAGCGTAGTAGCGGCTATGCTGGCAGACGAGACGGCGTGGAGGGCGGTGACCTCTTTCTGTGAGACCGTAATGGTTCGGAAAGAGGCCGCTGAGCGAGATCGGGAGAGGGCTGATCCCGCTCGGAGAAGGCGGCGGCGGGGCGTAGGCAACGGCCGCCCCGCAGCGCCTGCCCCGCAAGGGGCTTAGCGGTATCCCCTGGACCAGGAAACAGGGGACCTTTCAGGCCCGCGGGTGGTCGGAGCGAGGGCTCTGGCTATCCTCATCCTCAAGCGGGCCTCGAAGGGGCGGCGGTACATCGTGGTATGTGCCTCCGTTAACCACCGCTAGGATGCTGGGGGTGGTTTGGGGTTCCCAACTGCCCCCGGGACGTGTGAAAGGCGTTGTGTTACAGCGCCTGCCCCGCAAGGGGCGTAGCGGAATCCCCTGGACCAGGAAACAGGGGACCTTTCGGGCCCGCGGGTGGTCGGAGTGAGGGCTCTGGCTATCCTCCTCAAGCGGGCCTCGGGAGGGCGGCGGTACATCGTGGCATGTGCCGCCGTTTAGCACCGCGAGGGTGCTGGGGGTGGTTTGGGGTTCCCAACTGCCCCCGGGACGTGCGAAGGGCGTTATGCGAGAGGGGCACCGGTGCGTTCCTTTTGGAGATCCCGGAGCCCCTTGACATGCATCGAGGCCGGCCACCGGGGGGGTTTTAGTGAGTCCACGAGTCCGTGAACCTCACATAACCCTATCACACCCTCAATGTGGTAGGGTATCTGTTAGCAGATTTCCCCCTCGTCACCAAAAAAAAAAAAAAAAAAAAAAAAAGGTTAGGTTAGGTTAGGTTAGGTTAGGTTAGGTTAGGTTGGGGTGCCATGGGGTGCCATGTCAGTCAACCTTCTCGTGTGCCTGTAGGCTCTTGTCGCTTATGGATCAGCCGGATCCGGGGTGAACGGAAGCTTACGGGACGGTGCGCCTCGTTTAAGCCCGATAATAACTTCTCATACGTGGGATCTTATTGTCGAGCAACTAATGGACTGACAGGGGGGGGGCCCTCCGCGTGTCCCTATGGGGCATTGTGGATGGGCCAAGCATGGTGGGCTCGTGGAGGAGCACCATGGGAGGGCCGGGGCGGTGTATGCTGCTCCGGTGGGCTTGCGCGTCCCAATGATCTCCAAGGCTATGCCGGCAGGTATACCCATACCGGACAGGCTTGGAGGGAGGGATCAGCGCAAGTGGAGGGGGCGCCCTTTTAAGGGCGCGGATGAGGGCTCGGCGTGGCCCTTTATGGGCCCGTCGGGCGAGTGGGGAGTGTGCCCTTTTCAGGGCGCACTGTGGCGGGAGGGCTGGGGCGGCATTCGCTGCTCTGGTCGGCTTGCGTGTCTCAATGATCTTCAAGGCTATACCGGCAGGGCTACCCATACCGGGCAGGCTTGGAGGGAGGGATCAGCGTAAGTGGAGGGGGCGCCCTTTTCAGGGCGCGGATGAGGGCTCGGCGTGGCCCTTTATGGGCCCGTCGGGCGAGCCGGTAGTGTGCCCTTTTCAGGGCGCACTGTGGTGGGAGGGCCGGGGCGGCATTCGCTGCTCTGGTCGGCTTGCGTGTCCCAATGATCTTCAAGGCTATACCGGCAGGTATACCCATACCGGGCAGGCTTGGAGAGAGGGATCAGCGTAAGTGGAGGGGGCGCCCTTTTCAGGGCGCGGATGAGGGCTTGCGTGTCCCAATGATCTTCAAGGCTATACCGGCAGGGCTACCCATACCGGGCAGGCTTGGAGGGAGGGACAGCGTAAGTTGGAGGGGGCGCCCTTTTCAGGGCGCGGATGAGGGCTTGCGTGTCCCAATGATCTTCAAGGCTATACCGGCAGGGCTACCCATACCGGGCAGGCTTGGAGGGAGGGACAGCGTAAGTTGGAGGGGGCGCCCTTTTCAGGGCGCGTTTGTGGGGTCACTGGCGGAGATCGGGGGTCTCCGCCGGCTTGCACGGCCCCACACATGGCCGGGGCCCGGCTGGTTTCCGGGCCACCCGTCGGGGTGAGATGGTGAATGCTAACGCGACCCCATCTTGCCCCACTATGGCGGGGGACTTAACCGGGGGGGTTTTAGTGGGTTCGAGTCCCACATACCCCCTTCCGTCATCCCCATAGCGGAAGGGAAATGCGTGGGCATTTCCCCCCCTCAAAAAAAAAAAAAAAAAAAAGAGGTTGGGGTGCCATGTCAGTCAACCTTCTCGTGTGCCTGTAGGCTCTTGTCGCTTGTCGATCAGCCGGATCCAAGTGAACGGAAGCTTACGGGACGGTGCGCCTCGTTTAAGCCCGATAATAACTTCTCATACGTGGGATCTTATTGTCGAGCAACTAATGGACTGACAGGGGGGGCCCTCCGCGTGTCCCTATGGGGCACTGTGGATGGGCCAAGCATGGTGGGCTCGTGGAGGAGCACCATGGGAGGGCCGGGGCGGTGTATGCTGCTCCGGTGGGCTTGCGCGTCCCAATGATCTTCAAGGCTATGCCGGCAGGTATACCCATACCGGACAGGCTTGGAGGGAGGGATCAGCGCAAGTGGAGGGGGCGCCCTTTTAAGGGCGCGGATGAGGGCTCGGCGTGGCCCTTTATGGGCCCGTCGGGCGAGCGGGGAGTGTGCCCTTTTCAGGGCGCACTGTGGCGGGAGGGCTGGGGCGGCATTCGCTGCTCTGGTCGGCTTGCGTGTCCCAATGATCTTCAAGGCTATACCGGCAGGGCTACCCATACCGGGCAGGCTTGGAGGGAGGGATCAGCGTAAGTGGAGGGGGCGCCCTTTTCAGGGCGCGGATGAGGGCCTGGCGTGGCCCTTTTTGGGCCCGTCGGGCGGACGGAGTGTGCCCTTTTCAGGGCGCACTGTGGAGGGAGGGCTTGCGTGTCCCAATGATCTTCAAGGCTATACCGGCAGGGCTACCCATACCGGGCAGGCTTGGAGGGAGGGACAGCGTAAGGTGGAGGTGGCGCCCTTTTCAGGGCGCGGATGAGGGCCTGGCGAGGCCCTTTTCAGGGCCCGTCGGGCGGAGGTGAGTGTGCCCTTTTCAGGGCGCACTGTGGAGGGATGGCTTGCGTGTCCCAATGATCTTCAAGGCTATACCGGCAGGGCTACCCATACCGGGCAGGCTTGGAGGGAGGGACAGCGTAAGTTGGAGGTGGCGCCCTTTTCAGGGCGCGGATGAGGGCCTGGCGAGGCCCTTTTCAGGGCCCGTCGGGCGGAGGTGAGTGTGCCCTTTTCAGGGCGCACTGTGGAGGGATGGCTTGCGTGTTCCAATGATCTTCAAGGCTATACCGGCAGGGCTACCCATACCGGGCAGGCTTGGAGGGAGGGACAGCGTAAGTTGGAGGGGGCGCCCTTTTCAGGGCGCGTTTGTGGGGTCACTGGCGGAGATCGGGGAACTCCGCCGGCTTGCACGGCCCCACACATGGCCGGGGCTCGGCTGGTTTCCGGGCCACCCGTCGGGGTAAGATGGTGAATGCTAACGCGACCCCATCTTGCCCCACTATGGCGGGGGACTTAACCGGGGGGGTTTTAGTGGGTTCGAGTCCCACATACCCCCTTCCGTCATCCCCATGGCGGAAGGGAAATGCGTGGGCATTTCCCCCCCTCAAAAAAAAAAAAAAAAAAAAAAAAAAAGGTTAGGTTAGGTTAGGTTAGGTTAGGTTAGGTTAGGTTAGGTTAGGTTAGGTTAGGTTAGGTTGGTGGTTAGATGTGACGGAGTTTTGCGCTGGTTTTGTTTGGAGGTTTTGTGAGTTTGGAGGGTTTTGTGTTTGTGGTCGGGTGTTTTGTTGTTTGTTTTGGGTCGCGGAAGGCTGAGGCATGCCGAAGCCTTTGCGCGACGTGGCGGGGAGGTTTTTAAAAGGCCCTTCTCAGGGCCCCTCCTCGCAGGTGAGTGCGGAGTCGGACGTGGAGGTCGACTCGGAGGTAGGGACGCGTGGTTGTCCACCCAAAAAAGGCCCTTCTCAGGGCCCCTCTTCGGAGGAAAGGGTGGACTCCGACGTGTCGGGGATGGGTGAGGTGGAGTTGGCTCGGAAGCGGCCGTCTTCCTCGTTCTTCGTGCCCGGGTATTTAGACTCGGACACGGAGACCGAGGGGACATCGGCTGCCAAGATCAACTCGGCAAAGAGGGGAGGGAGGAGACCCACTAAAGTGGGCTCCTCATCAAGGGAGGACTTCCTTAGACCTGCTCTGAAGGAGGTCCTGCAGAGCAGGCCTTTCAGGAAGGAGCGTGCCGTTGCTGTCCCTGACCTCATGACGACCGGTAGCGATACCGATGGCGCCGTGATGGTCGGGGACATCAGCGCGCTTAACGCGCAAGAGCTGAGGGCACATGCGGGCGAGAAGCTGGCCTGCATTTTGGAGGTTGCTCGGAAGTCGGGCAACCTCAAGGGCGAGTTTGTTGCCCGCCTGAAGGGCTCGGCGTCCGGCCTGCGAGAGGTGGTGGACGCTCTTGCGGACCGGAGCGAGGCGGAAGAGACGCGAAGGCTGAGGGCCGACAACGGCCGCCTGCGCCTAGAGACGGAGGCACTGAGGGCTGAGGTGAAGTCGCTTCGTCGCGGCTTCACCGAGGCGAAGACGGAGGCTGCCGCCGCCACCACTGCCGCTGCATCGGCTGCGATAGGGACACAGGCAGCGCCCGTCATTGTGGGGGCGGACCTGGTGGAGGAGTTGAAGCGCTCCTTGACCTCAACATTCGGGACGATGCTTAACGCCCGAATTGCGGGGATCGAGGAGCGTCTTCTGCCGGCCCCGGTGGTTCGCCCGCCACTTAAGGCAGACGCTAGGAGGGCTGTGGTGGCTGCCGCGCCACCTAAGCCGACGCCACAGCGGGCCCCTGCCCCTGTCCCCAAAGCGGGCAAGCGCGTTGCCCCCTCGGTGGCACCAGTGGCGGGTCCCTCGAGGGAGGTTAACCCTGTCGTCTCCGTCGCCGTTCCTCAGGAAACCTGGGCGACGGTGACAAGGAAGGGTAAGGGGAAGGGGAAGAAAACTTCCCCCCCCTCTGCGCCTGTGGTTGCACCAGCGGCACGTCCCGCCGCTGCTGCCCCGAAGTCGACGGCGGCGCTGAGGCCCCCGAAGTCCGCGGCTGTCGTGCTGTCGTTGCAGCCCGCGGCCGTGGAAAAGGGGGTGACGTATAGCGCCGTCCTCAAAGTGGCCCAGGAGAAGGTCAATCTCCAGGAGTTGGGGATTGACCAACTCCGTTTCCGCCAGACGGCCACGGGAGCCAGGATGCTGGAGATCACTGGCTCCCAAAACGGAGAGAAGGCCGACAGGCTCGCGGAGAAACTCCGCGATGTCCTGTCGGAGGTGGCTAGCGTCACCAGGCCCGTGAAGGCGACGGACCTCCGCATCACGGGTCTGGACGACGCGGCCACCAAGGAGAAGGTGGCTGCGGCGGTTGCCAAGGCGGGCTGCTGCGACGTGCAGCTCGTCAGGGCCGGAGAGATCCGCTCCGGCCTCGGCGGCACCGGCTCCACCCTGGTGTCCTGCCCGATTTCGGCAGCCAAAGTGCTGCTGGAAAAGGGCAGGCTGCTGGTAGGGTGGAGCTCGGCACGTGTGGTGTCACTGGGGGTGCGTCCCATGCGCTGCTACAGGTGCATGGGGCTAGGGCACACCCGCCCTCAGTGCCCCGCGGCGGCCGACAGAGGGGACCTGTGCTTCCGGTGTGGAGGCGCAGGTCACAAGGCGGCCACCTGCGGGAGGGCCGTGCCACGCTGCGCAATATGCGCAGAGTCCGGCAGGCCCTCCGGGCACGTAATGGGGGGACGCAGCTGCGTTCCCCCAAAGACGAAGGGAAAAGTCGCAGGGGCCCGGACCGCCCCTGCCGCCAAAGAGGTAGCTCGCCAAGCGGCGAGCGAGGAGGTTGAAATGGCTGACTGATGGATCAGGTCAGTCATCTCAACCTCCTCCAGACGAACCTCAACCACTGCGCCAGGGCCCAGGATCTGCTCATGCAGTCCCTGGCGCAGTGGGAAATTGATTTGGCGGTCGCCGCGGAGCCGTATCACGTTCCCCCTCAACATACATGTTGGGCTGGGGACCTGGACGACTCCGTGGCCATTGTGGGAAGGAGTGGCGGCCCACCCCTCTCAGTCGTAGAGAGGGGTTCGGGGTACGTGGTTGCCAAGTGGGAGGAGTATGCAGTAGTCGGCGCATACTTCTCCCCCAATAGAACCGCTGCGGAGCTGGAGGTCTTTATGGACCTCCTGGCCGCGGCGGTGCGAAGGCAGGTGCCACGTCAGGTCCTCCTTATGGGGGACCTGAACGCCAAGGCCCGGGACTGGGGCAACCCCACTACTGACTCTCGAGGGGAGATTGTCAGGGAGTGGGCGGTTGCCACAGGGCTGACCCTTCTGAATAGAGGGTCGGCCCACACGTGCGTGCGACAGCGAGGGGGGTCCGTGGTGGACGTTACGTTCGCCACCCCCGCTGTCGCTGCACGTGCCCGGGCGTGGAGGGTGATGTCGGAGGTGGAGACTCTCTCGGACCATAAATATATAAGGTTCGAGATCTCCACCTCCGACATACAAGGGAGGCGCGTGGTGCGTGCGGACTTCCCACGCTGGTCGATTAGTCGCCTCGACGCCGAACTGGCTGTTGAGGCGGCGATCGTCCAGTCGTGGTCTGCTGCGCCCACGCACCCGGAGGTGGACGTCGCAGCGGGCCACTTCCGGGAGGCGGTGACGGCGGTCTGCGACGCCGCCATGCCCAGGTCCCGGCGCCTCCCGGGCCGCCGCGAGGTGTACTGGTGGAGCTCGGAGATAGCAGATCTCCGAGCCGCCTGCTCGACGGCGCGGCGGCCCTACGCCCGCTGCAGGAGGCGGCGTCATGGCCGGACCGACGCGGAGCTGTCAGCTGAGGAGCTGGCAGCTGAGTGCCAGCTGTACAGCTCATACCGCGACGCAAAGCGGGAGCTGCAGCTGGCAATCGGTCGGGCCAAGACGCGGGCCTGGGACGAGGCTCTGGAGGGCCTCGACAGGGACCCATGGGGGCGTCCTTATAGGGCAGCCCGGACAAAGTTCCGGGGCCTGACGCCCCCGATTGCGGGGTCCCTGGAGCCGGAGCTTCTGGGCAGGGTGTTGGAGGGGCTCTTTCCCGACATCGACCCCCACCACACCCCGCCCACAATGACAGCGCCGTCCTTCCCCCCCGAGGAGTTGGACCCGGCCTCCGTCCCCCTCGTCTCAGAGGTGGAGATGGAGGTTGCCGTCGGCCGCTTACGCGGCAAGAGGACGGCACCGGGTCCAGACGGGATCCCGAAGCGGGTCCTGCGGCTCGCCTTGGGGGAGATGGGTGTACAGCTTCGGGAACTGTTCGACGCGTGTCTCACGTCGGGACGGTTCCCGAAGCTGTGGAAGGACGGCAAATTGTGCCTGTTGCGGAAGGAGGGTCGTGCCGTAGACTCGCCTTCCGCATACAGGCCAATAGTGCTGCTGGATGACACGGGGAAGCTACTGGAGAGAGTAGTTGCTTCCCGTGTCATCCGGCACCTAGAGGGGACTGGGCCTGGGCTGTCACAGGCCCAGTATGGGTTCAGAGCGGAGCGGTCTACAATAGACGCCCTGCTCTGGCTCAAAGAGTGGACCCAAGAGGCGGTCCACAGGGGGGAAAAGGCGTTGGCTGTCTCGCTCGACATAGCCAACGCCTTCAACAGCCTGCCGCACGGAACGATACGGGAGGCGCTCCTCTATCACGGAGTGCCCCTGTATCTGCGGCGGCTGTTGGCGGACTACCTCCAGGACCGTGAAGTCCTGGTGGAAGGACGCGACGGCTTGAGACACCGTCGCGTCGTCCGCGGTGTTCCGCAGGGGTCGGTGCTGGGACCGCTCCTGTGGAACATTGGCTACGACTGGGTGCTCCGTGGCACGCTTCCCGCAAATATGCGGGTGGCGTGTTACGCGGACGACACCCTGGTCGTAGTCAGGGGGAGGGACCTCAGGGAAGCGATGCGGTTGGCTACGGTGGGCACCACCCTAGTAGTCGATCGCATACGCTCCCTGGGACTGGAGGTAGCCCTCTCCAAGACTGAGGCCCTGTTGTTCCATGGGCCTCGGGGGGGACCCCCTCCAGGAACGAGGATATTCCTGGACGGGGTCCTGGTCCGGGTTGGGACCCAGATGAAATATCTGGGTCTCATCCTGGACGGGAGGTGGACTTTTGGGGCCCATTTCACCCAGCTGGCCCCAAGAGTCCTAGGAGCCGCGGCCGCTTTAGGGAGGCTGCTGCCCAACGTGGGCGGCCCGAGCGCCACATGTCGCCGGCTGTACTCCGGAGTAATCCGGAGTATGGCCCTGTACGGGGCACCTGTCTGGGTGGACGCCCTCAGTCGCGGGAATATGACCCTGCTGCGACGTCCGCAGCGGGTCATAGCGACGAGGGCGATCCGCGGATACCGGACGGTGTCCTGGACGGCAGCGTGCGTGCTGGCCGGTGATCCCCCCTGGGCTCTCCAAGCGGAGATCCTCGCCGAAGTCTACCACTTCGTGGCGGCGAGGAGATCCGAGGGGGAGTTCCCGGTGTGGGAGGAGGTCGCACGCATGCGGCGGCAGGCGCGGGCTGCCTTGTTGCGGCGGTGGGCGGAGGACCTGGCTCCACCGGTCCCTGGTCAGTGGACGGTGGAGGCCATTAGACCGGTCCTCCGGGGTTGGGTGCGGCGGCGGTTCGGGTCGCTGACCTTCCGATTGGTGCAGGTGCTTTCCGGGCATGGATGCTTCGGAAAGTATCTGCACCAAATCGCGAGACGGGAGGCGACCCCGGCCTGCCACGAATGTGGGGCGCCGGAGGATACGGCGCTCCACACGCTGGAGGTGTGTGCCGCGTGGGGTCCCATGCGGCACACGCTTTCAGCGATCCTGGGCCGGGACCTCTCTCTGCCGAGCGTGGTAAGTGCCATGCTCGGCGGAGAGAGGGAGTGGCAGGCGATGGTCTCCTTCTGCGAAGCCGTTATGTCGCAGAAGGAGGCCGCTGAGCGGATCAGAGAGGATGACGCCCGCTCTGATCCGCTCCGGCGCAGACGTACAGGAGGACGAAGGGGGCGGTTCGCCCGCCTTCTTCTTCCTCCGTAGTGGGGTCACTGGCGGAGAGTCGGGGGACTCTCTGCCGGCTTGCACGGCCCCACACGTCTGAGGGGTAACCTATGGTGAGTAGGTTACCCCTCCTTGAGGCCGAGGCCCGGACCGGTTCCCGGGCCGCCCGCCGGGACGAGATGGTGAATGCTAGCGCGACCCCATCTCGTCCCACTACGGCGGTGGACTGCTCACCGGGGGGGTTTTTAGTGGGTTCGAGTCCCACATACCCCCTTCCGTCACCCCCATGGCGGAAGGGAAATGCGTGGGCATTTTCCCCCCCTCAAAAAAAAAAAAAAAAAAAAAAAAAAGGTTAGGTTAGGTTCCACGGACCTGGGGTGCCATGTCAGTCAACCTTCTCGTGTGCCTGTAGGCTCTTGTCGCTTGTCGATCAGCCGGATCCAAGTGAACGGAAGCTTACGGGACGGTGCGCCTCGTTTAAGCCCGATAATAACTTCTCATACGTGGGATCTTATTGTCGAGCAACTAATGGACTGACAGGGGGGGGGCCCTCCGCGTGTCCCTATGGGGCACTGTGGATGGGCCAAGCATGGTGGGCTCGTGGAGGAGCACCATGGGAGGGCCGGGGCGGTGTATGCTGCTCCGGTGGGCTTGCGCGTCCCAATGATCTTCAAGGCTATGCCGGCAGGTATACCCATACCGGACAGGCTTGGAGGGAGGGATCAGCGCAAGCGGAGGGGGCGCCCTTTTTAGGGCGCGGATGAGGGCTCGGCGTGGCCCTTTATGGGCCCGTCGGGCGAGCGGGGAGTGTGCCCTTTTCAGGGCGCACTGTGGAGGGAGGGCTGGGGCGGCATTTGCTGCTCTGGTCGGCTTGCGTGTCCCAATGATCTTCAAGGCTATACCGGCAGGGCTACCCATACCGGGCAGGCTTGGAGGGAGGGATCAGCGTAAGTGGAGGGGGCGCCCTTTTCAGGGCGCGGATGAGGGCTTGCGTGTCCCAATGATCTTCAAGGCTATACCGGCAGGGCTACCCATACCGGGCAGGCTTGGAGGGAGGGACAGCGTAAGTTGGAGGGGGCGCCCTTTTCAGGGCGCGGATGAGGGCTTGCGTGTCCCAATGATCTTCAAGGCTATACCGGCAGGGCTACCCATACCGGGCAGGCTTGGAGGGAGGGACTGCGTAAGTTGGAGGGGGCGCCCTTTTCAGGGCGCGTTTGTGGGGTCACTGGCGGAGATCGGGGGACTCCGCCGGCTTGCACGGCCCCACACATGGCCGGGGCCCGGCTGGTTTCCGGGCCACCCGTCGGGGTGAGATGGTGAATGCTAACGCGACCCCATCTTGCCCCACTATGGCGGGGGACTTAACCGGGGGGGTTTTAGTGGGTTCGAGTCCCACATACCCCCTTCCGTCATCCCCATGGCGGAAGGGAAATGCGTGGGCATTTCCCCCCCTCAAAAAAAAAAAAAAAAAAAGGTTCGTGGTCGGGGGGGACCCCCTCCAGGAACGAGGATATTCCTGGACGGGGTCCTGGTCCGGGTTGGGACCCAGATGAAATATCTGGGTCTCATCCTGGACGGGAGGTGGACTTTTGGGGCCCATTTTACCCAGCTGGCCCCAAGAGTCCTGGGAGCCGCGGCCGCTTTAGGGAGGCTGCTGCCCAACGTGGGCGGCCCGAGCGCCACATGTCGCCGGCTGTACTCCGGAGTAATCCGGAGTATGGCCCTGTACGGGGCACCTGTCTGGGTGGACGCCCTCAGTCGCGGGAATATGACCCTGCTGCGACGTCCGCAGCGGGTCATAGCGACGAGGGCGATCCGCGGATACCGGACGGTGTCCTGGACGGCAGCGTGCGTGCTGGCCGGTGATCCCCCCTGGGCTCTCCAAGCGGAGATCCTCGCCGAAGTGTATCACTTCGTGGCGGCGAGGAGATCCGAAGGGGAGTTCCCGGTGTGGGAGGAGGTCGCACGCATGCGGCGGCAGGCGCGGGCTGCCTTGTTGCGGCGGTGGGCGGAGGACCTGGCTCCACCGGTCCCTGGTCAGTGGACGGTGGAGGCCATTAGACCGGTCCTCCGGGGTTGGGTGCGGCGGCGGTTCGGGTCGCTGACCTTCCGATTGGTGCAGGTGCTTTCCGGGCATGGATGCTTCGGAAAGTATCTGCACCAGATCGCGAGACGGGAGGCGACCCCGGCCTGCCACGAATGTGGGGCGCCGGAGGATACGGCGCTCCACACGCTGGAGGTGTGTGCCGCGTGGGGTCCCATGCGGCACACGCTTTCAGCGATCCTGGGCCGGGACCTCTCTCTGCCGAGCGTGGTAAGTGCCATGCTCGGCGGAGAGAGGGAGTGGCAGGCGATGGTCTCCTTCTGCGAAGAGGTCATGTCGCAGAAGGAGGCCGCTGAGCGGATCAGAGAGGATGACGCCCGCTCTGATCCGCTCCGGCGCAGACGTACAGGGGGACGAAGGGGGCGGTTTGCCCGCCTTCTTCTTCCTCCGTAGTGGGGTCACTGGCGGAGAGTCGGGGGACTCTCTGCCGGCCTGCACGGCCCCACACGTCTGAGGGGTAACCTATGGTGAGTAGGTTACCCCTCCTTGAGGCCGAGGCCCGGACCGGTTCCCGGGCCGCCCGCCGGGACGAGATGGTGAATGCTAACGCGACCCCATCTCGTCCCACTACGGCGGTGGACTGCTCACCGGGGGGGTTTTTAGTGGGTTCGAGTCCCACATACCCCCTTCCGTCACCCCCATGGCGGAAGGGAAATGCGTGGGCATTTTCCCCCCCTCAAAAAAAAAAAAAAAAAAAAAAAAAAAAAAAGGTTAGGTTCGTGGAGGGCTGTGGCCTCTTTCTGTGAGACCGTAATGGTTCGGAAAGAGGCCGCTGAGCGGGATCGGGAGAGGGCCGATCCCGCTCGGAGAAGGCGGCGGCGGGGCGTAGGCAACGGCCGCCCCGCAGCGCCTGCCCCGCAAGGGGCTTAGCGGTATCCCCTGGACCTGGAAACAGGGGACCTTTCAGGCCCGCGGGTGGTCGGAGCGAGGGCTCTGGCTATCCTCATCCTCAAGCGGGCCTCGAAGGGGCGGCGGTACATCGTGGTATGTGCCGCCGTTAAGCACCGCTAGGATGCTGGGGGTGGTTTGGGGTTCCCAACTGCCCCCGGGATGTGCGAATCCCCTGGACCAGGAAACAGGGGACCTTTCAGGCCCGCGGGTGGTCGGAGTGAAGGCTCTGGCTATCCTCAAGCGGGCCTTGGAAGGGCGACGGTACATCGTGTCATGTGCCGCCGTTTTGCACCGGGAGAGAGCTGGGGGTGGTTTGGGGTTCCCAACTGCCCCCCGGGACGTGTGAAAGGCGTTGTGTTACAGCGCCTGCCCCGCAAGGGGCGTAGCGGAATCCCCTGGACCAGGAAACAGGGGACCTTTCGGGCCCGCGGGTGGTCGGAGTGAGGGCTCTGGCTATCCTCCTCAAGCGGGCCTCGGGAGGGCGACGGTACATCGTGGCATGTGCCGCCGTTTAGCACCGCGAGGGTGCTGGGGGTGGTTTGGGGTTCCCAACTGCCCCTGGGACGTGCGAAGGGCGTTATGCGAGAGGGGCACCGGTGCGTTCCTTTTGGAGATCCCGGAGCCCCTTGACATGCATCGAGGCCGGCCACCGGGGGGGTTTTAGTGAGTCCACGAGTCCGTGAACCTCACATAACCCTATCACACCCTCAATGTGGTAGGGTATCTGTTAGCAGATTTCCCCCTCGTCACCAAAAAAAAAAAAAAAAAAAAAAAAAGGTTAGGTTAGGTTAGGTTAGGTTAGGTTAGGTTAGGTTAGGTTAGGTTAGGTTAGGTTAGGTTAGGTTAGGTTAGGTTTTTTTTGGACGGCCGGGTCATAGGGGGTTGGATGTGACGGAATTGTGGTTAGATGTGACGGAGTTTTGTTTTGCGATTGTTTTGTTTGGAGGGTTTTTGTTGTGTTTCGGGAGTTTGGAGGGTGTTGTGTGTTTGTGTGGGGTGTTTTGTTGCGTGTCTTGGGTCGCGGAAGGCTGAGGCATGCCGAAGCCTTTGCGCGACGTGGCGGGGAGGTTTTTAAAAGGCCCTTCTCAGGGCCCCTCCTCGCAGGTGAGTGTGGAGTCGTCGGACGTGGAGGTCGACTCGGAGGTAGGGACGCGGAGTTGTCTACCCAAGAAAGGCCCTTCTCAGGGCCCCTCTTCGGAGGAAAGGGTGGACTCCGACGTGTCGGGGATTGGAGAGGGAGAGTTGGCTCGGAAGCGGCCGTCTTCCTCGTTCTTCGTGCCCGGGTATTTGGACTCGGACACGGAGACCGAGGGGACATCAGCCGCCAAGGTCAACTCGGCGAAGAGGGGAGGGAGGAGGTCCACCAAAGTGGCCCCCTCATTGTCCAGGGAGGAGTTTCTCCGACCTGCACTGGCGGAGGTCCTGCATAGCAGGCAGTACAGGAAGGAGCGTGCCGCTACTGTCCCTGATCTCACGACGACTGGTAGTGATACCGATGTCGCCGCGATGGTCGGGGACATTAGCGCGTTGAACGCGCAAGAGCTGAGGGCGCATGCGGGCGAAAAGCTCGCCTGCATTTTGGAGGTTGCTCGTAAGTCGGGCAACCTCAAGGGCGAATTCGTCGCCCGCCTGAAGGGGTCGGCGTCCGGCCTGCGAGAGGTTGTTGACGCCCTTGCGGATCGGAGTGAGGCTGAAGAGACGCGGCGTTTGAGGGCGGATAACGGCCGCCTGCGCCTCGAGACCGAGGCACTGAGGGCTGAGGTGAAGTCGCTTCGTCGCGGCTTCACCGAAGCAAAGTCGGAGGCTGCCGCCGCCACTACTGCTGCTGCGTCTGCTACGGCTGCAACGCAGGCAGCCCCCGTCATTGTGGGGGCGGACCTGGTGGAGGAGCTCAAGCGCTCCTTGACCTCCACGTTCGGGACTATGTTAAACGCCCGAATTGCGGGGATCGAGGAGCGTCTTCTGCCGGCTCCGGTGGTTCGCCCGCCACTTAAGGCAGACACTAGGAGGGCTGTGGTGGCTGCCGCGCCACCCAAGCCGACGCCACAGCGGGCCCCTGCCCCTGTCCCAAAAGCGGCCAAGCGGGCTGCCCCTTCGGTGGCACCAGTGGCGGGTCCCTCGAGGGAGGCAAACCCTGTAGCCGTCGCCGTTCCCCAGGAAACCTGGGCGACGGTGACAAGGAAGGGCAAGGGGAAGGGGAAGAAAACTTCCCCCCCCACTGCACCTGTGATTGCCCCAGCGGCACGACCCGTCGCTGCTGCCCCGAAGCCGACGGCGGCGCTGAGGCCCCCAAAGTCCGCGGCCATCGTGTTGTCGCTACAACCCGAGGCTGCGGATAAGGGGGTTACATATAGCGCTGTCCTACAGATGGCTCAGGACAAGGTCAGTCTCCAGGAGCTGGGGATTGACCGAGTCCAATTTCGGCAGACGGCTACGGGAGCCAGGATGCTGGAAATTCCTGGCTCCCAAAACTCAGAGAAGGCCGACAGGCTCGCGGAGAAACTCCGCGATGTCCTGTCGGAGGTGGCTAGCGTCACCAGGCCCGTGAAGGCGACGGACCTCCGCATCACGGGTCTGGACGACGCGGCCACCAAGGAGAAGGTGGCTGCGGCGGTTGCCAAGGCGGGCTGCTGCGACGTGCAGCTCGTCAAGGCCGGAGAGATCCGCTCCGGCCTCGGCGGCACCGGCTCCACCCTGGTGTCCTGCCCGATTTCGGCAGCCAAAGTGCTGCTGGAAAAGGGCAGGCTGCTGGTAGGGTGGAGCTCGGCACGTGTGGTGTCACTGGGGGTGCGTCCCATGCGCTGCTACAGGTGCATGGGGCTAGGGCACACCCGCCCTCAGTGCCCCGCGGCGGCCGACAGAGGGGACCTGTGCTTCCGGTGTGGAGGCGCAGGTCACAAGGCGGCCACCTGCGGGAGGGCCGAGCCGCGATGCGCTATATGCGCCGAGTCGGGCAGGCCCTCCGGGCACGTAATGGGGGGACGCAGCTGCGTTCCCCCAAAGACGAAGGGCAAAGTTGCCGGGGCCCGGACCGCCCCTGCCGCCCCTGAGGTAGCTCGCCCAGCGGCGAGCGAGGTGGTTGAGATGTCAGACTGATGGATCAGTTCAGACATCTCAACCTCCTCCAGACGAACCTCAACCACTGCGCCAGGGCCCAGGATCTGCTCATGCAGTCCCTGGCGCAGTGGGAAATTGATGTGGCGGTCGCCGCGGAGCCGTACCACGTTCCCCCCCAACATACATGTTGGGCTGGGGACCTGGACGACTCCGTGGCCATTGTGGGAAGGAGTGGCGGCCCACCCCTCTCAGTCGAAGAGAGGGGTTCGGGTTACGTGGTTGCCAAGTGGGAGGAGTATGCGGTAGTCGGCGCATACTTCTCCCCCAATAGAACCGCTGCGGAGCTGGAGGCCTTTATGGACCTCCTGGCCGCGGCGGTGCGAAGGCAGGTGCCACGTCAGGTCCTCCTTATGGGGGACCTGAACGCCAAGGCCCGGGACTGGGGCAACCCCACCACTGACTCAAGAGGGGAAATAGTCAGGGAGTGGGCGGTTGCCACAGGGCTGACCCTTCTGAATAGAGGGTCGGCCCACACGTGCGTGCGACAGCGAGGGGGGTCCGTGGTGGACGTTACGTTCGCCACCCCCGCTGTCGCGGCACGTGCCCGGGCGTGGAGGGTGATGTCGGAGGTGGAGACTCTCTCGGACCACAAATATATACGGTTCGAGATCTCCACCTCCGACATACAAGGGAGGCGCGTGGTGCGTGCGGATTTCCCACGCTGGTCGATTAGTCGCCTCGACGCCGAACTGGCTGTTGAGGCGGCGATCGTCCAGTCGTGGTCTGCTGCGCCCACGCACCCGGAGGTGGACGTCGCAGCGGGCCACTTCCGGGAGGCGGTGACGGCGGTATGCGACGCCGCCATGCCCAGGTCCCGGCGCCTCCCGGGCCGCCGCGAGGTGTACTGGTGGAGCTCGGAGATAGCAGATCTCCGAGCCGCCTGCTCGACGGCGCGGCGGCCCTACGCCCGCTGCAGGAGGCGGCGTCATGGCCGGACCGATGCGGAGCTGTCAGCTGAGGAGCTGGCAGCTGAGTGCCAGCTGTACAGCTCATACCGCGACACAAAGCGGGAGCTGCAGCTGGCAATCGGTCGGGCCAAGACGCGGGCCTGGGACGAGGCTCTGGAGGGCCTCGACAGGGACCCATGGGGGCGTCCTTATAGGGCAGCCCGGAATAAGTTCCGGGGCCAGACGCCCCCTATTGCAGAGTCCCTGGAGCCGGAGCTTCTGGGCAGGGTGTTGGAGGGGCTCTTTCCCGACATCGACCCCCACCACACCCCGCCCACAATGACAGCGCCGTCCTTCCCCCCCGAGGAGTTGGACCCGGCCTCCGTCCCCCTCGTCTCAGAGGTGGAGATGGAGGTTGCCGTCGGCCGCTTACGCGGCAAGAGGACGGCACCGGGTCCAGACGGGATCCCGAAGCGGGTCCTGCGACTCGCCTTGGGGGAGATGGGTGTACAGCTTCGGGAACTGTTCGACGAATGTCTCACGTCAGGGCGGTTCCCGAAGCTGTGGAAGGACGGAAAGTTGTGCCTGTTGCGGAAGGAGGGTCGTGCCGTAGACTCGCCTTCCGCATACAGGCCAATAGTGCTGCTGGATGACACGGGAAAGCTACTGGAGAGAGTAGTTGCTTCCCGTGTCATCCGGCACCTAGAGGGGACTGGGCCTGGGCTGTCGCAGGCCCAGTATGGGTTCAGAGCGGGGCGGTCTACAATAGACGCCCTGCTCTGGCTCAAGGGGTGGACCCAAGAGGCGGTCCACGGGGGGGACAAGGCGTTGGCTGTCTCGCTCGACATAGCCAACGCCTTCAACAGCCTGCCGCATGGAACAATACGGGAGGCGCTCCTCTATCATGGAGTGCCCCTGTATTTGCGGCGGCTGTTGGCGGACTACCTCCAGGACCGCGAAGTCCTGGTGGAAGGACGCGACGGCTTGAGACACCGTCGCGTCGTCCGCGGTGTTCCGCAGGGGTCGGTGCTGGGACCGCTCCTGTGGAACATTGGCTACGACTGGGTGCTCCGCGGCACGCTTCCCGCAAATATGCGGGTGGCGTGTTACGCGGACGACACCCTGGTCGTAGTCAGGGGGAGGGACCTCGGGGAAGCGATGCGGTTGGCTACGGTAGGCACCACCATCGTAGTCGATCGCATACGCTCCCTGGGACTGGAGGTAGCCCTCTCCAAGACTGAGGCCCTGTTGTTCCATGGGCCTCGGGGGGGACCCCCTCCAGGAACGAGGATATTCCTGGACGGGGTCCTGGTCCGGGTTGGGACCCAGATGAAATATCTGGGTCTCATCCTGGACGGGAGGTGGACTTTTGGGGCCCATTTCACCCAGCTGGCCCCAAGAGTCCTAGGAGCCGCGGCCGCTTTAGGGAGGCTGCTGCCCAACGTGGGCGGCCCGAGCGCCACATGTCGCCGGCTGTACTCCGGAGTCATCCGGAGTATGGCCCTGTACGGGGCACCTGTCTGGGTGGACGCCCTCAGTCGCGGGAATATGACCCTGCTGCGACGTCCGCAGCGGGTCATAGCGACGAGGGCGATCCGTGGATACCGGACGGTGTCCTGGACGGCAGCGTGCGTGCTGGCCGGTGATCCCCCCTGGGCTCTCCAAGCGGAGATCCTCGCCGAAGTGTATCACTTCGTGGCGGCGAGGAGATCCGAAGGGGAGTTCCCGGTGTGGGAGGAGGTCGCACGCATGCGGCGGCAGGCGCGGGCTGCCTTGTTGCGGCGGTGGGCGGAGGACCTGGCTCCACCGGTCCCTGGTCAGTGGACGGTGGAGGCCATTAGACCGGTCCTCCGGGGTTGGGTGCGGCGGCGGTTCGGGTCGCTGACCTTCCGATTGGTGCAGGTGCTTTCCGGGCATGGATGCTTCGGAAAGTATCTGCACCAAATCGCGAGACGGGAGGCGACCCCGGCCTGCCACGAATGTGGGGCGCCGGAGGATACGGCGCTCCACACGCTGGAGGTGTGTGCCGCGTGGGGTCCCATGCGGCACACGCTTTCAGCGATCCTGGGCCGGGACCTCTCTCTGCCGAGCGTGGTAAGTGCCATGCTCGGCGGAGAGAGGGAGTGGCAGGCGATGGTCTCCTTCTGCGAAGAGGTCATGTCGCAGAAGGAGGCCGCTGAGCGGATCAGAGAGGATGACGCCCGCTCTGATCCGCTCCGGCGCAGACGTACAGGGGGACGAAGGGGGCGGTTCGCCCGCCTTCTTCTTCCTCCATAGTGGGGTCACTGGCGGAGAGTCGGGGGACTCTCTGCCGGCTTGCACGGCCCCACACGTCTGAGGGGTAACCTATGGTGAGTAGGTTACCCCTCCTTGAGGCCGAGGCCCGGACCGGTTCCCGGGCCGCCCGCCGGGACGAGATGGTGAATGCTAACGCGACCCCATCTCGTCCCACTACGGCGGTGGACTGCTCACCGGGGGGGTTTTTAGTGGGTTCGAGTCCCACATACCCCCTTCCGTCACCCCCATGGCGGAAGGGAAATGCGTGGGCATTTTCCCCCCCTCAAAAAAAAAAAAAAAAAAAAAAAAAAAAAGGTTTTTTGGACGGAAAAGTGGCTAGATTTGGCGGAATTGTGAATTTGTCGTGTTGTGTGTTCGGGAGTTTGTCGTTTGTTGTGGGGTGTTTTGTTGTTTGTTTTGGGTCGCGGAGGGCTGAGGCATGCCGAAGCCTTTGCGCGACGTGGCGGGGAGGTTCCTAAAAGGCCCTTCTCAGGGCCCCTCCTCGCGGGATGGTGTGGAGTCGGACATTGGGTCCGATTCCGTAAATGAGGACGTTTTGGTGACGCAGGTTGGTTCTCCTCCCAAAAAAGGCCCTTCTCAGGGCCCCTCTCAGGAGGAAGGGATGGAGTCCGACCTGTCGGAACCTGTCGAAGAGGGTGTGTTGGCTCGGAAACGGCCGTCTTCCTCGTTCTTCGTGCCCGGGTATTTAGACTCGGACACGGAGACCGAGGGGTCAGCGGCCGCGAAGGTCAATACATCCAGGAGGGGCAGAGGGAGGACTGCTAAGGCGGGGCCTTCGTCATCCAGGGAGGACTTCCTCAAACCTGCACTGACGGAGGTCCTGCAGAGCAGGCCTTACAGGAAGGAGCGTGCCGCCGCTGCTGTCCTTGACCTCACGACGACCGGTAGTGATACCGATGTCGCCGCGATGGTCGGGGATATCAGCGCGCTGAACGCGCAGCAATTGAGGGCGCATGCGGGCCAGAAGCTCGCATGCATTTTAGAGGTCGCTCGCAAGTCGGGCAACCTCAAGGGTGAATTTGTCGCCCGTCTGAAGGGGTCTGCGTCGGGCCTACGTGAGGTGGTTGACGCTCTTGCGGACCGGAGCGAGGCGGAGGAGACGCGGCGGCTGAGAGCCGATAACGGCCGCCTGCGCCTCGAGACCGAGGCACTGAGGGCTGAGGTGAAGTCGCTTCGTCGTGGCTTCACCGAAGCAAAATCAGAGGCGGCCGCTGCCACCTCTGCCGCTGTGTCTGCTGCGTCTGCTACGGCTGCAACGCAGGCAGCCCCCGTCATTGTGGGGGCGGACCTGGTGGAGGAGCTCAAGCGCTCCTTGACCTCCACGTTCGGGACTATGTTAAACGCCCGAATTGCGGGGATCGAGGAGCGTCTTCTGCCGGCTCCGGTGGTTCGCCCGCCACTTAAGGCAGACACTAGGAGGGCTGTGGTGGCTGCCGCGCCACCCAAGCCGACGCCACAGCGGGCCCCTGCCCCTGTCCCAAAAGCCGGCAAGCGGGCTGCCCCTTCGGTGGCACCAGTGGCGGGTCCCTCGAGGGAGGCAAACCCTGTAGCCGTCGCCGTTCCCCAGGAAACCTGGGCGACGGTGACAAGGAAGGGCAAGGGGAAGGGGAAGAAAACTTCCCCCCCCACTGCACCTGTGATTGCCCCAGCGGCACGACCCGTCGCTGCTGCCCCGAAGCCGACGGCGGCGCTGAGGCCCCCGAAGTCCGCGGCTGTAGTGTTGTCACTGCAGCCCGCGGCCGTGGATAAGGGGGTGACGTACAGCGCTGTCCTCCAGGTGGCCCAGGAAAAGGTCAATCTCCAAGAGCTGGGGATTGACCAAATCCGGTTTCGCCAGACGGCCACGGGAGCCAGGATGCTGGAGATTCCTGGCTCCCAAAATGGAGAGAAGGCCGACAGGCTCGCGGAGAAACTCCGTGATGTCCTGTCGGAGGTGGCCACCGTCACCAGGCCTGTGAAGTTGACGGACCTCCGCGTCACGGGCCTGGACGACGCGGCCACGAAGGAGAAGGTGGCCGCGGCGGTTGCCGAGGCGGGCCGCTGCGATGTGCGGCTCGTCAAGGCCGGAGAGATACGCTCTGGCCTCGGTGGCACCGGCTCCGCCCTTGTATCCTGCCCGATTCCGGCAGCCAAAGTGCTGTTGGAAAAAGGCAGGCTACTGGTTGGGTGGAGTTCGGCACGGGTGGTGTCACTGGGGGTGCGTCCCATGCGCTGTTACAGGTGCATGGGGCTGGGACACACTCGCCCCCAGTGCCCTGCGGCGGCGGACAGAGGTGACCTGTGCTTCCGGTGTGGAGGCGCAGGTCATAAGGCGGCCACCTGCGGGAGGGCCGAGCCACGCTGCGCAATATGCGCAGAGTCCGGCAGGCCCTCCGGGCATGTAATGGGGGGACGCAGCTGCGTTCCCCCTATGACGAAGGGTAAAGTCGCAGGGGCCCGGACCGCCCCTGTCGCCCCAGAGGTAGCTCGCCAAGCGGCGAGCGAGGAGGTTGAAATGGCTGACTGATGGATCAGGTCAGTCATCTCAACCTCCTCCAGACGAACCTCAACCACTGCGCCAGGGCCCAGGATCTGCTCATGCAGTCCCTGGCGCAGTGGGAAATTGATTTGGCGGTCGCCGCGGAGCCGTACCACGTTCCCCCTCAACATACATGTTGGGCTGGGGACCTGGACGACTCCGTGGCCATTGTGGGAAGGAGTGGCGGCCCACCCCTCTCAGTCGTAGAGAGGGGTTCGGGGTACGTGGTACGTGGGTGGAAGGACACCCTGGTCGTAGTCAGGGGGAGGGACCTCAGGGAAGCGATGCGGTTGGCTACGGTGGGCACCACCCTAGTAGTCGATCGCATACGCTCCCTGGGACTGGAGGTAGCCCTCTCCAAGACTGAGGCCCTGTTGTTCCATGGGCCTGTTGTTCCATGGCATGAGGATATTCCTGGACGGGGTCCTGGTCCGGGTTGGGACCCAGATGAAATATCTGGGTATCATCCTGGACGGGAGGTGGACTTTTGGGGCCCATTTCACCCAGCTGGCCCCAAGAGTCCTAGGAGCCGCGGCCGCTTTAGGGAGGCTGCTGCCCAACGTGGGCGGCCCGAGCGCCACATGTCGCCGGCTGTACTCCGGAGTAATCCGGAGTATGGCCCTGTACGGGGCACCTGTCTGGGTGGACGCCCTCAGTCGCGGGAATATGACCCTGCTGCGACGTCCGCAGCGGGTCATAGCGACGAGGGCGATCCGCGGTTACCGGACGGTGTCCTGGACGGCAGCGTGCGTGCTGGCCGGTGATCCCCCCTGGGCTCTCCAAGCGGAGATCCTCGCCGAAGTGTATCACTTCGTGGCGGCGAGGAGATCCGAAGGGGAGTTCCCGGTGTGGGAGGAGGTCGCACGCATGCGGCGGCAGGCGCGGGCTGCCTTGTTGCGGCGGTGGGCGGAGGACCTGGCTCCACCGGTCCCTGGTCAGTGGACGGTGGAGGCCATTAGACCGGTCCTCCGGGGTTGGGTGCGGCGGCGGTTCGGGTCGCTGACCTTCCGATTGGTGCAGGTGCTTTCCGGGCATGGATGCTTCGGAAAGTATCTGCACCAAATCGCGAGACGGGAGGCGACCCCGGCCTGCCACGAATGTGGGGCGCCGGAGGATACGGCGCTCCACACGCTGGAGGTGTGTGCCGCGTGGGGTCCCATGCGGCACACGCTTTCAGCGATCCTGGGCCGGGACCTCTCTCTGCCGAGCGTGGTAAGCGCCATGCTCGGCGGAGAGAGGGAGTGGCAGGCGATGGTCTCCTTCTGCGAAGCCGTTATGTCGCAGAAGGAGGCCGCTGAGCGGATCAGAGAGGATGACGCCCGCTCTGATCCGCTCCGGCGCAGACGTACAGGGGGACGAAGGGGGCGGTTCGCCCGCCTTCTTCTTCCTCCGTAGTGGGGTCACTGGCGGAGAGTCGGGGGACTCTCTGCCGGCTTGCACGGCCCCACACGTCTGAGGGGTAACCTATGGTGAGTAGGTTACCCCTCCTTGAGGCCGAGGCCCGGACCGGTTCCCGGGCCGCCCGCCGGGACGAGATGGTGAATGCTAACGCGACCCCATCTCGTCCCACTACGGCGGTGGACTGCTCACCGGGGGGGTTTTTTTAGTGGGTTCGAGTCCCACATACCCCCTTCCGTCACCCCCATGGCGGAAGGGAAATGCGTGGGCATTTTCCCCCCCTCAAAAAAAAAAAAAAAAAAAAAAAGGTTAGGTTAGGTTAGGTTAGGTTAGGTTAGGTTCCACGTGGATCGACGGCGCGGCGGCCCTACGCCCGCTGCAGGAGGCGGCGTCATGGCCGGACCGATGCGGAGCTGTCAGCTGAGGAGCTGGCAGCTGAGTGCCAGCTGTACAGCTCATACCGCGACGCAAAGCGGGAGCTGCAGCTGGCAATCGGTCGGGCCAAGACGCGGGCCTGGGACGAGGCTCTGGAGGGCCTCGACAGGGACCCATGGGGGCGTCCTTATAGGGCAGCCCGGACAAAGTTCCGGGGCCTGACGCCCCCGATTGCGGGGTCCCTGGAGCCGGAGCTTCTGGGCAGGGTGTTGGAGGGGCTCTTTCCCGACATCGACCCCCACCACACCCCGCCCACAATGACAGCGCCGTCCTTCCCCCCCGAGGAGTTGGACCCGGCCTCCGTCCCCCTCGTCTCAGAGGTGGAGATGGAGGTTGCCGTCGGCCGCTTACGCGGCAAGAGGACGGCACCGGGTCCAGACGGGATCCCGAAGCGGGTCCTGCGACTCGCCTTGGGGGAGATGGGTGTACAGCTTCGGGAACTGTTCGACGAATGTCTCACGTCAGGACGGTTCCCGAAGCTGTGGAAGGACGGAAAGTTGTGCCTGTTGCGGAAGGAGGGTCGTGCCGTAGACTCGCCTTCCGCATACAGGCCAATAGTGCTGCTGGATGACACGGGAAAGCTACTGGAGAGAGTAGTTGCTTCCCGTGTCATCCGGCACCTAGAGGGGACTGGGCCTGGGCTGTCGCAGGCCCAGTATGGGTTCAGAGCGGGGCGGTCTACAATAGACGCCCTGCTCTGGCTCAAGGGGTGGACCCAAGAGGCGGTCCACGGGGGGGACAAGGCGTTGGCTGTCTCGCTCGACATAGCCAACGCCTTCAACAGCCTGCCGCATGGAACAATACGGGAGGCGCTCCTCTATCATGGAGTGCCCCTGTATTTGCGGCGGCTGTTGGCGGACTACCTCCAGGACCGCGAAGTCCTGGTGGAAGGACGCGACGGCTTGAGACACCGTCGCGTCGTCCGCGGTGTTCCGCAGGGGTCGGTGCTGGGACCGCTCCTGTGGAACATTGGCTACGACTGGGTGCTCCGTGGCACGCTTCCCGCAAATATGCGGGTGGCGTGTTACGCGGACGACACCCTGGTCGTAGTCAGGGGGAGGGACCTCGGGGAAGCGATGCGGTTGGCTACGGTGGGCACCACCATCGTAGTCGATCGCATACGCTCCCTGGGACTGGAGGTAGCCCTCTCCAAGACTGAGGCCCTCTTGTTCCATGGGCCTCGGGGGGGACCCCCTCCGGGAACGAGGATATTCCTGGACGGGGTCCTGGTCCGGGTTGGGACACAGATGAAATATCTGGGTCTCATCCTGGACGGGAGGTGGACTTTTGGGGCCCATTTTACCCAGCTGGCCCCAAGAGTCCTAGGAGCCGCGGCCGCTTTAGGGAGGCTGCTGCCCAACGTGGGCGGCCCGAGCGCCACATGTCGCCGGCTGTACTCCGGAGTAATCCGGAGTATGGCCCTGTACGGGGCACCTGTCTGGGTGGACGCCCTCAGTCGCGGGAATATGACCCTGCTGCGACGTCCGCAGCGGGTCATAGCGACGAGGGCGATCCGCGGATACCGGACGGTGTCCTGGACGGCAGCGTGCGTGCTGGCCGGTGATCCCCCCTGGGCTCTCCAAGCGGAGATCCTCGCCGAAGTCTACCACTTCGTGGCGGCGAGGAGATCCGAAGGGGAGTTCCCGGTGTGGGAGGAGGTCGCACGCATGCGGCGGCAGGCGCGGGCTGCCTTGTTGCGGCGGTGGGCGGAGGACCTGGCTCCACCGGTCCCTGGTCAGTGGACGGTGGAGGCCATTAGACCGGTCCTCCGGGGTTGGGTGCGGCGGCGGTTCGGGTCGCTGACCTTCCGATTGGTGCAGGTGCTTTCCGGGCATGGATGCTTCGGAAAGTATCTGCACCAAATCGCGAGACGGGAGGCGACCCCGGCCTGCCACGAATGTGGGGCGCCGGAGGATACGGCGCTCCACACGCTGGAGGTGTGTGCCGCGTGGGGTCCCATGCGGCACACGCTTTCAGCGATCCTGGGCCGGGACCTCTCTCTGCCGAGCGTGGTAAGCGCCATGCTCGGCGGAGAGAGGGAGTGGCAGGCGATGGTCTCCTTCTGCGAAGCCGTTATGTCGCAGAAGGAGGCCGCTGAGCGGATCAGAGAGGATGACGCCCGCTCTGATCCGCTCCGGCGCAGACGTACAGGGGGACGAAGGGGGCGGTTTGCCCGCCTTCTTCTTCCTCCGTAGTGGGGTCACTGGCGGAGAGTCGGGGGACTCTCTGCCGGCTTGCACGGCCCCACACGTCTGAGGGGTAACCTATGGTGAGTAGGTTACCCCTCCTTGAGGCCGAGGCCCGGACCGGTTCCCGGGCCGCCCGCCGGGACGAGATGGTGAATGCTAACGCGACCCCATCTCGTCCCACTACGGCGGTGGACTGCTCACCGGGGGGGTTTTTAGTGGGTTCGAGTCCCACATACCCCCTTCCGTCACCCCCATGGCGGAAGGGAAATGCGTGGGCATTTTCCCCCCCTCAAAAAAAAAAAAAAAAAAGGTTCCACGTGGACTGACAGGGGGGGGGCCCTCCGCGTGTCCCTATGGGGCACTGTGGATGGGCCAAGCATGGTGGGCTCGTGGAGGAGCACCATGGGAGGGCCGGGGCGGTGTATGCTGCTCCGGTGGGCTTGCGCGTCCCAATGATCTTCAAGGCTATGCCGGCAGGTATACCCATACCGTACAGGCTTGGAGGGAGGGATCAGCGCAAGTGGAGGGGGCGCCCTTTTTAGGGCGCGGATGAGGGCTCGGCGTGGCCCTTTATGGGCCCGTCGGGCGATCGGGGAGTGTGCCCTTTTCAGGGCGCACTGTGGAGGAAGGGCTGGGGCGGCATTTGCTGCTCTGGTCGGCTTGCGTGTCCCAATGATCTTCAAGGCTATACCGGCAGGGCTACCCATACCGGGCAGGCTTGGAGGGAGGGATCAGCGTAAGTGGAGGGGGCGCCCTTTTCAGGGCGCGGATGAGGGCTTGCGTGTCCCAATGATCTTCAAGGCTATACCGGCAGGTCTACCCATACCGGGCAGGCTTGGAGGGAGGGATCAGCGTAAGTGGAGGGGGCGCCCTTTTCAGGGCGCGGATGAGGGCCCGGCGAGGCCCTTTTTAGGGCCCGTTGGGCGGACGGAGTGTGCCCTTTTCAGGGCGCACTGTGGCGGGAGGGCTGGGGCGGCATTCGCTGCTCTGGTCGGCTTGCGTTTCCCAATGATCTTCAAGGCTATACCGGCAGGTCTAACCATACCGGGCAGGCTTGGAGAGAGGGATCAGCGTAAGTGGAGGGGGCGCCCTTTTCAGGGCGCGGATGAGGGCTTGCGTGTCCCAATGATCTTCAAGGCTATACCGGAAGGGCTACCCATACCGGGCAGGCTTGGAGGGAGGGACAGCGTAAGTTGGAGGGGGCGCCCTTTTTAGGGCGCGTTTGTGGGGTCACTGGCGGAGATCGGGGAACTCCGCCGGCTTGCACGGCCCCACACATGGCCGGGGCTCGGCTGGTTTCCGGGCCACCCGTCGGGGTAAGATGGTGAATGCTAACGCGACCCCATCTTGCCCCACTATGGCGGGGGACTTAACCGGGGGGGTTTTAGTGGGTTCGAGTCCCACATACCCCCTTCCGTCATCCCCATGGCGGAAGGGAAATGCGTGGGCATTTCCCCCCCTCAAAAAAAAAAAAAAAAAAAAAAAAAAAAAAAAAAAAAAAAAAAAAAAAAAAAAAAAAAGGTTAGGTTCCACGGACCTGCTGGGTTGTCCCAGTGGGCGGAGAGGTGTACTCCGACGTGGCGCGTCCCCGGGTGGCGGATAGGGGCATGGCTCTCATTTGGGAGTTACCGGTTTACCGGCGCGGACCAAACACTAGTGAGGACTTGCGCGTCCCAATGAACTTCAAGGCTATGCCGGCAGGAATACCCATACCGGACAGGCTTGGAGGGAGGGACTAGCGCAAGTTGGAGGGGGCGCCCTTGTTAGGGCGTGTTTCCGTTTTTCGGAAACGTGAGGCGGACCCCAATCCTAAGTTTCGATGCTCGGCGATAGGATGAATGGCTGCAGGGGTAATGCAGTCCCTAGAGCATCAACCCAACCCAGGCTGTCGAGCCTCTAAACTGACAAAACCCAAAAACTATGGCGGATTGCAACAAATACATACTACCCCAGGTGGGTACCGTCAGCTCTGCTGGCGGGGAATCCCACCCTCCTTCGGGAGGCAGCCCCTCGTATTCTGGGGGGGGCAGCAACCGCTTTGAGAGCCTCGGCCCTCACACAAACAACAACCTAGGCATGAATTTGGACATCGATATGAATGATTTGGACTTGACGAAAGAGCCACGCGTGATTTTAACGCGTTGCGAGGTGAAACCGAGCGATGAGGATCAGCCTATCGCATCGGCAAGAATGGCGAACTTATCCGATTCGGACTCAGATGTAAGCCTGCGGACGGTGGCATCACGGGCTTCTGGCGTACTCACGCCCGAAGGAGGCCGTTTTTGGAGAAAACGACAGTGGGACGAGGCTAGTTCCGACAATGGCGAAGGCAATGCGACACCGGCCAAAGCGTCATCGAGAAGAGGGCGTGGTCGGCCCCCTACCACCGGCAAATATGTCGGCCTGGCTAAAGCCAAGGCCGAGCTAAATGCGGCAAAAGCCGAAGAACTTCGGCTTGAAGCTGAAAGAGAGATGGCAGATGAAGTAAGGAGGAATAGGGAGGTGAGAGCTGCCACCTTCCTCAAATCCCCGAACCACTCAATAGCATCTATGATTGGTGAGGGTGAAGAGTCACCTGACCTGGCTAGACTTGTATTGGATTCAATACAAACAATCCAAAAGGTTGCCACGTCATCCGGCAACCTAAAAGGGACTTATGTTCGAGCCCTAAAAGAAGCGGCGGAGACGATCAAAGCTTCCTTTGAGGAGCTGCGATCTCGGACAATGTCGGAGGAGGTTGCCCGACTAGAGGCATCGAATACGCGGCTTGCCAATGAACTCAAAGAGGTTCGCAAGGAGATGGCTCAGTTGTTGATCTCGCAACAACAACAAAAGGCTCCTGCCCTAACCCCAGCCCCGTCTGTTGATGAGATTGCTCGGGCAGTTATGGTCCAGTGCGGGGCCATGATGAACGCAAGGCTTGAGGGACTCGAGGAGCGTCTGCTTCCTGAGAAGCGCCTGCGGCCCCCTTTGGCAGCGGATAAAAAGAATTCGGCTGTGCCAACCACTGGCACCTTGGTGGCTGCTCCTCGGGCAACATCACCCCCACAGATAGCAGCTACCGTGGAGGTTGCTACTGTGACCAAGGAGCAATCTAAAAGGAAGGTAGCAAAAGACCCAATCCCTGAGCCTCGAGAGGGTAATAAGGGATCAAAAGTTGGTAAGGGAAAGCAACACCTGCTGGCTCCCCCACCCCAATCCATCAATGAGGGTTGGAATGTAGTAGCTCGGAAAGGCAAGGCGAAAAAGGCACCAAATACCCCAATGGTGCAAAAGAGCAAGCTGCCCAAACTGCACTCGCCTCGCTCAGCAGCTGTAGTGCTGACCCTGCAACCACAGGCCAAGGAAGATGGTGCCACCTACAGTAGCGTGCTTGCTGAGGCCAGACAGAAAATTGATCTGAAAGGCCTCGGTATCGAAGGTGTAAAGTTCCGCACCACAGCTACAGGCGCGCGCCTTCTTGAGATACCTGGCGCCACCGGCGTCGAGAAGGCCAATGCTCTGGCCCTAAAACTGAGGGAATCCCTTGGGGAAGAAGTGGTTCGAGTTTCAAGACCCGAGAAATGCGTAGAGTTGTACATCACAGGCCTGGATGACTCGGCGTCTAAGGAAGATGTGATAGAAGCAATAGCTAAGAAGGGCGGCTGCGCAAGTGAGGCTATCAAGGCCGGAGATGTAATGCGACCTCCTGGCCGACAAGAAGGGACGATTTGGCTGCGATGTCCAATTGCCGCAGCCAAAAAGGCTACAGAAGGTAGGCTATTAGTGGGCTGGGTTTCAGTCAAAGTCAAAATTCTGGAACCCAGACCACTGAGATGTTTCAGGTGCCTTGAGCCCGGGCATGTAGGTGCTCAGTGTAACGCTGGCATCGACCGAAGCGGTCTTTGTTACTGTTGCGGTAAGCCTGGGCATAGAGCAGCCCAATGCACGGCTGATCCACACTGTCCAGTGTGCGTTGCAGCCGGTCGTGCGGCGAATCACCGGATAGGTGGGAAAGCGTGTTCTAACACGCCCCCTAATAAGGTGAGAGGGGGAAGGGGGAAAAAGTCGGCTAGGGGAGGGCTTGGGGCCTCCTCGCAACCGTCTCAGCGACCAATGCTAGAGGAGGATGTCATGGACACCGCATGTTAATATGGCGGCTACATTCCTACAGGCGAATATCAACCACTCTGCCAGAGCTCAGGATCTTTTACTCCAGAGCATGGCAGAGTGGTTGATCCAAATCACCATCGTTAGTGAGCCCTATTTTGTCCTTCAACGGGATAACTGGGCAGGAGACCACGAGGACTCGGTGGCTATAATCAAAGCCACTGACTCCCCACCCTTCCAAAGGGTAGTGAAAGGACACGGCTGTATTTTGGCCGTATTAAATGAAATGGCAGTGATTGGGGTGTATTGCTCGCCTAACAGGAGTCTGGCTGATTTCGAGCAAATGCTAGTGGAAGTTGGGGCTCTTGTTAGGCAAGCACACCCTAGCCCTGTGATAGTTGCTGGAGATCTCAATGCCAAATCGAGATCATGGGGATCTCCAGTAACTGATGCGCGGGGGGAGGCTTTGGAGGAATGGACTGTGTCGATCGGGTTGGAGATCCTTAATAGGGGTTCAGTTAACACGTGCGTGCGACAACAGGGCGGATCAATTGTGGACGTTACGTTTGCGAGTCCCGCCCTTGCGCGTCGTGTCCAAGAATGGGCGGTTAGAGAGGATGTGGAGTCTCTATCCGACCACCGATATATTCGGTTCGACATATCTGCTCTCCCAATAACATCTGGGAGAGTGAATTGGTCCCCTATTGGAGAAGGTGTGCGCTGGTCTCTGAAAAAGATGGACAGAGAAGTCGCTAAGGAAGCGGCCATCGTAGAGGCCTGGGTAGAGGACGGGTCTGGTTCTCCGATAGTGGAGGATGTAGATGCCGCGTCAGAAAGGCTGGTAGGTGCCCTAACTCGCGTTTGTGATGCCTCCATGCCTAGGGCAAAGCCAATCCCGCCAAGACGCCGGCTTTATTGGTGGAAGGCAGAACTCGGCCAGTTACGTAAAGCTTGCGTCGCTGCGCGCCGCCTATACACCCGATGTAGGCGAAGACGAATTCGGGACGAGGTCCGGGAACAAGAGCTGTATACCGAATACAGAGCCTCATGTAAGACACTGAAGGTGGCAATCCAGCAAGCGAAGGAGTCGTCGTGGGAAGAGTGGCTCGAGACCCTAAACCAAGATCCGTGGGGACGCCCTTACAAGGCAGTGACCAATAAACTGCGCCCTTGGGCCCCCCCACTAACTATGAGTCTGGACCCACAACTCTTGGAGCGAGTTGTGACAACCCTCTTTCCTTCAAGGGGAGAGTGGCAGCCGCCGACCATGGCGCCTCCAGCGCCGCTGGATGAGTCTCAGGTACAGGAAGTCCCTCCAGTTACGGAAGTTGAGCTTGGGGTAGCTGTTTTACGGCTTAGAAGAAAAAACACGTCGCCAGGACCGGATGGTATACCCGGTCGAGCTGTGGTCTTGGCAATGGGAGAGTTGGACGAAAGGGTGAGGGCACTGTTCACCGAGTGTCTGGTTCAGGGCCGATTTCCTCGCATTTGGAAGTCAGGCAAACTCGTTCTGCTCCGGAAGAACGGGCGCCCAGCGGAGTCCCCGTCGGCTTATCGCCCTATTGTGCTGCTCGACGAGATGAGTAAGCTTTTTGAGCGGGTGCTTGCTGCCCGTCTCGTCGGGCACTTGAGAAGGGTGGGTCCCGATCTGCATGATGGTCAGTTTGGTTTCCGCTGTGGCCGGTCGACTCTGGACGCCATCTCTAGAGTGCGGGCCCTCGCTGAGGAAGCTGTAGCTCAGGGCGAGGTGGTGTTAGCTGTTTCGTTGGATATCGCGAACGCTTTCAATACCTTGCCCTGGGAGACAATAAAAGAGGCACTCGAGTACCATGGTGTACCTCGGTATTTGAGGAAGGTGGTAGCAGACTACTTTGTTGACCGGGCCATTATTTACCCGGCCCAAAATGAGTGGTCCAGAAGAACAATGTCGTGCGGTGTTCCACAGGGATCGGTCATTGGACCGCTCCTGTGGAACATTGGGTACGACTGGGTGCTCCGCGGTGAAAACCTCCGGGGAATCGGCGTGACATGTTACGCCGATGACACCCTTGTCACGGCCCGTGGACGTACCCACAGAGAGGCAGCTCACCTTGCCACGGCGGGTGTTGCTCAAGTGGTCCGAAGAATTCGGGCCTTGGGCCTGGAGGTAGCCCTTAGTAAATCTGAGGCCCTCTTCTTTCATGGGCCTCGGAACGCTCCGCCAAGAGGGTTGACAATTGTGGTCGGTGGAGCCTCCATCGCCGTTGAACCGACGATACGATATTTGGGTATTGTCTTAGATGGCCAATGGAGGTTCACGGAGCACTTCCGGCTATTGGCGCCAAAACTTATAGCCTTTGCTGGAGTGCTCGGGAAGCTCCTTCCAAATCTGGGAGGTCCAAGTGTGGCGTGTCGCCGCCTGTATATCGGGGTAGTTCGCTCCAAGGCGCTTTACGGAGCACCCATATGGGCGGACGCCTTAAATAATCAGAACAAGGCCCTACTACGACGTCCGCAAAGGGCCATAGCGCTTAGAGCGGCACGAGCGTACTGCACTGTCTCGTTTGAGGTGGCGTGCCTCCTGGCTGATAGCCCACCGTGGGATCTTGAAGCTGAGGTCCACGCTGTGGTATACCGAAGAAACGCCGAAGCGCGTGCAAATGGCAACTGGCCGCTCCCAGAGGAAATCAGGAGATGGAGAGAGCTGGCTCACGACGATCTCCTTAGGAAGTGGTCAGAAAGGTTGGAGAACCCTAGTGCGAGCAGAACATTGGTGGCAAACTTTAAACCTTTGCTCACCCCATGGGTCAAGCGCAAGCACGGTGCAATGACCTTCCGCCTTACACAGATGATCACGGGGCATGGTTGTTTCGGCAGATATTTGTGTAAGGTGGCTGGTCGAGAGCCACATGCGATGTGTCATCACTGTGGAGGTATTGAGGAAGACACAGCCCAACATACCAGCACTAAGTGCCCTGCTTGGGCGACACAGCGTGCGGCCCTTGTGGCTGTAATTGGAAGTGACCTGTCACTGCCGGCCCTGATAAACGCTATGGTCAGTAGCGAGGAGGCATGGGATGCGGTAGTTACCTTCTCAGAGGCAGTAATGTCTGTAAAGGAGGCGGCGGAGCGGGATCGAGAAGATGATGTCCAATCACTTTCGATTCGCCGCAGGAGAACAGGCCGCAGGCGGCTGGCTTATGTCAACCGTATGCCGCCATAACTGGGACTATCGGGCACGGATCGGGGGTTCCGTGCCCGAATAAAGTAGTCCTGTGACGAAAGGTGTACCTAAGTGTTCTGGGTCACCTTGTGTGAAGAGGGCGCCTAGGCCTTTAAAGATGAACCCTATTTTGGGTACTCGCTAGGGGTCACGGAAGCGCACTAAGCGATCCCGCGACCACTACTTGCGATGAGAAGAACACCCCGGGTTTTTTAGTGGGTATACCGCCTTCTGGCGGTGAGTCCCACATAACCACTGTTGCCCCCCCAGGCACAGTGGTATCCGTAACGGATTTTCCCGGGAAAAAAAAAAAAAAAAAAAAGGTTAGGTTAGGTTAGGTTAGGTTAGGTTAGGTTAGGTTAGGTTGGGGTGCCATGTCAGTCAACCTTCTCGTGTGCCTGTAGGCTCTTGTCGCTTGTCGATCAGCCGGATCCGGGGTGAACGGAAGCTTACGGGACGGTGCGCCTCGTTTAAGCCCGATAATAACTTCTCATACGTGGGATCTTATTGTCGAGCAACTAATGGACTGACAGGGGGGGGCCCCTCCGCGTGTCCCTATGGGGCACTGTGGATGGGGCAAGCATGGTGGGCTCGTGGAGGAGCACCATGGGAGGGCCGGGGCGGTGTATGCTGCTCCGGTGGGCTTGCGCGTCCCAATGATCTTCAAGGCTATGCCGGCAGGTATACCCATACCGGACAGGCTTGGAGGGAGGGATCAGCGCAAGCGGAGGGGGCGCCCTTTTTAGGGCGCGGATGAGGGCTCGGCGTGGCCCTTTATGGGCCCGTCGGGCGAGCGGGGAGTGTGCCCTTTTCAGGGCGCACTGTGGAGGGAGGGCTGGGGCGGCATTTGCTGCTCTGGTCGGCTTGCGTGTCCCAATGATCTTCAAGGCTATACCGGCAGGGCTACCCATACCGGGCAGGCTTGGAGGGAGGGATCAGCGTAAGTGGAGGGGGCGCCCTTTTCAGGGCGCGGATGAGGGCTTGCGTGTCCCAATGATCTTCAAGGCTATACCGGCAGGGCTACCCATACCGGGCAGGCTTGGAGGGAGGGACAGCGTAAGTTGGAGGGGGCGCCCTTTTCAGGGCGCGGATGAGGGCTTGCGTGTCCCAATGATCTTCAAGGCTATACCGGCAGGGCTACCCATACCGGGCAGGCTTGGAGGGAGGGACAGCGTAAGTTGGAGGGGGCGCCCTTTTCAGGGCGCGTTTGTGGGGTCACTGGCGGAGATCGGGGGACTCCGCCGGCTTGCACGGCCCCACACATGGCCGGGGCCCGGCTGGTTTCCGGGCCACCCGTCGGGGTGAGATGGTGAATGCTAACGCGACCCCATCTTGTCCCACTATGGCGGGGGACTTAACCGGGGGGGTTTTAGTGGGTTCGAGTCCCACATACCCCCTTCCGTCATCCCCATGGCGGAAGGGAAATGCGTGGGCATTTCCCCCCCTCAAAAAAAAAAAAAAAAAAAAAAAAAAAGGTTAGGTTAGGTTGGTTTTTTTTTTTGTTTGGAGGATTTTTGTTGTAGGGGAGTTTGGAGGGTTTTGTGTTTGTTGTCTGGGGGTTTTGTTGTGTGTCTTGGGTCGCGGAAGGTTGAGGCATGCCGAAGCCTTTGCGCGACGTGGCGGGGAGGTTTTTAAAAGGCCCTTCTCAGGGCCCCTCCTCGCAGGTGAGTGTGGAGTCGTCGGACGTGGAGGTCGACTCGGAGGTAGGGACGCGGAGTTGTCCACCCAAGAAAGGCCCTTCTCAGGGCCCCTCTTCGGAGGAAAGGGTGGACTCCGACGTGTCGGGGATTGGTGAGGGTGAGTTGGCTCGGAAGCGGCCGTCTTCCTCGTTCTTCGTGCCCGGGTATTTGGACTCGGACACGGAGACCGAGGGGACATCAGCCGCCAAGGTCAACTCGGCGAAGAGGGGAGGGAGGAGGTCCACCAAAGTGGCCCCCTCATTGTCCAGGGAGGAGTTTCTCCGACCTGCATTGGCCGAGGTCCTGCAAACCAGGTCCTATAGGAAGGAGCGAGCCGCTGCTGTCCCTGACCTCACGACGACCGGTAGTGATACCGATGTCGCCGCGATGGTCGGGGACATTAGCGCGCTGAACGCGCAGCAGTTGAGGGCGCATGCGGGCGAGAAGCTCGCCTGCATTTTGGAGGTAGCCCGGAAGTCGGGCAACCTCAAGGGCGAGTTTGTCGCCCGCCTGAAGGGGTCTGCGTCCGGCCTGCGAGAGGTAGTGGACGCTCTTGCGGACCGGAGCGAGGCGGAGGAGACGCGGCGGCTGAGAGCCGATAACGGCCGCCTGCGCCTTGAGACTGAGGCTTTGCGAGCTGAGGTGAAGGCACTTCGTCGTGGCTTCACCGAAGCAAAATCGGAGGCTGCCGCCGCTGCATCGGCCGCGACTGGGACGCAGGCGGCCCCCGTCATTAAGGGGGCCGACCTGGTCGAGGAGCTGAAGCGCTCCTTGACCTCCACGTTTGGGCAGATGCTCAACGCACGACTTGCGGGGATCGAGGAGCGCCTCTTGCCGGCTCCTGTGGTTCGTCCGCCACTGAGGGCAGACGTTGGGAGGGCTGCGGTGGCTGCCATGCCACCCAAGCAAAAGCCACAGCGGGTTCCTGTCCCTGCCCCCAAAGCGGGCAAGCGGGCTGCCCCCTCGGTGGCACCAGTAGCGGGTCCCTCGAGGGAGGCTGCCCCTGTCGCCGTTCCCCAAGAAACTTGGGCGACGGTGACAAGGAAGGGCAAGGGGAAGGGGAAGAAAACTTCCCCTCCCTCTGCACCTGTGGTTGCCCCAGCGGCAAGACCCGTCGCTGCTGCCCCGAAGCCTATGGCGGCGCTGAGGCCCCCGAAGTCCGCGGCCATCGTGTTGTCGCTGCAACCCGAGGCCGTGGAAAAGGGGGTAACTTATAGCGCCGTCCTTAAGATGGCCCAGGACAAGGTCAGTCTCCAGGAGCTGGGGATTGACCGAGTCCAGTTCCGCCAGACGGCCACGGGAGCCAGGATGCTGGAGATCCCTGGCTCCCAAAACGGAGAGAAGGCCGACAGGCTCGCGGAGAAGCTCCGCGATGTCCTGTCGGAGGTGGCCAGCGTCACCAGGCCCGTGAAGACGACAGACCTCCGCATCACGGGTCTGGACGACGCGGCCACCAAGGAGAAGGTGGCCGCGGCGGTTGCCGAGGCGGGTCGCTGTGACGTGCGGCTCGTCAAAGCCGGAGAGATCCGCTCCGGCTTGGGCGGTACCGGCTCCACCCTTGTGTCCTGCCCAATCCTGGCAGCCAAAGTGCTGCTGGAAAAGGGCAGGCTGCTGGTAGGGTGGAGCTCGGCACGTGTGGTGTCACTGGGGGTGCGTCCCATGCGCTGCTACAGGTGCATGGGGCTAGGGCACACCCGCCCTCAGTGCCCCGCGGCGGCGGACAGAGGGGACCTGTGCTTCCGGTGTGGAGGCGCAGGTCACAAGGCGGCCACCTGCGGAAGGGCCGAGCCACGCTGCGCGATATGCGCAGAGTCGGGCAGGCCCTCCGGGCACGTAATGGGGGGACGCAGCTGCGTTCCCCCAAAGACGAAGGGCAAAGTTGCCGGGGCCCGGACCGCCCCTGCCGCCCCTGAGGTAGCTCGCCCAGTGGCGAGCGAGGTGGTTGAGATGTCTGACTGATGGATCAGGTCAGACATCTCAACCTCCTCCAGACGAACCTCAACCACTGCGCCAGGGCCCAGGATCTGCTTATGCAGTCCCTGGCGCAGTGGGAAGTTGATGTGGCGGTCGCCGCGGAGCCGTACCACGTGCCCCCCCAACATACATGTTGGGCTGGGGACCTGGACGACTCCGTGGCCATTGTGGGAAGGAGTGGCGACCCACCCCTCTCAGTCGAAGAGAGGGGTTCAGGGTACGTGGTGGCCAAGTGGGGGGAGTATGCGGTCGTCGGCGCATACTTCTCCCCCAATAGAACCGCTGCGGAGCTGGAGGCCTTTATGGACCTCCTGGCCGCGGCGGTGCGAAGGCAGGTGCCACGTCAGGTCCTCCTTATGGGGGATCTGAACGCCAAGGCCCGGGACTGGGGCAACCCCACTACTGACTCTCGAGGGGAGATAGTCAGGGAGTGGGCGGTTGCCACAGGGCTGACCCTTCTGAATAGAGGGTCGGCCCACACGTGCGTGCGACAGCGAGGGGGGTCCGTGGTGGACGTTACGTTCGCCACCCCCGCTGTCGCGGCACGTGCCCGGGCGTGGAGGGTGATGTCAGAGGTGGAGACTCTCTCGGACCATAAATATATCAGGTTCGAGATCTCCACCTCTGACATGCAAGGGGGGCGCGTGGTGCGAGCAAACTTCCCGCGCTGGTCTATCAGTCGCCTCGACGCCGAATTGGCTGTTGAGGCGGCGATAGTCCAGTCGTGGTCTGCTGCGCCCACGCACCCGGAGGTGGACGTCGCAGCGGGCCACTTCCGGGAGGCGGTGACGGCGGTCTGCGACGCCGCCATGCCCAGGTCCCGGCGCCTCCCGGGTCGGCGGGAGGTGTATTGGTGGAGCTCGGAGATTGCGACACTCCGAGCTGCCTGCTCGACGGCGCGGCGGCCCTACGCCCGTCGCAGGAGGCGGCGTCATGGCCGGACAGATGCGGAGCTGTCAGCTGAGGAGCTGGCAGCTGAGTGCCAGCTGTACAGCTCATACCGCGACGCAAAGCGGGAGCTGCAGCTGGCAATCGGTCGGGCCAAGACGCGGGCCTGGGACGAGGCTCTGGAGGGCCTCGACAGGGACCCATGGGGGCGTCCTTATAGGGCAGCCCGGACAAAGTTCCGGGGCCTGACGCCCCCGATTGCAGGGTCCCTGGAGCCGGAGCTTCTGGGCAGGGTGTTGGAGGGGCTCTTTCCCGACATCGACCCCCACCACACCCCGCCCACAATGACAGCGCCGTCCTTCCCCCCCGAGGAGTTGGACCCGGCCTCCGTCCCCCTCGTCTCAGAGGTGGAGATGGAGGTTGCCGTCGGCCGCTTACGCGGCAAGAGGACGGCACCGGGTCCAGACGGGATCCCGAAGCGGGTCCTGAGGCTTGCCTTGGGGGAGATGGGCGATCAGCTTCGGGAACTGTTCGACGAATGTCTCACGTCAGGACGGTTCCCGAAGCTGTGGAAGGACGGCCGGTTGTGCCTGTTGCGGAAGGAGGGTCGTGCCGTAGACTCGCCTTCCGCATACAGGCCAATAGTGCTGCTGGATGACACGGGGAAACTGCTGGAGAGAGTAGTTGCTTCCCGTGTCATCCGGCACCTAGAGGGGACTGGGCCTGGGCTGTCGCAGGCCCAGTATGGGTTCAGAGCGGGGCGGTCTACAATAGACGCCCTGCTCTGGCTCAAGGGGTGGACGCAGGAGGCGGTCCACGGGGGGGACAAGGCGTTGGCAGTCTCGCTCGACATAGCCAACGCCTTCAACAGCCTGCCGCACGGAACAATACGGGAGGCGCTCCTTTATCACGGAGTGCCCCTGTATCTGCGGCGGCTGTTGGCGGACTACCTCCAGGACCGCGAGGTCCTGGTGGAAGGACGCGACGGCTTGAGACACCGTCGCGTCGTCCGCGGTGTTCCGCAGGGGTCGGTGCTGGGACCGCTCCTGTGGAACATTGGCTACGACTGGGTGCTCCGTGGCACGCTTCCCGCAAATATGCGGGTGGCGTGTTACGCGGACGACACCCTGGTCGTAGTCAGGGGGAGGGACCTCGGGGAAGCGATGCGGTTGGCTACGTTGGGCACCACCATCGTAGTCGATCGCATACGCTCCCTGGGACTGGAGGTAGCCCTCTCCAAGACTGAGGCCCTGTTGTTCCATGGGCCTCGGGGGGGACCCCCTCCAGGAACGAGGATATTCCTGGACGGGGTCCTGGTCCGGGTTGGGACCCAGATGAAATATCTGGGTCTCATCCTGGACGGGAGGTGGACTTTTGGGGCCCATTTTACCCAGCTGGCCCCAAGAGTCCTGGGAGCCGCGGCCGCTTTAGGGAGGCTGCTGCCCAACGTGGGCGGCCCGAGCGCCACATGTCGCCGGCTGTACTCCGGAGTAATCCGGAGTATGGCCCTGTACGGGGCACCTGTCTGGGTGGACGCCCTCAGTCGCGGGAATATGACCCTGCTGCGACGTCCGCAGCGGGTCATAGCGACGAGGGCGATCCGCGGATACCGGACGGTGTCCTGGACGGCAGCGTGCGTGCTGGCCGGTGATCCCCCCTGGGCTCTCCAAGCGGAGATCCTCGCCGAAGTGTATCACTTCGTGGCGGCGAGGAGATCCGAAGGGGAGTTCCCGGTGTGGGAGGAGGTCGCACGCATGCGGCGGCAGGCGCGGGCTGCCTTGTTGCGGCGGTGGGCGGAGGACCTGGCTCCACCGGTCCCTGGTCAGTGGACGGTGGAGGCCATTAGACCGGTCCTCCGGGGTTGGGTGCGGCGGCGGTTCGGGTCGCTGACCTTCCGATTGGTGCAGGTGCTTTCCGGGCATGGATGCTTCGGAAAGTATCTGCACCAAATCGCGAGACGGGAGGCGACCCCGGCCTGCCACGAATGTGGGGCGCCGGAGGATACGGCGCTCCACACGCTGGAGGTGTGTGCCGCGTGGGGTCCCATGCGGCACACGCTTTCAGCGATCCTGGGCCGGGACCTCTCTCTGCCGAGCGTGGTAAGTGCCATGCTCGGCGGAGAGATGGAGTGGCAGGCGATGGTCTCCTTCTGCGAAGAGGTCATGTCGCAGAAGGAGGCCGCTGAGCGGATCAGAGAGGATGACGCCCGCTCTGATCCGCTCCGGCGCAGACGTACAGGGGGACGAAGGGGGCGGTTCGCCCGCCTTCTTCTTCCTCCATAGTGGGGTCACTGGCGGAGAGTCGGGGGACTCTCTGCCGGCTTGCACGGCCCCACACGTCTGAGGGGTAACCTATGGTGAGTAGGTTACCCCTCCTTGAGGCCGAGGCCCGGACCGGTTCCCGGGCCGCCCGCCGGGACGAGATGGTGAATGCTAACGCGACCCCATCTCGTCCCACTACGGCGGTGGACTGCTCACCGGGGGGGTTTTTAGTGGGTTCGAGTCCCACATACCCCCTTCCGTCACCCCCATGGCGGAAGGGAAATGCGTGGGCATTTTCCCCCCCTCAAAAAAAAAAAAAAAAAAAAAAAAAAAAAGGTTAGGTTAGGTTAGGTTAGGTTAGGTTAGGTTAGGTTAGGTTAGGTTAGGTTAGGTTAGGTTAGGTTTTTTTTTTTTTTTTTTTTTTTTTCTCTCGTTCCTTTGACGTAATAACTCAAAGCCTTTTACTTTATTTCTATATACGGGTGGGTTTACAATCTTATCGTACCCATTTTGGGTCTAGGGGCTCTTATATCTAGTTAGTCTCTAGTTTACAGGTTTCTATTCTTAATTTCTATATATCTTATCTGGTTCTTATTTCTACAGGTTTTGTTTTAATATACTTTATTTTCATCTTATTTTACTATTTTTACACTATTTATTTACTTATTCAATATATTTTATGCTATTCTTATCGTACTGTCTATCTATATTACTAGGATTTGCTTATACTATTTATTTCTATATGCTGTTTATATATATTACACAATATATATTCACCATATTTTATACATCTTTATTTCTTTTAATTACAACATTTGCTACATTTGTACAATATTCTATAAATACTTTTCTTTTACATTTGTTTGTTATCAATGAATTTACTGTTTTTGCATTTATTTTACAATCAAGTTTTTGTTCTGCTTCGAATCTCCTTAGTCCATTTACGGGGCAGTCAAACAGAATGTGCGGTACAGTTTCGCCTACGCCTGGTTCGCAAATGCACGATGGGTTCTCCTTACACTTGAATCGGGTCAAGTATTCGGAGAACCCGCCGTGTCCAGTCAGTATTTGTGTCATCGTGCTGGTCAGTTCAGTCTGTCTTATAGTCTTGTAGGCCGTGGTCGCGTCAGGGAAGAATATCTTTGTAATTGTCGCTGTCTGTCCCGTCATGTACCGGTCGTTCCATTTGGCAAGCGTTTCCTGTCTTATCTGTTTTTTGGCGTAGGAGATTGGGCAGCTCTCATAATCTGGAGTTCTTTTTGCTTTCAGGGCGGCTTCTTTGGCAAGCTGGTCCGCTCGCTCGTTTCCCGCCAGTCCAGCATGGGCTTTGATCCAGAACAAGGACACCTCCTTGTTTTGGGTCAAAGCACATCGGAGGTTGTCCCGGGTTTTAACAGCGAGCGGATGGCTAGAGCTTGTGTTCGTGACCGTTTCCAGAGCCGCTCTTGAGTCACTGTATATACCGTAACTTTTTTCGGGACGCTTCATTATTTGCTCTGTTGCTCTGTATATGGCCAGGAGTTCCGCTTGATATACCGTGCAGTATGATGACAGCTTCAGCTTGAGGGTTTTGGTCTCGGCGTCACCTTTCCACAGGGACAGTGCCGCTCCGACTTTGCCCTCAATTTTGCTGCCATCGGTAAATATTTTGACGTCTTGGGTGTCGTTACTATTCACGGACTCCTGGTCAATCAGGCTTTCGAACCTCAGGCTCTTATGTTCTGCTGGGTGCGGGGCCATTGCGTAGCTCACCATCTTCTCTACCTCCCTGTCTGCCAATGCCGGCCGGGTCAACCCTCGCTTGGTCTCGTACAATGCGGCTGCCTCCTGTATCCTGAGGTCCAGCGGGAGTAACCCAGCCAACACAAGGGCCGAGTTCAGTGACACTGTGCGGTATGCTCTCGTGAGCTTCTGAGCGAAGCCTCTTTGGACAGTGTTGAGCTGCTTTTGTATGCCTATCTTTTTTGTTTCCCGTGCCCAGACACTTGCAGCGTACATTATCACCGGCTCGACCGTGGCTACATAAATGGTTCTGATGACTTCCGGGTGCAGGCCCCAACTGATCCTGGCGGCTGTAGCTAGCTTTTTGTAGATTCCCAAGGCCCTTTTGCAGACGTTGCGCGTGTGGCTATTAAAGGTCAGTTTACTGTCAATCGTGACACCGAGGATCTTGATCTCTTTTGACATTCCAATGGCGACCCCGCCCATGCTCAGCAGTGGTGCGTCAAATTTCAGCTTATTCGTAACTATCATAGCCTTGGTTTTGTGTGGTGCGAACTTAAGCTTATTTTTAACGCCCCAACCCTGAACATAGGCGAGGGCAGCATTGGCTTGTTTCTGAACCTCAAGTGCCGTGTCCCCATCAATAACCAGCACTACGTCGTCTGCAAAGGCCTGGCAATAGTCATTCCTCTGTTCGAGCCCTTTTAGGAGAGGATCCAGGAGGAGGTTCCACAGTATGGGTCCGCCTATTGATCCCTGGACGCATCCCTTGTTGGTCTTCCTGATGTGTTCCTGACCTGCGTACCTGACTCTCACTTTTCGGTCCCGCAGGTAACTATCTAGGAGTCTCCTTACGTTGACAGGACATCTTTCCTCAGCTAGTCTGGTTCTTATAGCTGGCCACCATGCGCTGTCGAAGGCTCCCTCTATGTCCAAGGATATTATGGTAATCAATTTCTTCTGCTCCAGTTTTGTACGTATGTGCTGTATTAGATCATAGAGGGAGTCTTCGGTGCTTTTCTGGGGCATGAAACCATACTGGCGAGTACTAAGCCTGGGGAGTATATGCCATTTGATGCGCCCAACGACCATTTTCTCCAGGATCTTTCCCATTATTGGCAATAGTCCAATCGGTCTATATGCCTTCGGGTTGGAATAGTCCTCTTTCCCTGGCTTTCTTAGGACTACGACTGTTGCCTCTTTCCAGTTGGTCGGGAAGTGTTGCAACGTCAGGCACTTGTTTGCTAGAGCCAGGAAAGTCTCTGGATCTTGCGCTATCGCCTTACCGCAGATGTCAGCTGTAAGGCCATCTTTACCCGGGGCTTTTTTGGGGTTGAAGCTTTCCACCGCGGCTCTCAGTTCTTCCATTGTAAACGGAGGGTCATGTTGTTCATCATGAACCCTCTCGTTTACTTGGTTGGCCATCTGTCGTGTGTGTTTGTGGTCTTCATTCTCCTGAATTTCCAAGTCTTCCGGGTAAAATGTTTCCGCTAACATCTTCGCTGATTCCTTCGCGCTTAACTCCTTCCCATCCCTGTGTAAGGGAATGTCCTCCTGCCTTTTGGTAGTTCTTCCTATTACCCTGTATATACCCTCCCATAGCCCCTCTCTATCTTGTTTCCCACAGAACTCTTTCCAACTCTCTATCTGTGCCTTCTTGGCTTCTGTCTCATATTTTTCTTTTGCTTGCAGGTACTCATCGACGACTCTACCCCTTCGGACCGGCGCTGCACATCGGATTCGACGCTTCTTGGTGTTGACATCTTTCTTCAGCTTCGAGAGTTCTTCGGACCACCATGGTAAGTTAAGTTTGTTTACTGTCTTCTTAATTGGTATACTTTTATTACATGTTTCTGTTACTGTATTTATATATAATTCTACTTTTTTATCTAGTTCTATTGTATTGTCTATTTTTTCTATTTCTTCCCGATTTATTTGGTTTTCCTCTTGTAATTGAGCCAATTTATCATTAAATTGTTCCCAATTTGCTTTTTTGGTGTTATAAATTCGGGTTGTTCTATGTATATCTATGCCTTTTGATTTAGTGAGTCTAATATTAAATGTGATTGCATTGTGGTCCGAATTTATCCAGCCTTCGTTCACTCTCCAGTCTTCCACCAAGTTTAGCATCTCCGCTGTGCAGGCCGTAATGTCCACGAAGCTGGTGTATCTTTTGTTGCCCCTTATTGTGTCAAACGTTGGTAAGTCTCCGTCGTTGAGTATCTGCAAGCCCGTCTCTTCTAGAAATCCTGCCAGCTCATCACCCCTGTTGTCGACTATTTTGCTTCCCCACCAAGTGCTCTTTGCATTAGCGTCACCCCCAATTAACAGGTACCTTGGTTTCTCCTGCTGTTCTATCCTCTTTAGCTGCTCCAGGTAGGGGTCTATGCTCAGTTGGTCCGGCTCGAAGTAAAACGAGGCGACCACGATCTCCCATGCACTCGTTCTTAGTTTCACCACTATGATGTTATTTGTGGTGAGGCTTGGTAGTTGGATAACATCCATATCATCATCGAAGACGGCGATTGCCGCTTTTATGGTGCCATCTCCTTGATTTGTGTTCTGGAAGATCCTGGCCCCCCCGTAATTCTTCACCCTGCCAATGGCTCCGATGTACGGTTCCTGGAGTAGCGCAAAAGCCATCTTTTTCTCACTAGCCATTAGCATTATCTCGTGTGTTGCTAGTTCCTTTCTTTGTAGGTTTATTTGGGCTATAAGGTAGGCTTTTGCGCTAGCTTCGGAGGATTTAACGCCTAGGGTCACCTCAGCACTGGTACGCTATCGTGGCTCGCGCTATTGTCTCCCACCTTCTTCTTATCGGGCATTCGTTGCTGAATGCGTTGTGGTCGACTCTCTCGAGCTTGGCGCGCATGCAGTTACAGCATGTTGGGTTAGCTCCCGCTAGCCAGTCTGCGCATTCCGCTTTCATGTGAGGCCCTCCGCAGTGGCTGCACTTCTCAATGGTCTCCTTGCAGTATCTTCGACCATGTCCATAGCCTAGGCATAATGAGCATTGGATCAGTGGCGACTGGTCTGCCACCTTTACCCGTTGTAGGTCGATCATGATGGATTCTGCTTCGACCAAGCGCTGCCAAACTGCGGTGGACACTCTCATGATCACATTGTTTGCTTGAGGGTTTCGTGAGCGTTTTTTGTAGAGTATCTCTACCTTGTTTGCTTTCTCGTCTAGATCTTTCAATGTCTTCTTGTTTTGGTTCCACATTGCTCCTATAATGTCCTTGTCGCTGTTGTACTGAAATACGTCCCTCAGTATCACTAATGGGTCTTTGTTTTTTATTTCTTGGACATTCAGGTGCTCTTCTGCTCTTTTGAGCCTTTCTTTTATTCGTTCCCTGTCTTTCTCCGTTCTACATCCCACAATCACTTTTTTATCCTTTCCTTTCCGTATTCTTTCCACTTCCACACCTCCTTCCTTTGCGTTGACTACTTCTCTTATTCTATTCAGTATTTCGTCTCCTGATTCCGTTTCGCTTTTTGCTGTGACTATTACAGAGTGTAGCGCGGTCCGCTCCAAGGGCTGTCTCTTGGAATGCGCCGCAGCCACACTCGCATATGTCATCTTCTCTTGTGTCTCTTGTTGTTTCTCTATCATGTCCCTCAGTCTTTCCATCTTTTCGTTGCTTTCTTGCATGAGTATTGTGTGTTCGTCTATTTTCCTCATTAGTTCTCTATCTTCTTTCCTCTGTGTTCTTTCCATCTCTTCCTCTCTTTCTTTTTCAGTTTCTCTTTTCTCCTCTGGTTCGTTTGTTTTCTTCTTTGCCTGTCCTTTCGCACCTTCCGCTTCTTTGACCAGCTGGTATAACCGATCGATTGCCTGTGTCACCTCTGTTTTTATTTCGGTCTTAATATTCCTTGAGTTACCGAGGTGTGTCTTAGCCTTGGTAACACAAGCTTTCGCTTCCGCTAGCCGGTCTGCGTATTTTAATCTTTGCTGTATCGGTGGGCTCCCGACTGCCTCCGTCGATGGTCTTCGGGTTCCAACCCTGCTCTCCTGCGAGAGCATCGTCTTTGGTTTCGGCTTCGAGGGTTCCACCGAAACAGCTTTCTTCGGTGGTGTGGTCAGTGTTTTGAGAGCTTCCGTGAGTTTTCCCGACTCCCACTCTCCTATACTCCTACGTACTTGTGCAGTTGAGGAGTGTGCACCTGATGCCATTTCACGTTCTCGCGATTTTGGTTTTCCGGTCCCGATCCCAGTTGATGTTGCTCCATGTTCCTCGTTTGTGGACCTGGGTCCTTTCGTGGGGGTGTGGAATCCAAACATTTTTTTTTTTTTTTTTTAAAACGCTTGTCAAAGGAACGTGTCAAATTGTATAATGTAGTGTAAGTTTGTATAAGTTGTAAATAGTTTTTTATAATCCTAAAAAAAATTTATAAAATAAGTGTGACTCTATGTAGAGTCAGTCTTCAGTCAGTCAACGGCTCAATAAAGCCCAGTCTCAATGTCATTTGAAGAAAAATAAGAAAAATAAAGAAAATTTTTTGACTCTATCTAGAGTCGGTCTCTATTTTGTACTTTATTGTCCTTTATTGTCCTGTTAAAGTACAGTCGTAAGCAAAAAACCGCACCTAATTTGGAGCCTTAGTTAAGGAGATACGAGTGTTTGAATTTTTCAGATAGCAGAGTATGGGGGGGGGGGGGGGTAATGGGAAAATTTACATGAAATGATGTATAAACACTCTTAAATTACTAAAAAATAACTTATTTCTAAAAATTTCCTTACAAACTAGTTTTGGACTTGGGGTGGGGACTTTGGGTGGGGGGGGGATATTACAGAGTACACTAAGGCGAGCTGGTGTGTATATATTAATATATATTAATATATACAATCTGCGGTCAAAAATTGTCTATGTCTAACCGTTTCCGAGAAACCACGCTTTTTCTTCTTTTTGCAGTTGACCTATATATTATAAATTCAATATTTAAAGATTTTGGTATATAAAAGTATGTAATTTTTTTATTAATATTAAAGTCTATACCGTGGGTTATTTCTAGGAAAAATTTAAGGGTATGTTGTCACTGTCAATTTCGAGAAATAAATTTTTAAAGGTTAAGGTCAACTGCACAAAAATTTAAGTCCTTGCAACTTGGTCTAAAATAAACTTATCTTAATTTTTAAAAGTGCCTCCGGGGTCTTCAAGTGGTCCTCTGTCTGGTTCGCTGCCGTGCTGGTTCCTAAGGTCACTCCTTCGATGACCTCGCGGCCACGTGGAAGTTGTTTTTTTGGCCTTTTCTCCGTGCTCCTGCACGGGAAAAATCGGCCAGAGGTGTCAATTTGTAGGGGTTCTGGAGGGCTTCCGATAGGCACTTAAAAATCGGTAGGTCGTCGCTGCAGATCTCGAGATATTCCACTTTGAAATTTTGAAAATTTCAATTTTTCACTTTTCTGTGAATAATTTCACACTGGAAACACTTAGCGCCACGCGGTTTTCACTGTCGTGTGCGCGTTCACTTTACGCGCCTTTTGGTATATAACACTTCAACTTTCGTGCACTTTTTCCGATTTTTATCGATTTTCGAGCGTGGAGCGACTTCCTTTCGTGGTGCTCTCGACTGCGGTTGGGAGCAGACTGGTGGGTTAGGTTAGGTTAGGTTAGGTTAGGTTAGGTTAGGTTAGGTTAGGTTAGGTTAGGTTAGGTTAGGTTAGGTTAGGTTAGGTTAGGTTAGGTTAGGTTAGGTTAGGTTAGGTTAGGTTAGGTTAGGTTAGGTTAGGTTAGGTTAGGTTAGGTTAGGTTAGGTTAGGTTAGGTTAGGTTAGGTTAGGTTAGGTTAGGTTAGGTTAGGTTAGGTTTTTTTTTTTTTTTTTTTTTTTTTTTTTTTTTTTTATTAAATATATACAAGTTCCTCCGATATTGTTTTCGGAGACTTTTTTATTCTTATTTTCTTACTTTTCAAGTTTATTTTAAGCTTCCACCTGTTTGGTGACTTTTTGTACAATTTTAACTTATACTAAATAGACTACTTGTAACTATAATATTTATACTGTTTTTGTATTGACTCTAATATAATATACAAAATATAATATATATAAATATAATATAAAATAAACATACTTATATTATTTATTTTTATTAATTACTTTTTTACAAATAGTTTTACAGAAGTTTAATAATTTATCTCTTTCTTTTGTTTTTAATATAGAATGTAGGGAGCCTCGCTCAACGCTAATTCCGATTTCTTGTTCAATATCGTATCGCTCTCTTCCAAATATTGGGCACTCGGTGATTATGTGCAGGACGTCTTCCTCCTTGCTCGGGTCGCAAGGGCACGCCGGGCTCTCCCTGCACTTGAAACGATTCAAGTACTGGGAGAACCCCCCGTGCCCCGTTAGCACCTGCACCAGAATTGAGTCTAGTGAAAGCTTCCGTACAGTAGTATAGGCTGCTACCGCGTCTGGGAAGAAGGTCTTAGTGACCCCGGCCGTCGTCTCTTCCTGATAGCGCCGGTTCCATTCCTCAACGGACTCCTTTCGGATTTCTCCCTTGACGAATGAGACCGGGCACGAGTCGTAGGCTGGTTTGGTCTTTAGTCCGAGCGCTGCTTCCTTCGCTAGTGTGTCGGCTCGTTCATTCCCTTCCAGTCCCGCATGCGCTTTTATCCAATAAAGTGAGAGATCTCTCCCATTTTGAGTGATCTCCTCTATATTGGCACGCACCCGGACTGCAAGGGGATGAAGGGATGTGCCACTCGCGACAGTCTCCAATGCCGAGCGCGAGTCCGAGTAGATGTTAGTCCGGACTCCCTTCGATCTGCACGCCATGACCGTGGCATGTTCTAGGGCGAGAAGCTCCGCCTGGTATACCGAGCAGAAGTTCTCCAGCTTGAGTTTTTTGCGGGCAGTTTCGGCGCCATTATCCCACAGAGATACTGCCGCCCCAACCTTTCCCTCGATCTTACTACCGTCTGTGAATATCTGGGTACTGCTTGGCTCATGTTGGAGAAGTTCTGCCCGGTCAGTGATACTGCCGAACTCGATCTGCTGATGTTTCGCAGGGTGGGGTGATTCGGTGTATGGAATCGGTCTCTCCACTTCCCGGTCTCCTATTACTCTCCGGGAATATCCTTTCTTGACTTCGTACAGAGAAGCTGCTTCCCGGATTCTGATGTCCAGTGGAAGCAACCCAGACAGTAGTAGGGCCGAGTTTAGAGAGACCGTTCTGTATGCTTTGAGGATCCTCTGCACTATCCCTCGCTGTACAGCATTTAGTTGTTTTCTAACTTTTTCTTTTTCTGTTGCAGGTGCCCAGACGCTCGCCGCATACAGGACCACCGGCTCCACTACTGCGGTATATATGGTCCTAACTATCTCCGGTTCGAGTCCCCAGCTGACCTTTGCTGCGCGTGAGATCTGCTTGTAAAGGTTCAGGACTTTCCGGCATACGTTACTCACGTGAGTATTGAAGGTGAGTTTGTCGTCTATGGTTACCCCTAGGATCTTAAACTCACGTGAGTAATCTATGGCTTGCCCGCCCATGTTCAGATGTGGGGTGTCGTGTTTTAACTTTCTTGTGATCAGCATGGCACTGGTTTTGTGTGCCGCAAAGTTTAGTTTATTTCTGACACCCCACTTCTGAACATGCGCGAGTGCCATATTCGCCCGTCTCTGAACCTCCAGTGCTTCCTGACCTGAGAAAATCAGGACCACATCGTCCGCGAAGGCTTGTACATGGTGTCCCTGTTCCTCCAACTCATGTAGTAGAGGGTCCAGCAGCATATTCCAGAAAGTGGGGCCGCCTATAGATCCCTGGACACACCCCTTAGTTGTTGGTAGAGCTACCTCCTCCCCCGCGTATCTGACTTTTACGCTCCTGTCCGTGAGGTAACTATCGACCAACTTCCTGATGTTGGTTGGGCAACTCGACTCCGCCAATCGGCATCGGATGGCCGGCCACCACGCGTTGTCGAAGGCTCCCTCTATGTCAAGTGACACTACTACTACCAGCTCTTTCTGTTGTAATTTGGCTTTAATGTGACTCATCATGACATAGAGGGAGTCCTCGGTGCTTCGCTGTGGTGTGAATCCGAACTGTTGGTGGTTTTGTTCAGCCATCGTATGCCAGCGAATCCTCCTCACCAACATCTTCTCGAGGATTTTTCCCAGGACAGGCAGCAGTCCTATCGGTCTGTAAGATTTGGGGTGGTGGTAGTTGTCCTTTCCGGGCTTCCTCAGGACGACCACTACTGCCTCCTTCCATCTTTTTTTTTTTTTTTTTTGGGAAGCAGGACAGGCTCAAACATTTGTTTAGCAACGCCAGGAAGACATGGGGGCTGTGTTCAATAGCCTTTCTGCATATATCGGCTGTCAGAGCGTCGCCGCCCGGGGCCTTCTTTGGATTAAAGCTGTTGACTGAGCTCCTGAGTTCTTCCATTGTGAAGGGGGGATCGCAAGACTCGCTCAGTGTCCTTTCATTAGCTCTGTCTGCTCTTTCCCTTATCTCAGTGTGCTCAGTCAAATCATCCTCCACTGTGTCCTGCTTGAAGAAGGTCCTGGCTAGCAGCTCAGCCGATTCCGCATTGCTGAGTTCGAGGTTGTTCTCTACGAGCGGCAGGTCCTCCCTCCGGATGGTGGTCCTTCCCACCACTCTGTAGATCCCTTCCCACATTGTCTCCCTTTCCTGCTTGTTGCAAAACTCTTTCCAGCTAGATGTTTGAGCCTTAGGTTAGGTTAGGTTAGGTTAGGTTAGGTTAGGTTAGGTTAGGTTAGGTTGGGGTGCCATGTCAGTCAACCTTCTCGTGTGCCTGTAGGCTCTTGTCGCTTGTCGATCAGCCGGATCCAAGTGAACGGAAGCTTACGGGACGGTGCGCCTCGTTTAAGCCCGATAATAACTTCTCATACGTGGGATCTTATTGTCGAGCAACTAATGGACTGACAGGGGGGGGGCCCTCCGCGTGTCCCTATGGGGCACTGTGGATGGGCCAAGCATGGTGGGCTCGTGGAGGAGCACCATGGGAGGGCCGGGGCGGTGTATGCTGCTCCGGTGGGCTTGCGCGTCCCAATGATCTCCAAGGCTATGCCGGCAGGTATACCCATACCGGACAGGCTTGGAGGGAGGGATCAGCGTAAGTGGAGGGGGCGCCCTTTTAAGGGCGCGGATGAGGGCTCGGCGTGGCCCTTTATGGGCCCGTCGGGCGAGCGGGGAGTGTGCCCTTTTCAGGGCGCACTGTGGCGGGAGGGCTGGGGCGGCATTCGCTGCTCTGGTCGGCTTGCGTGTCTCAATGATCTTCAAGGCTATACCGGCAGGGCTACCCATACCGGGCAGGCTTGGAGGGAGGGATCAGCGTAAGTGGAGGGGGCGCCCTTTTCAGGGCGCGGATGAGGGCTCGGCGTGGCCCTTTATGGGCCCGTCGGGCGAGCCGGTAGTGTGCCCTTTTAAGGGCGCACTGTGGTGGGAGGGCCGGGGCGGCATTCGCTGCTCTGGTCGGCTTGCGTGTCCCAATGATCTTCAAGGCTATACCGGCAGGTATACCCATACCGGGCAGGCTTGGAGAGAGGGATCAGCGTAAGTGGAGGGGGCGCCCTTTTCAGGGCGCGGATGAGGGCTTGCGTGTCCCAATGATCTTCAAGGCTATACCGGCAGGGCTACCCATACCGGGCAGGCTTGGAGGGAGGGACAGCGTAAGTTGGAGGGGGCGCCCTTTTCAGGGCGCGGATGAGGGCTTGCGTGTCCCAATGATCTTCAAGGCTATACCGGCAGGGCTACCCATACCGGGCAGGCTTGGAGGGAGGGACAGCGTAAGTTGGAGGGGGCGCCCTTTTCAGGGCGCGTTTGTGGGGTCACTGGCGGAGATCGGGGGACTCCGCCGGCTTGCACGGCCCCACACATGGCCGGGGCCCGGCTGGTTTCCGGGCCACCCGTCGGGGTGAGATGGTGAATGCTAACGCGACCCCATCTTGCCCCACTATGGCGGGGGACTTAACCGGGGGGGTTTTAGTGGGTTCGAGTCCCACATACCCCCTTCCGTCATCCCCATGGCGGAAGGGAAATGCGTGGGCATTTCCCCCCCTCAAAAAAAAAAAAAAAAAAAGGTTAGGTTAGGTTAGGTTAGATTGCCGCTTTAGGGAGGCTGCTGCCCAACGTGGGCGGCCCGAGCGCCACATGTCGCCGGCTGTACTCCGGAGTAATCCGGAGTATGGCCCTGTACGGGGCACCTGTCTGGGTGGACGCCCTCAGTCGCGGGAATATGACCCTGCTGCGACGTCCGCAGCGGGTCATAGCGACGAGGGCGATCCGCGGATACCGGACGGTGTCCTGGACGGCAGCGTGCGTGCTGGCCGGTGATCCCCCCTGGGCTCTCCAAGCGGAGATCCTCGCCGAAGTCTACCACTTCGTGGCGGCGAGGAGATCCGAGGGGGAGTTCCCGGTGTGGGAGGAGGTCGCACGCATGCGGCGGCAGGCGCGGGCTGCCTTGTTGCGGCGGTGGGCGGAGGACCTGGCTCCACCGGTCCCTGGTCAGTGGACGGTGGAGGCCATTAGACCGGTCCTCCGGGGTTGGGTGCGGCGGCGGTTCGGGTCGCTGACCTTCCGATTGGTGCAGGTGCTTTCCGGGCATGGATGCTTTGGAAAGTATCTGCACCAAATCGCGAGACGAGAGGCGACCCCGGCCTGCCACGAATGTGGGGCGCCGGAGGATACGGCGCTCCACACGCTGGAGGTGTGTGCCGCGTGGGGTCCCATGCGGCACACGCTTTCAGCGATCCTGGGCCGGGACCTCTCTCTGCCGAGCGTGGTAAGTGCCATGCTCGGCGGAGAGAGGGAGTGGCAGGCGATGGTCTCCTTCTGCGAAGCCGTTATGTCGCAGAAGGAGGCCGCTGAGCGGATCAGAGAGGATGACGCCCGCTCTGATCCGCTCCGGCGCAGACGTACAGGGGGACGAAGGGGGCGGTTCGCCCGCCTTCTTCTTCCTCCGTAGTGGGGTCACTGGCGGAGAGTCGGGGGACTCTCTGCCGGCTTGCACGGCCCCACACGTCTGAGGGGTAACCTATGGTGAGTAGGTTACCCCTCCTTGAGGCCGAGGCCCGGACCGGTTCCCGGGCCGCCCGCCGGGACGAGATGGTGAATGCTAACGCGACCCCATCTCGTCCCACTACGGCGGTGGACTGCTCACCGGGGGGGTTTTTAGTGGGTTCGAGTCCCACATACCCCCTTCCGTCACCCCCATGGCGGAAGGGAAATGCGTGGGCATTTTCCCCCCCTCAAAAAAAAAAAAAAAAAAAAAAAAAAAAAGGTTAGGTTAGATTTCCGCGGCCGCTTTAGGGAGGCTGCTGCCCAACGTGGGCGGCCCGAGCGCCACATGTCGCCGGCTGTACTCCGGAGTAATCCGGAGTATGGCCCTGTACGGGGCACCTGTCTGGGTGGACGCCCTCAGTCGCGGGAATATGACCCTGCTGCGACGTCCGCAGCGGGTCATAGCGACGAGGGCGATCCGAGGATACCGGACGGTGTCCTGGACGGCAGCGTGCGTGCTGGCCGGTGATCCCCCCTGGGCTCTCCAAGCGGAGATCCTCGCCGAAGTCTACCACTTCGTGGCGGCGAGGAGATCCGAAGGGGAGTTCCCGGTGTGGGAGGAGGTCGCACGCATGCGGCGGCAGGCGCGGGCTGCCTTGTTGCGGCGGTGGGCGGAGGACCTGGCTCCACCGGTCCCTGGTCAGTGGACGGTGGAGGCCATTAGACCGGTCCTCCGGGGTTGGGTGCGGCGGCGGTTCGGGTCGCTGACCTTCCGATTGGTGCAGGTGCTTTCCGGGCATGGATGCTTCGGAAAGTATCTGCACCAAATCGCGAGACGGGAGGCGACCCCGGCCTGCCACGAATGTGGGGCGCCGGAGGACACGGCGCTCCACACGCTGGAGGTGTGTGCCGCGTGGGGTCCCATGCGGCACACGCTTTCAGCGATCCTGGGCCGGGACCTCTCTCTGCCGAGCGTGGTAAGCGCCATGCTCGGCGGAGAGAGGGAGTGGCAGGCGATGGTCTCCTTCTGCGAAGCCGTTATGTCGCAGAAGGAGGCCGCTGAGCGGATCAGAGAGGATGACGCCCGCTCTAATCCGCTCCGGCGCAGACGTACAGGGGGACGAAGGGGGCGGTTCGCCCGCCTTCTTCTTCCTCCGTAGTGGGGTCACTGGCGGAGAGTCGGGGGACTCTCTGCCGGCTTGCACGGCCCCACACGTCTGAGGGGTAACCTATGGTGAGTAGGTTACCCCTCCTTGAGGCCGAGACCCGGACCGGTTCCCGGGCCGCCCGCCGGGACGAGATGGTGAATGCTAACGCGACCCCATCTCGTCCCACTACGGCGGTGGACTGCTCACCGGGGGGGTTTTTAGTGGGTTCGAGTCCCACATACCCCCTTCCGTCACCCCCATGGCGGAAGGGAAATGCGTGGGCATTTTCCCCCCCTTAAAAAAAAAAAAAAAAAAAAAAGGTTAGGTTAGGTTAGGTTAGGTTCCACGGACCTGCTGGGTTGTCCCAGTGGGCGGAGAGGTGTACTCCGACGTGGCGCGTCCCCGGGTGGCTGATAGGGGCATGGCTTCCGTTTACGGTACTTACCGCTTCTTGTAAGTACTGTAAATGGCAGTTACCGGTTTACCGGCGCGGACCAAACACTTTGGGGGGGGGGAAGGAAGGGGGTGGAGCTTCTCTGCGCGCTACTCTGTTAAGCAGAGTACGCAGTGGATGGAGCTGACGGAGGCAAGAAGCTTCTACTCCGTCGGGGAGGTGAGGCGGGCTCAGTGCCTGTGTTGATCCGGTTCGGATTGGAGGTGGGCCAAATCCCAACATATGGTTTGGCGCCTGCCGAGGGGAGTATTGTGTGTGCGAATCTGGACTCGGATCGTTGCATCCCATTCGCAATCGCATTGTGAGGGCGGGAGGGATGACGCGGTGTGTGTCTGGGTTCGCACACATAATATGGTCGGGGGGAACCCGGCCGCTAGGGCGCCACAAGACAAAAGGGGATCCTAACCCCGTTTTAAAAAAAATAAAAGGGAAAACTTCATGATGGACGATTTTAAAAACAATATACCCCAGGAGGGTACCCGAAAGGGAGAATCCCTCAGTGCTAAGGCTTCGGCCAAGGCACTCTGCCCCTCGTACTCTGGGGGGGGCAAAAATCGCTCCGAGAGCACCAGCTCTCATGCCGCGAGGCGGCGCATCGGGGGGGAAGAAGGGGAAGTAGGAGAAGTTAGTAGGCAAGGTTCACCGGTGCTTCAGTTAGCGTCGGCCCCAAGGGTGTATTTGGAGGATTGTGTGAAGTCGAGAGAGACTACGCCAACAACCTCCCATGGACGGACTAGGTCGTTGTCTAAGGCGGGAAGCTCTACGCTGGAAGGTCGCTTCTGGGCGGCTTCTCCATCTAGGACATCTTCCATTGTGGACATAGAGAGTGATAAGGAGTCAACCTTAGCTATGGATGTGATGGACTCGGACCCTGAGATCCTCGCGTCTAGGGCACTATTTTTGAAGGATCCTCGGAAGCGTCCTTATTCTGAGGGCAGTAAACCGAGCTCGGATGACGAAGAGGACGACAGGGCGACCAAGGCAAAAGTCGCAACTGCTTTAAGGGGGAGAGCCCGAAAAACCATGAGCCACTCTGTTGGGCTTGCCAAGGCCAAGGCAGATCTTAATGAAGCCAAGAGGGAAGAGCTCAGGCTCCGGGCTGAAGAGGAGATTGAAAATGTCGCGCGGTTGATCCAGACCAGGACTGATGCACGTCATGCTGAAATTCCTGCTGATGTGGTTCTGAGTCGAATGGAGGAGTCACTGGCTTCTACCCTTCAAATTCAGGTGGAGGATGGTTTAAAGGTGATACAAATGGTAGCCACCAAGTCAGGAAACCTCAAGGGTACTTTTACAAGGGCCCTGAAAGAGGCATGCCGTGCAATCCGCACGGCTTTGGATGAACTCGCTAAGCGAACTGCATCGGATGAGGTGGCTCGTCTGCGAGTGGAGAACTCCCGTCTGCAATCTGACCTGACTGAGCTCCGTAAGGATTTCGCTCTCTTGAGAGAAGATATCGAGCGGACTCGGACAGAACGGCGGCCGCCACCTCCTCCGCCGCAGACCTCAACGAGCTCTGCTGACATGGAGGATGTAGTGCGATCTGTCATGCTTCAGGTGGGAGGCATGATGAACGCAAGATTGGAAGCATTAGAGGACAGACTCCTTCCCACGAAGCGTCTCCGTCCTCCTCTTGCGGCAGATAAAGCCTCAGAGATGGTGGCGCTGGCGGAGCTTGAGCAAGAGTTGGAGACAGAATCCGTTTCTGTAGCGCCTGTAGCGATAGTTCGTAGTGCAACCGAACAGCTAGTACCTGGGTCTGGTAAAAAGAAGAAAAAGACAAGGAGGAAGAAGGACAAGGCTTCCAACGCAACTGAGTCAGTTCCCCTGAAGGAGCCTCGTCTCTTGCCACCTGTGCCTGAGTCTATGGACACGCGCTGGACAGAAGTGACAAAACGACGCTCCAAGTCGAAAGCGGCTGTACCCAAAAAGCCAGTACCTGCGAAGGGCAAAGTAACACCGCCAAAACTCAACCCTCCTCGTTCGGCAGCGGTAGTGATAGCACTGCAGCCTAGTGCTGTGGAGAAAGGGCTCACCTACCAGAAGGTGTTTGCCGAGGTTAAGGAAAAGGTGAATTTAGCAGACCTTGGGATCCAAGACCTCCGCTTTAAGGTGACCACAACGGGGGCTAGAATGCTCGAGCTGCCAGGGGTAAATAGCGGCAACAAGGCTGATGCCCTAGCTGAGCATGTGAGACGCGCTCTAAGCGATAGTGACGTCCGGGTGTCCAGACCAGAAAAATGCGTGGAATTGCGTATTTCGGGACTTGACGATTCCGTATTATCAGAAGAGGTGGCTGCAGCAGTTGCAAAAGTAGGCGGCATCACGAAAGAAGCGGTAAAGGCAGGAGAGGTTCGTCGAGACCACTCTGGGTTTGGGACAGCCTGGGTTCGCTGCCCAATTGCGGCGGCCAATAAGGTGGTAAGCAGTGGTCGGTTGCTGGTTGGACTGGTTTCAGCGCAAGTCAAACTGCTCCAACCTCGACCCATGCGCTGTTTCCGATGTCTCGAGACAGGCCACGTGAGGGTAAATTGCACTGCAGACGTAGATCGCAGTGATCAATGCTACCGCTGCGGGCAGCCCGGCCACATTGCTGGTCAGTGCTCTGCTATGCCCCACTGCACCTTGTGTGCGGCAGTAAGCAAACCCACTGGGCATATAGCTGGTAGCGCGACCTGCTCCGCCGCCAAGACTTCGGCCAGAAGGAATCGAGGAGGGAAAAAGACTGCAGCTGGAGCCACGGCCCAGCTTCAACCTATCCACCCACCAAGGGAAGCGGTGGAAAGCCCTATGGACATTAATTAGATGGCTGTACGGCTCCTCCAGGGGAATCTAAACCACTGCGCCAGAGCTCAGGACCTACTGGTTCAGAGTCTGGCGCAGTGGTCAATTCAAGTTGCTGTGGTGGCCGAGCCTTACTCTGTCCCACCTAGAGATAACTGGGTGGGTGATCAAGAGGGCTTAGTGGCTATCATAATCCAGGCTGCTGCAGACTTACCTCCCTTTTCATGTATAGGGAAGGGTCGAGGATACGTGGCAGTACTCCTGGGAGATATGGTGATTGTGGGGGTCTATTTTTCACCCAACAGAATACTCTCTGAGTTCGAGAGTTTCATTGATGAACTTGGGGTTTTCATAGGCCACAACCAAACACACGCAGTGTTGGTCGCCGGAGATCTGAATGCTAAATCCAGAGCATGGGGATCTCCGGTTACGGATGCTCGTGGGGGCGTGCTGGAGGATTGGGTGTTGGCCACAGGGTTAACCGTGCTCAATCAAGGCACGGCAAATACATGTGTGCGACGACAGGGTGGCTCCATCGTGGACGTCACATTTTCAAGTCCTGCCCTAGCGAGACGTGTCCAGGGTTGGAAGGTACTGGAAGATGTGGAAACGCTCTCTGATCATCAGTACATCCGATTTGAGATTTCCACACATCCAGGAGCTCCAACTCGCCCAATCTGTAGCACAAGTGAAGACGGTCCAAGGTGGCAGTTGAAGCTTCTTGATAGGGATGTGCTAAAGGAGGCTGCTATAGTGCAGTCCTGGGTACCCCTCCGCGAAGGAACCGTCGAGGAGGATGCAGTCTGGCTACAGGAAGATATGACGCGAATTTGTGATGCGTCGATGCCCCGGTCAAGGCGTCATCCTCGAAGGCGGCAAGTGTACTGGTGGTCTGCTGATCTCACGCAGCTAAGAGGTGCTTGCGTAAGGGCAAGACGCAGTTTCACCCGTCACCGCAGGAGAGCACGGAGAGACGACGCTCAGGAGGAGCTTCTGTACGCCTCCTACAAGGAAGCTAAAGTACAGCTGCAAAATGCAATCTGCAGGGCACAGACACTTGCTAGAGAAGAGATGCTGGAGACACTCAACAGTGATCCGTGGGGGCGCCCATACAAAATGGTGAGGCGTAAACTTCGCCCCTGGGCCCCCCCGTTAACACAAAGTCTTCAGCCGGAACTGCTCCGGGAAGTGGTGGCGGGTCTATTCCCTCATAGGGCAGATCATGTGCCACCAACGATGGATCCACCTGTAGCGGAAACCACAGAGGAGCCCGACGTGCCAGAAGTTACTGAGGGGGAGCTGAGGGCTGCCGTGCGACGCCTGCGAGCAAAGCACACAGCTCCTGGCTGTGATGGCATCCCTGGACGAGCTTGGGTTTTGGCCATGGACGCCTTGGAGCCCCGAGTTAAAGGCCTCTTCTCTGCCTGTCTGGCTCAAGCCATAATTCCACAGAGGTGGAAGACAGGCAAGTTAGTCCTTCTCAGAAAAGAGGGGCGTCCAGTGGAGTCTCCCTCCGCCTATCGACCCATTGTATTGCTAGACGAGGTGGCAAAACTTTTTGAGCGTGTAGTGGCCATGCGCCTTGTCAGGCACCTGGAGACAGTGGGTCCAGACTTGTCGGACATGCAATTTGGCTTCCGCCGTGGTCATTCAACGGTGGACGCCATATTGAGGGTAAAGTCCCATGCGCAGGAAGCTGTTACCCGGGGTGAGGTGGTCATGGCGGTGTCTTTGGACATCGCCAATGCTTTTAACTCCTTACCCTGGAGTTGCGTTAGGGAGGCGCTTAGATTTCATGGAGCGCCAACATACCTGCGCCGCATTATCGGGACTTACCTGTCTAATAGATCAGTGGTTTACCCGAGACAGCAGGAGTGGGGTCAACGAGAGATGTTGTGCGGTGTTCCACAGGGGTCAGTCCTCGGACCGCTTCTGTGGAATATCGGATATGACTGGGTGCTGCGAGGAAACAACCTCAGGGGCATTGACGTTATCTGCTACGCCGATGACACCCTGGTAATGGCTAGACAGAAAAGTTACCGAGAGGCCGCAATCCTCGCAACAGCTGGAGTGGCTCACGTTGTGAGTCGTATTCGACAATTGGGTTTGGAGGTGGCCCTCAATAAGTCCGAGGCATTGTGTTTTCACGGTCCTCGTAGGGCTCCACCACCAAACGCTCATATCATCGTAGGTGGTGTTCGTATCGACGTGAAGAGTACGATGAAGTACCTAGGACTCGTACTCGACAGTCGTTGGAACTTCCGGGCACACTTTCGTGGCCTGGCACCGAGGTTGATGGGTGCGGCGGCTGCTCTCGGGCGGCTCCTGCCCAACTTGAGAGGTCCGAGTGTCTCCTGCAGGCGGCTTTACACAGGGGTCGTGCGCTCAATGGCCCTGTATGGAGCCCCTGTTTGGGTCGATGCTCTGGATAGCAAGAATATCACCTTACTGCGAAAACCCCAACGGGCAATGGCAGTAAGGGTTATCCGAGGCTATCACACGATTTCCAGCGAGGCAGCTTGTGTGCTGGCCTGTGTTTTGCCCTGGGACATAGACGCGAGAGCCCTGGCTTCAATGTATGATTGGCGCCAGGAGGCGCTTATCCAGGACCTTCGGCCAGTACCACGTGAGGTGGAAGCCCAACGGTCTGCACTGCGAAGAGCTGCGGTGGCAGAATGGATGTCGCGGCTGGAGAGGCCCAGTGCCGGTCGTAGAACGGTCGAGGCGGTCCGTCCAATTCTTAGCCAGTGGTTGGACAGGCAACATGGTGTGTTAACCTTCCGGTTGACGCAGATACTCTCGGGACATGGCTGTTTTGGAGGGTATCTGTGTCAGATTGCCGGAAGGGAGCTGACGGCTCAGTGCCATCACTGTGACGGCTGCCTTGACGAATCGGCCCAGCACACGCTAGAGGTGTGCCCAGCCTGGGCAGTGGAGCGAAGTGAGCTTTGCGACGTAATAGGCAACGACCTCTCCCTGCCAACTGTGGTTCTTGCTATGGTTGACAATGAGAGGTCGTGGAGTGCGGTTCTCTCCTTCTGTGAAACAGTGATGCTCAAGAAGGAAGGGGCGGAGAGAGAGAGGGAGGAGAGATCCGACCTTGCCATCCGCCGAAGAAGAACCGGGCGCCGGAGGGCGACACACAATCGTCGTCTTCCACCCTGACAGGAACCAGAGGGCAGTTGACTTGGGGAAGTCAGCTGTCTAATTACTGGGCTCGAGTAGGAGAGCGTGTGTTCCCGCGCGCCACACTATCGACGTCAGAGGGAAATATCCCTCATTCCTGAGAAGAAGCCTAAAGGCTAACGCAGTCGGGGTTCGCGGAAGTATGCTCAGCGTTCCCGTGTCCCCGGCACCATGCGTAGAGGCGGAACACCGTGGGGTTTTAGCCGGTAAGAGTCCGGCATAACCCTTTGCCTTCCCCAGGGCCAAGGGTATCCATGAGGATTTCCCCACGTAAAAAAAAAAAAAAAAAAAAAAAAAAAAAAAAAAAAAAAAAAGGTTAGGTTAGGTTAGGTTAGGTTAGGTTAGGTTAGGTTAGGTTAGGTTAGGTTAGGTTAGGTTAGGTTAGGTTGGTCTGATGAGTTGGGGGTGACCGAACAGGAGTTGGACCGAGCCGTGAAGCGCCTCAGGGCTCGTAACACCGCACCCGGCCCTGACGGGATTCCAGGTCGGGCATGGGTGCTGGCTCTCTCTGCCGGCCTTGGGGACAAGCTGAGGCGGCTTTTTGACAGCTGCCTTCGCTGCGGTGTTTTCCCTAAAGGCTGGAAGGAGGCAAGGTTGGTCCTCTTGAAGAAGGACGGCAGGACTGCGGATTCCCCCTCTGCGTATCGTCCCATTTGCCTGCTGGACGAGGCTGGCAAGTTATTCGAGAGAATAATTGCCGCCCGTCTATGCATGCACCTATGGCAGGTAGGCCCCAACCTGTCGGATGACCAATACGGTTTCCGACAAGCGCGTTCGACAGTGGACGCGATTCTTCGTGTCCGTACGCTGTCGGACCAGGTAGTGTCCCGGGGCGGGAAGGTACTGGCGGTATCTTTAGATATCGTCAACGCCTTTAATTCCTTGCCCTGGAGGGCGATCCGGGAGGCGCTTGTGCATCACGGAGTGCCTCCTTACCTGCAGCGCATCGTTGGCGCCTACCTGCGTGACCGGTGTGTGCAGTATGTGGGCAGGGACGGTGCATTGCACCAGAGGGAGGTTTGTTGCGGGGTTCCACAGGGGTCCGTTTTGGGCCCGCTTCTGTGGAACCTCGCATACGACGCGGTCCTGCGCGTCAGTCTCCCTGTCGGCCTGCACGTTGTCTGCTATGCGGACGACACTCTCGTGTTGGCTGGCGGGGACACCTTCGAGGGGGCCAAAAGGCTCGCCGAGCTTGGGGTGGCATGCGTGGTGGACAAGATCCACGAGCTGGGTCTGAGGATAGCGCCACAGAAGACCGAGGCGCTATGGTTCCACAAGTTCCCGAGGGGACGGGAACCACCCAGCATGTCGGTTCGCGTGGGTGACGTTGACGTCCAGGTGGGCCAGTACCTCAAGTACTTGGGCCTTACCTTGGACAGTCGCTGGCACTTCGAGGAGCACTTCAGCCGCTCTGTTCCCCGGATTCGGAAGGTGGTTGGTGCTTTGCATCGGCTGCTGCCTAATCTCGGGGGACCCAGAGAGGGAGTTCGCCGCCTCTACGCGGGGGTGGTGCGATCGATGGCCCTCTACGGAGCACCCGTTTGGTCAGGGAGACTGACGGGTGTTGGTCGCTGTAGGGCTTTGTTTAATAGCCTGCAGCGTACCATTGCCATTCGTATCGTACGGGGATATCGGACGATATCCCTAGAGGCGGCAACTCTGTTGGCGCGGTTCCCGCCGCTCGACATCTTAGCGGAGATGGACGCACGGGTGTATGCTCGTCTTCGCGATGATGACGGGGGCGGAGCTGCGCCTGCTGAAGTGCGGTCGGAAGAGCGCCGACGTGCGCTCCGGAAGTGGCGTGAGCGGCTCCATGAGCCGCGGTGTGCGCGCCAGCGCATCGTTGGCGCTATTCTGCCAAATTTCGAAGGCTGGCTAGGGAGGGAGGCGGGTAACGTCACCTATCGCCTTACTCAGGTTCTTACCGGGCACGGGTGCTTTGGTGAGTTCCTGACTAGGATAGGACGCGAACGGACACCGCAATGCCACCATTGTGGGTGGGACCGGGATTCCGCACAGCACACGCTGGAGGAGTGTTCGGCGTGGTGCGTGGAGCGGCAGATCCTGGTCTCCAGGATCGGGCAGGACCTCTCTCTGCCAAGCGTAGTAGCGGCTATGCTGGCAGACGAGACGGCGTGGAGGGCGGTGGCCTCTTTCTGTGAGACCGCAATGGTTCGGAAAGAGGCCGCTGAGCGCGATCGGGAGAGGGCCGATCCCGCTCGGAGGAGGCGGCGGCGGGGTGCAGGCAACGGCCGCCCCGCAGCGCCTGCCCCGCAAGGGGCGTAGCGGTATCCCCTGGACCAGGAAACAGGGGACCTTCCAGGCCCGCGGGTGGTCGGAGCGAGGGCTCTGGCTATCCTCATCCTCAAGCGGGCCTCGGAAGGGCGACGGTACATCGTGGCATGTGCCGCCGTTTAGAACCGCGAAGGAGCTGGGGGTGGCTTGGGGTTCCCAACTGCCCCCGGGACGTGCAAATCCCCTGGACCAGGAAACAGGGGACCTTCCAGGCCCGCGGGTGGTCGGAGCGAGGGCTCTGGCTATCCTAATCCTCTAGCGGGCCTCGGAAGGGCGACGGTACATCGTGTCATGTGCCGCCGTTTAGCACCGGGAGAGAGCTGGGGGCGGTTTGGGGTTCCCAACTGCCCCCGGGACGTGTGAGGCGTTGTGTTACAGCGCCTGCCCCGCAAGGGGCGTAGCGGAATCCCCTGGACCAGGAAACAGGGGACCTTTCGGGCCCGCGGGTAGTCGGAGTGAGGGCTCTGGCTATCCTCCTCAAGCGGGCCTCGGGAGGGCGGCGGTACATCGTGGCATGTGCCGCCGTTTAGCACCGCGAGGGTGCTGGGGGTGGTTTGGGGTTCCCAACTGCCCCTGGGACGTGCGAAGGGCGTTATGCGAGAGGGGCACCGGTGCGTTCCTTTTGGAGATCCCGGAGCCCCTTGACATGCATCGAGGCCGGCCACCGGGGGGGTTTTAGTGAGTCCACGAGTCCGTGAACCTCACATAACCCTATCACACCCTCAATGTGGTAGGGTATCTGTTAGCAGATTTCCCCCTCGTCACCAAAAAAAAAAAAAAAAAAAAAGGTTAGGTTAGGTTAGGTTAGGTTAGGTTAGGTTAGGTTAGGTTAGGTTAGGTTAGGTTAGGTTAGGTTCCACGGACCTGCTGGGTTGTCCCAGTGGGCGGAGAGGTGAACTCCGACGTGGCGCGTTCCCTGGGTGGCGGATAGGGGCATGGCTCTCATTTGGGAGTTACCGGTTTACCGGCGCGGACCAAACACCAAACGGGGGGGGAAATGGGAGAGTGGGTCCCTCTGCTGTGTCCTTATGATCAGCATAAGACACAGTTGATGGGGCGGACGGAGGCAAGGAGCTTCCAACTCCGTCGTGTAGGTGAGGCGGGCTCGGTCGAGCCGCCTGGTAGATCCTTTAGGATCGGAGGAGGGCCAAATCCCAATATATGGTTCTGGTGCCTGCCGAGGGGAGTACTGTTTGTGCGAATTCGGACTCGTGCTGCTGCTTCCCATTCGCAACACAAGTTGCGGGCGGGATGATGCGGTTCGTGTCCGGCTTCGCACACACAGTATGGTCGGGGGGAACCCGGCCGCTAAGGCACCAACACACAGGGGACCACACCCCTTCAAAAAGGAACTTTATGATAATGGCGCATTGTAAGAAAACACGACCCCAGGAGGGTACCAGCCTCTCAGAGGTTGGAGAATCCCTCGGTGCTTCGGCATCCTGCCCCTCGTATTCTGGGGGGGGCAACAATCGCCTTGTTGTGAAGAGCAACGACGTGGAGATGGAGAGAGAGAGTGGTTTCTTCACGAAACCAACGCCGGTAGAGGCGTCAGGAGATGGTGGCGAGGAGTCGGACTGTTCTGTCATGTCCGTCTCCTCAAGGGCTTCGACTTCAAGTCGTAAGCGAGGACGGAAGGCGGACGACGTCGCCTTGATCCCTAAGGGGGCCAAGCGCGCAGCGTTCCTTAAGGAATCGGAGAAAGTTGGTGGGCAGGAGGACGATGTCTTCGACCCATCCGTGCCGCCCACAAACATAAGGTCAAAGGCAAAACTGCCGAATGTCGAAGACCTGGGATCGGAGATGCAGGCGCAGCCAACTGAGGAGTTGGTCGCCTGCATAAGGACGCATCTGGAGACGGTTGAGAAGATCGCTGATAAGTCCCGAAACATGCGGGGGGACTATATACACGGTCTTCGTATCGCAGCGAGGAAGGCGCACGCAGCCGCTGAGGTTCTTGCAGGGCGGGGCTCTGCGGATGCCAACGTGGTGCGTCTGGAGAGGGAGAACGCCGATCTGCGCGCTCAGATGGCTGACCTCTCTAAGAAGGTGGAGAGTCTGACGGAGGCCGTCCGTCAGCAGTCAGGTCCCCAGGCCAGCGCTGAGAGTGCGGCCAAACCGGCGGCGTCAACACCTGCTGCTGGAGGGGCTGACTGGGAAGGTCGGTTTATGGAGCGTATCGCTGCGCTCATGGACCGGAAGTTGGCTGCGGCTATTAAAGCCCAGCCAATTTCGCCCCGGACTGGCGTGGCTCCCGCAGTGCCAGGCCCTTCTCCGAAAACACCGTCGGGGAAGGGCAAAGTGACGGCAAGTCGCCAGCAACCGCTCGCATCAGTGGCACCCCCGCTGTCACTGCGGTTGGAGCGTCCTGTGGCGCAGGCTCCGTCGACATGGGCGACGGTAGTCAAGGCCAAGAAGGCCAAGAAGAAGGCGACACCGCCGGCCAAGCCGGTCCCCAAAGTTGGCCCTAAGTCTGGCCCGAAGGCCACCCCCAAGGTGGGCGCCGTGCCAAAGCCGGCGCGTCCGCCAACTTCTGCGGCGATCACGGTGACGATTCCGGAGGGCTCGGAAGTCACCCTGGCCGCGGTGATGGCAGCGGCAAAGTCCCGCATCAAGCTGGCCGATGTTGGAGTGGACAATGTCCGCTCCAAGCGAGCCATCACGGGGGGGCTCATTATGGAGGTGTCCGGGCCCGACTGCGCCTCCAAGGCCGACAAGTTGGCTGAGCGCATGCGCGTGGCCCTCGAGGACCTTAAGGTCCGCATCACTCGCCCCATGAAGATGGGGGAGTTGCGGCTTAAGGACCTCGACGATAGCGTCTCGTCCGAGGAGGTAGCGGCCGCGGTCGCCAATGCTGGCGGCTGCTCGGCTGACGACGTGCGGGTGGGCGACATTCGTCGCTCGCCTACTGCCCTGGGCACGGTATGGGTCCGTTGTCCACTAGCTGCGGTCCGCAAGCTAGCTGCGGCAGGGCACGTCATAGTTGGATGGGTCTCGGCGCGGGTCGATTATCTGACCTCGCGGCCGCTACAGTGCTTCCGGTGTCTAGAGTACGGGCACGTACGCAGCATGTGTCAGAGCACAGTGGACCGCACGAACTTGTGCTATGCGTGCGGCGAACCCGACCATCGGGCAAGCCAATGCACGCGTCCGCGCAAGTGTCCGCTGTGCTCCGACTTGGGATGCAAAGCTGACCACAGGATGGGGAGCAAAAAGTGCTCTCCTCCTAAGGCTAGAGGTAAGAGGAAGCCAGCTCCTCCAGCCTCAGCCACCGGAAGCGGAACGGCCCCAACAGGGGCGGCCGTTCAGTCGGGCCAAGGCCCGCCACCCCAGGAGGCCATGGATGCCTCTTAATGGATCACACCATTAAGGTCCTCCAGTGTAACCTTAACCACTGCCGAGGGGCACAGGACCTTCTCCTGCAAACCCTCGCGCAGAGGTCGGTTGCACTTGCCGTAGTGGCGGAGCCCTATTGTACCCCCAGCCATCCTCGCTGGTTCGGGGACGATACGGGCTCCGTCGCTATTTACTGGGCTGGTGGTGAAGGTGACCCCCACTGTGCTCTTCTAGAGAAGGGACAGGGCTTCGTGGCCACGGAGTGGGGTCACATAGCCGTTGTGGGCTGTTACGTCTCCCCGAACATAGGTACCCTTGCCGCTTACGAGGCGTACCTGGACGAGGTGGGAAACTGCATACGCAGGTGCCTGCCCCGTCCCGTGCTTGTCTTGGGCGACTTCAACGCGCACTCGCGAGTGTGGGGAAGTCCCCGAGACAACCCTAGGGGAGTTTCCGTGGTGGAATGGGCGGCGGGACTTGACCTCCGGTTATTAAATCGGGGGTCCGTCAACACGTGTGTGCGATGGCAGGGGGAATCGATCGTGGATTTGTCATGGGCGACTCCCTCTGTCATACACATGGTGTCGGGATGGAGAGTAGCGGAGGAGATGGTCACACTATCCGACCATCGCCACATCATTTTTGACGTGGCCCTTCGCCCTCCCGGCCACGTGTCCCGCCGCAGTAGCAGCCCGCCGCGACGATGGGCCCTCAAACGGCTTGACAGGGATCTCCTGGAAGCCGCAGCCATCGTCGCGGCCTGGCCGGAAGGCCACGCCGTAGAGGATCTGCCCGATCCGGAGAGGGAGGCGGACTGGCTCAGGGAATCGATGACATCCATTTGTGACGTCTCGATGCCCCGAGCCAGACCAACCAAGCGCAAGGCGGTGTATTGGTGGTCGGAGGGGATAGCGAGGTTGCGCGAGACGTGCCTGCGCTCCCGACGCCAGTACACCAGGACCCGGAGGAGAAGGCGAGCCACTGCCGAGGAGATAGAGAGAGCCTACGGGGCATACCGAGGCGCTACCAAGGCGCTCCAAGTCGCCATTGCTGACGCCAGGTCTCGGTCCTGGAGCGAACTCCTGGAGGGACTGGATAGGGATCCATGGGGGCGCCCGTACAAGATGGTACTGGGCAAGCTCCGGCCGTGGGTCCCTCCATTGACGGAAACCCTGGACCCTGTGTTGGTAGGGAACGTGGTGGATACACTGTTTCCCAGGGTCCAGGATAGTCCCTCGTCATCACCCGACATACCATCGGACCCTAACATCTGGTCTGATGAGTTGGGGGTGACCGAACAGGAGTTGGACCGAGCCGTGAAGCGCCTCAGGGCTCGTAACACCGCACCCGGCCCTGACGGGATTCCAGGTCGGGCATGGGTGCTGGCTCTCTCTGCCGGCCTTGGGGACAAGCTGAGGCGGCTTTTTGACAGCTGCCTTCGCTGCGGTGTTTTCCCTAAAGGCTGGAAGGAGGCAAGGTTGGTCCTCTTGAAGAAGGACGGCAGGACTGCGGATTCCCCTTCTGCGTATCGTCCCATTTGCCTGCTGGACGAGGCTGGCAAGTTATTCGAGAGAATAATTGCCGCCCGTCTATGCATGCACCTATGGCAGGTAGGCCCCAACCTGTCGGATGACCAATACGGTTTCCGACAAGCGCGTTCGACAGTGGACGCGATTCTTCGTGTCCGTACGCTGTCGGACCAGGTAGTGTCCCGGGGCGGGAAGGTACTGGCGGTATCTTTAGATATCGTCAACGCCTTTAATTCCTTGCCCTGGAGGGCGATCCGGGAGGCGCTTGTGCATCACGGAGTGCCTCCTTACCTGCAGCGCATCGTTGGCGCCTACCTGCGTGACCGGTGTGTGCAGTATGTGGGCAGGGACGGTACATTGCACCAGAGGGAGGTTTGTTGCGGGGTTCCACAGGGGTCCGTTTTGGGCCCGCTTCTGTGGAACCTCGCATACGACGCGGTCCTGCGCGTCAGTCTCCCTGTCGGCCTGCACGTTGTCTGCTATGCGGACGACACTCTCGTGTTGGCTGGCGGGGACACCTTCGAGGGGGCCAAAAGGCTCGCCGAGCTTGGGGTGGCATGCGTGGTGGACAAGATCCACGAGCTGGGTCTGAGGATAGCGCCACAGAAGACCGAGGCGCTATGGTTCCACAAGTTCCCGAGGGGACGGGAACCACCCAGCATGTCGGTTCGCGTGGGTGACGTTGACGTCCAGGTGGGCCAGTACCTCAAGTACTTGGGCCTTACCTTGGACAGTCGCTGGCACTTCGAGGAGCACTTCAGCCGCTCTGTTCCCCGGATTCGGAAGGTGGTTGGTGCTTTGCATCGGCTGCTGCCTAATCTCGGGGGACCCAGAGAGGGAGTTCGCCGCCTCTACGCGGGGGTGGTGCGATCGATGGCACTCTACGGAGCACCCGTTTGGTCAGGGAGACTGACGGGTGTTGGTCGCTGTAGGGCTTTGTTTAATAGCCTGCAGCGTACCATTGCCATTCGTATCGTACGGGGATATCGGACGATATCCCTAGAGGCGGCAACTCTTTTGGCGCGGTTCCCGCCGCTCGACATCTTAGCGGAGATGGACGCACGGGTGTATGCTCGTCTTCGCGATGATGACGGGGGTGGAGCTGCGCCTGCTGAAGTGCGGTCGGAAGAGCGCCGACGTGCGCTCCGGAAGTGGCGTGAGCGGCTCTATGAGCCGCGGTGTGCGCGCCAGCGCATCGTTGGCGCTATTCTGCCAAATTTCGAAGGCTGGCTAGGGAGGGAGGCGGGTAACGTCACCTATCGCCTTACTCAGGTTCTTACCGGGCACGGGTGCTTTGGTGAGTTCCTGACTAGGATAGGACGCGAACGGACACCGCAATGCCACCATTGTGGGTGGGACCGGGATTCCGCACAGCACACGCTGGAGGAGTGTTCGGCGTGGTGCGTGGAGCGGCGGATCCTGGTCTCCAGGATCGGGCAGGACCTCTCTCTGCCAAGCGTAGTAGCGGCTATGCTGGCAGACGAGACGGCGTGGAGGGCGGTGGCCTCTTTCTGTGAGACCGTAATGGTTCGGAAAGAGGCCGCTGAGCGCGATCGGGAGAGGGCCGATCCCGCTCGGAGGAGGCGGCGGCGGGGTGCAGGCAACGGCCGCCCCGCAGCGCCTGCCCCGCAAGGGGCGTAGCGGTATCCCCTGGACCAGGAAACAGGGGACCTTCCAGGCCCGTGGGTGGTCGGAGCGAGGGCTCTGGCTATCCTCATCCTCAAGCGGGCCTCGGAAGGGCGACGGTACATCGTGGCATGTGCCGCCGTTTAGAACCGCGAAGGAGCTAGGGGTGGTTTGGGGTTCCCAACTGCCCCCGGGACGTGCAAATCCCCTGGACCAGGAAACAGGGGACCTTCCAGGCCCGCGGGTGGTTGGAGCGAGGGCTCTGGCTATCCTCATCCTCAAGCGGGCCTCGGAAGGGCGACGGTACATCGTGTCATGTGCCGCCGTTTAGCACCGGGAGAGAGCTGGGGGCGGTTTGGGGTTCCCAACTGCCCCCGGGACGTGCGAGGCGTTGTGTTACAGCGCCTGCCCCGCAAGGGGCGTAGCGGAATCCCCTGGACCAGGAAACAGGGGACCTTTCGGGCCCGCGGGTGGTCGGAGTGAGGGCTCTGGCTATCCTCCTCAAGCGGGCCTCGGGAGGGCGGCGGTACATCGTGGCATGTGCCGCCGTTTAGCACCGCGAGGGTGCTGGGGGTGGTTTTGGGGTTCCCAACTGCCCCCGGGACGTGCGAAGGGCGTTATGCGAGAGGGGCACCGGTGCGTTCCTTTTGGAGATCCCGGAGCCCCTTGACATGCATCGAGGCCGGCCACCGGGGGGGTTTTAGTGAGTCCACGAGTCCGTGAACCTCACATAACCCTATCACACCCTCAATGTGGTAGGGTATCTGTTAGCAGATTTCCCCCTCGTCACCAAAAAAAAAAAAAAAAAAAAAAAAAAAAAAAAAAAAAAAAGGTTAGGTTAGGTTAGGTTAGGTTAGGTTAGGTTAGGTTAGGTTAGGTTAGGTTAGGTTAGGTTAGGTTCCACGGACCTGCTGGGTTGTCCCAGTGGGCGGAGAGGTGTACTCCGACGTGGCGCGTCCCCGGGTGGCGGATAGGGGCATGGCTCTCATTTGGGAGTTACCGGTTTACCGGCGCGGACCAAACACTAGTGAGGACTTGCGCGTCCCAATGAACTTCAAGGCTATGCCGGCAGGAATACCCATACCGGACAGGCTTGGAGGGAGGGACTAGCGCAAGTTGGATGGGGCGCCCTTGTCAGGGCGTGTTTCCGTTTTTCGGAAACGTGAGGCGGACCCCAATCCTAAGTTTCGATGCTCGGCGATAGGATGTATGGCTGCAGGGGTAATGCAGTCCCTAGAGCATTAACCCAACCCAGGCTGTCGAGCCTCTAAACTGACAAAACCTAAAAACCATGGCGGATTGCAACAAATACATACTACCCCAGGTGGGTACCGTCAGCTCTGCTGGCGGGGAATCCCACCCTCCTTCGGGAGGCAGCCCCTCGTATTCTGGGGGGGGCAGCAACCGCTTTGAGAGCCTCGGCCCTCACACAAACAACAACCTCGGCATGAATTTGGACATCGATTTGGACTTGACGAAAGAGCCACGCGTGATTTTAACGCGTTGCGAGGCGAAACCGACCGATGAGGATCAGCCTATTGCATCGGCAAGGATGGCGAACTTATCCGATTCGGACTCAGACGTGAGTCTGCGGACGGTGGCATCACGGGCTTCTGGCGTACTCACGCCCGAAGGAGGCCGTTTTTGGAGAAAACGACAGTGGGACGAGGCTAGTTCCGACAATGGCGAAGGCAATGCGACACCGGCCAAAGCGTCATCGAGAAGAGGGCGTGGCCGGCCCCCTACCACCGGCAAATATGTCGGCCTGGCTAAAGCCAAGGCCGAGCTCATTGCGGCAAAAGCTGAAGAACTTCGGCTTGAAGCTGAAAGAGAGTTGGCAGATGAAGTAAGGAGGCATAAGGAAGCGAGAGCTGCCACCTTCCTCAAATCCCCAAAGCAGACAATTTCAGCAATGAGCGATGAAGGCGAAGAGTCACCCGACCTGGCTAGGCTCATATTGGATTCTATACAGACAATCCAAAAGGTTGCCACGTCATCAGGCAATCTAAAAGGGACTTACGTTCGAGCCCTAAAAGAAGCGGCGGTAACGATCCAAGCTTCCTTTGAGGAGCTGCGATCTCGGTCAATGTCGGAGGAGGTTGCCCGACTAGAGGCAGCGAATACTCGGCTTGCTAACGAATTGAAAGAGGTTCGGAGGGAGATGGCTCAGTTATTGCTCTCGCAACAGCAGGCTCCAGCCCCGACCCCGACTCCATCTCCTGATGAGATTGCGCGGGCAGTTATGGTCCAGTGTGGGGCCATGATGAACGCAAGGTTTGAGGGACTTGAAGAACGGCTACTTCCCGAAAAGCGCCTGCGCCCCCCTTTGGCTGCGGACAGAAATAACATGGCTTTGCCAGCCACTGTCGCTTTAGCGGCTGCTCCTCGCGAGTCACCACCCCCACAGGCGGCTACCATTGTCGCTCCTATGGCTATGACCAAGGAGCGAGCAAAAAAGCAGGCGGCAAAGAATCCGGTTCCTGAGCCTCAAAAGAGTAAGAAAGGGCCAAAACCGAATAAAAGAGAGCAGCGTCTACTGGCTCCCCCACCCCAATCCATGAATGAGGGTTGGAATGTGGTGACTCGAAAAGACAAGAGGAATAAGGCACCAAATGTCCCAATGGTGCATAAGGGTAAACTGCCCAAACTGCATCCGCCTCGCTCGGCAGCTGTTGTGCTGACACTGCAACCGAAGGCCATGGAAGATGGTGCCACCTACAGTAGTGTGCTTGCTGAGGCCAAACAGAAGATTGATCTGAAAGGCCTCGGAATTGAAGGCGTCAAATTCCGCACAACAGCTACTGGTGCGCGCCTGCTGGAGATACCCGGTGCCACCGGCGCCGAGAAGGCCAATGCTCTGGCCTTAAAGCTGAAGGAGTCCCTTGGGGAAGAAGTGGTTAGAGTGTCAAGACCCGAGAAATGCGTGGAGTTACACATCACGGGTCTGGACGACTCGGCTTCTAAAGAGGAGGTGGTAGAAGCCGTAGCAAAAAAGGGCGGCTGCGCAAGGGAAGCAATCAAGGCCGGGGATGTGATGCGACCCCCTGGCCGCCAAGAAGGGACGATTTGGCTGCGATGTCCAGTTGCTGCAGCCAAGAAAGCCACAGAAGGCAGACTTTTAGTGGGCTGGGTTTCAGTCAAAGTCAAAATCCTGGAACCCAGACCCCTGAGATGTTACAGGTGCCTCGAGCCCGGGCATGTAGGTGCTCAGTGTAGCACTGGCATCGACCGAAGCGGTCTTTGCTACTGCTGCGGTAAGCCTGGGCATAGAGCAGCCCAATGCACTGCTGATCCGCACTGCCCCGTGTGCGATGCAGCGGATCGTGCGGCTAATCACCGAATCGGCGGGAAAGCGTGTTCTACCACGCCCCCTAAAAAGGGGAGAGGGAGGAAGAAAAAGACGGCAAGAGAAGGCCCTAGTGCTTCCTCGCAGCTGTCTCAACGACCACCCCTAGAGGAGGAGATTATGGACACTGCACTTTAATATGGCGACTCCATGCTTACAGGCGAATATCAACCACTCTGCCAGAGCTCAGGATCTTTTACTCCAGAGCATGGCAGAGTGGTTGATCCAAATAACAATTGTCAGCGAGCCCTATTATATTCCTCAACGTGATAACTGGGCAGGAGACCACGAAGACTCAGTGGCTATAATCAGAGCCACCGACTCCCCACCCTTCCAAAGGGTAGTAAAGGGACATGGATGTATATTGGCCGTATTGAAGGATATGGCAGTGATTGGGGTGTATTTCTCACCAAACAGGAGCCTGGCTGACTTTGAACAAATGCTCGTGGAAGTCGGGGCTCTTGTAAGGCAAGCCTACCCCAACCCTGTGCTAGTTGCTGGAGATCTCAACGCTAAGTCGAGAGTGTGGGGATCTCCAGTAACTGATGCGCGGGGGGAGGTATTAGAGGAATGGGCAGTGTCGATTGGGTTGGAGATCCTCAATAGGGGATCGGTGAACACCTGCGTGCGACCACAAGGCGAATCAATTGTGGACGTTACGTTCGCAAGCTACACCCTAGCGCGGCGTGTTCAAGGATGGGCAGTTAGAGAGGACGTGGAGTCTCTATCCGACCACCGATATATTCGATTCGATGTCTCCGCTCTCCCATTTACACCAGGGAGAGTGAACTGGTCCCCTATTGGTGAAGGTGTGCGCTGGTCACTGAAGCGGCTGGATAGAGAGATCGCAAAGGAAGCGGCCATCGTAGAAGCCTGGGTAGAGGACGGGTCTGATTCTATGGTGGAGGATGTAGATGCTGCGTCAGAGAGGCTTATCGGCGCCCTAACTCGTGTTTGTGACGCGTCCATGCCTAGGGCAAAGCCGATCCCGCCAAGACATCGGCTGTATTGGTGGAATGCAGAACTCCAGCATTTGCGTAAAGCTTGTGTTGCTGCACGTCGCCATTACACCCGATGTAGACGAAGACGAGTTCGGGACGAGGACCGGGAACAAGACCTATACGCCGAATATAGAGCTTCATGCAAGACGCTGCAGGTGGCAATCCAGCAGGCAAAGGAGTCGTCGTGGGAAGAGTGGCTCGAGACACTTAATCAAGACCCATGGGGGCGCCCTTACAAGGCAGTGACTAAAAAACTGCGCCCTTGGGCCCCCCCGCTAACTAGGAGTCTTGACCCACAACTCTTGGAGCGAGTAGTGACAACTCTCTTCCCTTCAAGGGGAGAGTGGCGACCACCGACCATGGCACCTCCAACTCCGCTGGATGAGCCACAGGAGGAGGAAGTCCCTCCAGTAACGGATGTGGAGCTTGGGGTTGCTGTATTAAGGCTCCGGTCTAAAAACACGGCCCCAGGACCTGATGGTATACCTGGTCGAGCCGTAGTCTTGGCGATGGGAGAGATGGGTGAAGTGGTGAGGACACTGTTCACCGAGTGTCTGGTCCAGGGTCGATTTCCTCGTGTCTGGAAGTCAGGCAAACTTTTTCTTCTCCGGAAGAACGGGCGCCCAGCGGATTCTCCGTCGGCTTATCGCCCTATTGTGCTGCTCGACGAGATAAGTAAGCTTTTTGAGCGGGTACTCGCTGCGCGTCTCGCCGGGCACTTGAGAAGGGTGGGGCCTGACTTGCACGATGGTCAGTTTGGCTTCCGCTGCGGCCGCTCGACCCTGGATGCCATCTCTAGAGTGCGGGTCCTCGCCGAAGAGGCTGTAGCTCAGGGTGAGGTTGTGTTAGCTGTTTCGCTGGATATCGCGAACGCTTTCAACACCTTGCCCTGGGATACCATAAAGGAGGCGCTCAAGTACCATGGCGTTCCTCGGTATTTGAGACAAGTTCTGGCAGACTATTTTGTCGACCGGGCCATCATCTACCCGGCCCGTAATGAGTGGTCCAGTAGAATTATGTCGTGTGGTGTTCCGCAGGGGTCGGTCCTTGGGCCACTCTTGTGGAACATTGGGTACGACTGGGTGCTCCGGGGTGAAAATTTGCGGGGGATCGGCGTGACTTGTTATGCCGATGACACCCTGGTCACTGCCCGCGGACGTACCCACAGAGAGGCGGCCCTCCTTGCCACGGCGGGCGTTGCTCAAGTGGTCCGAAGAATTCGGGCTCTGGGCCTGGAGGTGGCCCTTAGTAAATCAGAGGCTCTTTACTTCCACGGGCCTCGGAACGCACCACCACAAGGGACGACAATTGTGATCGGTGGAACCTCCATAGCCGTTGAACCGACTATACGGTATTTGGGTATTGTCCTAGACGGCCAATGGAGGTTCACGGAGCACTTCCGGATATTAGCGCCGAAACTAATAGCCTTTGCTGGAGTGCTTGGGAAGCTCCTCCCAAATTTGGGTGGTCCAAGCGTGGCGTGCCGTCGCCTCTATGTAGGTGTAATTCGCTCCAAGGCGCTTTATGGAGCGCCCATATGGGCAGACGCTCTAAACAACTCGAATAAGGCCCTACTGCGACGTCCGCAGCGGGCCATAGCGCTGAGGGCGGCTCGAGCGTACTGCACCGTCTCGTTCGAGGCGGCTTGCTTGCTAGCTGATAGCCCACCGTGGGATCTCGAAGCTGGGGTCCACGCGGTTGTATATAGGAGAAACGCGGAGGCGCGGGCCAATGGTAACTGGCCCTTTCCAGAAGAAGTCAGAAGATGGCGAGAGTTGGCTCACGACGATCTAATCAGGAAGTGGTCAGAAAGGTTGGAGAACCCAAGTGCGAGTAGGGAATTGATAGCAGCATTTCAGCCCGTGCTCACCCCATGGGTCAGGCGCAAACACGGTGCAATGACCTTCCGCCTTACACAAATCATTACGGGGCATGGATGTTTCGGCAGGTATTTGTGTAGGGTGGTCGGTCGAGAGCCACAGACGACGTGCCACCATTGTGGAGGAACTGAAGAGGACACAGCCCACCATACCCGTGCTGTATGCCCTGCTTGGGCAATACCGCGTGCGGCCTTTGTGGCGGTAGTTGGAAGCGACCTGTCACTGCCGGCCTTGATTAACGCCATGGTCAGCAGTGAGGAGGCATGGGACGCGACAGTTACCTTCTCGGAATCAGTAATGTCTGAGAAGGAGGCGGCGGAGCGGGATCGAGAAGATGATGCACAATCACTTCAGATTCGCCGTAGGAGAACCGGCCGCAGGCGGCTGGCTTACGCCAACCGTATGCCGCCATAACTGGGACTTTCGGGTACGGATAGGGGGTACCGTGCCCGAATGAAGTAGTCCCGAGACGAAAGGTGTACCTTAGTGTTCTGGGTCACCTTGAGTGTAGAGGGTTTAAGCCCATAAAGATGAGCCCTACCTTGGGCACTCGCTAGGGGTTACGGAAGCGCGTTTAGTGAACCCGCGACCCCTGCCTAAAGCGATGAGAAGAACATCCCGGGTTTTTAGTGGGTATACCGCTTTTGGCGGGGAGCCCCACATAACCACTGATGCCATCCCCAAGCACAGTGGTATCCGTAACGGATTTTCCCGGGTCAAAAAAAAAAAAAAAAAAAAGGTTAGGTTAGGTTAGGTTAGGTTAGGTTAGGTTAGGTTAGGTTAGGTTAGGTTAGGTTAGGTTAGGTTTTTTTTTTTTTTTTTTTTTATATTATTATACTTATCCCTCTGATAAAGTTGTTCAGAGACTTTGTTTACGGTTTGTTTATTTCTTACATGCGTTAGTTATTCCTAAGATGTTAGTGTTTCGGTTTACATACTCAGTTTTTATAAGCTTGTTTGTGTTATCTTTGTTTTTATTCAATTACTTTTATTTTATTTTAACGTGTTTTTTATTTACGTAAATTTTACTAAAATGCTTATTTTGTATTTGTATTTTCATCTATATTAGTTGTTTGTTACGCTATTTGTTTTGTACAATTGTGCCCGGGGTTTCCCTAAAGTTTATTGTGCCTTTGATTTTATCACGACTAAACTTTTGACCATGATTTGCAACATGCTTCAAACAGTTTAACTTGGCATCCACATTTTTGATTCGCTGATGGACTGCGTTTTGAACGTCCGGGCACAAAATGTTTTCTTGTTGCTTAAGTTTGTTTTTTGCTTCCAGGTACTTATTGGTCTTCTCTGTTTCGGTCGGCGCTGTGCATCGTGTTCTTCTCTTCATGTTGTCTTCCTCCTCTTCCAGTTCAACGTGTTCTTCGGAACAAAACTTAAAGGTAAGTCTAACTTTATGCGTATCTATTTTCATAAATATTTTCCCTACTTTTAATTGGGTCAGTTTCCAATGAAACTGATACCAATTTGCTATTTCAGTGATTTTAATTTTTTGCATTATTTTATTTATGTGTTTTACTTTTGCCAATCTATGTTTTATTGTGATGTTGTTTTGTTCCAGTTTCGTCCTACAGAGGGTCTTTGCAGATGTTTCGCAAGAGGCCACTTTAGCAGTATGCTATTGTGGCTCTAGCCAGCGCTTCCCACTTCCTCCTGATTTTGCAGTCCGTACTGAAGGCATTGTGGTCCGTCTTGTCCATCTTGGCGTGCGTGCAGTTGCAGCACGACGGAACAGTACCTGCAAGCCAATCAGCGCACTCTGCCTTCATGTGGGGTCCCCCGCAATGACTACACTTTTCAAGCGTCTCTTGGCAGAAGCGTCGTCCATGCCCGTAACCTAGACAGAGCGAGCATTGGACGAGTGGAGATTGGTCTGCCACTCGTACTCGCTGGAGGTCAACGAGCACGGATCCCGCCTCTACCATTCGCTTCCATATGTTGGGGGACACCCTCATGATGATGTGATTTGTGTGGGGGTTCCGAGTGCGCTTTTTGTACTGTATCTCCAGCCTATCTTTTTCCCCGAGTATATCCTTATTTTGGTTTTTGAGGGCGCTAAGAATCTCTTCATCACTGTTGTATTGCAGCACGTCTCTGAGGATCACCAGTGGGTCCTTATTCTTAATGTCCTCGACATGCAGGTGATCTTCTGCCTTTCTGAGTCTTTCCTTGATGTTATTCCTTTCCTCTTCCGTTCTACACCCCACAATCACTTTCCCATCCTTTGCTTTCCTAATCTTTTCAATAACTATGCCTCCTTCTTTTGCCTTTACTACTTTCCTGATCCTGTTTAGAACTTCTTCTCCTGTCTCTGTCTCATCTTTAGAGGTGACAACTACTGAGTGCAGCGCGGTCTGTTCTGGGGCCTGCCTCCCGCTGAACGCCGCTGCCACACTCGCGTATGTTTGTCTCTCCTGCATTTCTTGATGTTTTTCTAATGTCTCTTTCAACTTTTCCATCTTGTTATTGTTTTCTTCAATTAATTTTGCATGCTCTTCAATTTTCTTAATAATTTCACAATCCTCCTTTTCTTTGACTCTTTCTGGTAATTTTTCTTGCTCGTGTTCTTTGTATTGTTTCTTGTCTTGCCCTTTTATACTCTCTGCTTCCTTAACCAGTTGGTAAAGCCTTTCGATTGCATGTATAACCTCTGTTTTAATTTCAGTCTTTATATTTCTAGAATTTCCAAGGTTTATTTTTGCTTTTGTAACGCAAGCTCTTGCTTCTGTCAATCTGTCTGTATATTTTAGTTTTTCATGTTTGGGCGGGCTCCCCGTCGCCTCCACTGACTTTCTTCGGGTATCTACCCTACTCTCTTGTGAGAGCGTCGCCTTAGGTTTAGGTTTTGGGGGTTCCACTGACACACACTTCTTTGAGGTAGTCGTGGTCTTTAAGTGTTTGTCTGGTTTCCCAGACTCCCACTCTCCAATGCTTCTCCTGACACTTGAAGCCTGGCTGGTTTCTCCTTCATCTCGTGTCAGTCCTACCTCTTCAGCTTTTTGGCTTGCCGTCATTGTTCCTTGGGGGTCCTCGTAGGAGGCCTTGGTTGGTTTTGTTGGTGTTCGAAAACCAAACATCTTAAAAGTGGTCCGCAGAGGGATAAGTCACAATAGATTTTAAAAATGTAAAATTGTAAAAGTTGTAAAATTGCGTAAATTCAAATAAAATTATAAAAATAGTTGAAAGTAAATTTGTATAAGTTGTAAATAAAAATGTTGATTAAAATTGTATATATTAAAATTAAATTAATAAATTATAATTCTTAATTACCTATGTCAATTTAAATTAATTATTTTTATTATTTTCAGGTACTGATGTCTGCAACCGTGTCCAGTAGAATGGAGTATGTACAGGTTTGTATAACTGGTAAGTATACTGTAAGTATACAGGTAAGTATACAAGTGAGTAATAACTTAAGATGTTAATTTAAGTTTAAGTTTTCCTTCTAGATCTAGCCAAGGTTGGTCTTGAAGAGATCGATCGATCGAATGTCAATTAAGTGGTATACACACTTATCCAAAATGTTTATTACCTGAAATAGGTAATTGTTCCCTAAATAGAAGAGTTTGTCACTTACAAAAGGTAAGCCTAGGGGCCTACAAGACCCTCGTCAACTTATTTCACAATAAAAATGTGAATTTGTCACTTTTCAAATTTCTCCCTACCACAAAATTGGCCAAAATCTATATACCAAGATGAACAAAGGGTGGGTGGGGGGGCGATTTTTTTGCGTTTTTTCGTCTCTAATTTGATTTCTTCTGTTGCAGGTACACGCGGGGACGACGGGCGATGCTGTTCCAGCTGCTGGAGGTGCTGGGAACGACCAATTTTCAGGGAAAAGTTGTAAAATGCGTTATTTTCTTTCGAAAATTGTCAAAAATCACGCTTTTTCCAAGAAAATTGGTGTTTCTCCTGCGAAATGGACCCTGGGACCACGGATACACACCGCAACCACACGCATGCACACAGAACTATCGTATCAGAGACGAAATTCGCCGGAATTACTAATAAAAACTTAGTAAAACGTAATTTTAATTTTGAAAAATTTTAACATAAAACTATTAAAAACACTGTAAATATTGAGAAACGCAGGCAATTTGATTAATTATTTAGGCAGGGGATGATTCTGCACTGCGAATGGTGTCTTAAACACGAATATTTGGAAAAATATTTTTCTCAGTATTTTATGGGTTAGGTTAGGTTAGGTTAGGTTAGGTTAGGTTAGGTTAGGTTAGGTTAGGTTAGGTTAGGTTAGGTTAGGTTAGGTTAGGTTAGGTTAGGTTAGGTTAGGTTAGGTTAGGTTAGGTTAGGTTAGGTTAGGTTAGGTTAGGTTAGGTTAGGTTAGGTTAGGTTAGGTTAGGTTAGGTTAGGTTAGGTTAGGTTAGGTTTTTTTTTTTTTTTTTTTTTTTTTTTTTTTTTTTTTTTTTTTTTTATTAAATATATACAAGTTCCTCCGATATTGTTTTCGGAGACTTTTTTATTCTTATTTTCTTACTTTTCAAGTTTATTTTAAGCTTCCACCTGTTTGGTGACTTTTTGTACAATTTTAACTTATACTAAATAGACTACTTGTAACTATAATATTTATACTGTTTTTGTATTGACTCTAATATAATATACAAAATATAATATATATAAATATACTATAAAATAAACATACTTATATTATTTATTTTTATTAATTACTTTTTTACAAATAGTTTTACAGAAGTTTAATAATTTATCTCTTTCTTTTGTTTTTAATATAGAATGTAGGGAGCCTCGCTCAACGCTAATTCCGATTTCTTGTTCAATATCGTATCGCTCTCTTCCAAATATTGGGCACTCGGTGATTATGTGCAGGACGTCTTCCTCCTTGCTCGGGTCGCAAGGGCACGCCGGGCTCTCCTTGCACTTGAAACGATTCAAGTACTGGGAGAACCCCCCGTGCCCCGTTAGCACCTGCACCAGAATTGAGTCTAGTGAAAGCTTCCGTACAGTAGTATATGCTGCTACCGCGTCTGGGAAGAAGGTCTTAGTGACCCCGGCCGTCGTCTCTTCCTGATAGCGCCGGTTCCATTCCTCAACGGACTCCTTTCGGATTTCTCCCTTGACGAATGAGACCGGGCACGAGTCGTAGGCTGGTTTGGTCTTTAGTCCGAGCGCTGCTTCCTTCGCGAGTGTGTCGGCTCGTTCATTCCCTTCCAGTCCCGCATGCGCTTTTATCCAATAAAGTGAGAGATCTCTCCCATTTTGAGTGATCTCCGCTATATTGGCACGCACCCGGACTGCAAGGGGATGAAGGGATGTGCCACTCGCGACAGTCTCCAATGCCGAGCGCGAGTCCGAGTAGATGTTAGTCCGGACTCCCTTCGATCTGCACGCCATGACCGTGGCATGTTCTAGGGCGAGAAGCTCCGCCTGGTATACCGAGCAGAAGTTCTCCAGCTTGAGTTTTTTGCGGGCGGTTTCGGCGCCATTATCCCACAGAGATACTGCCGCCCCAACCTTTCCCTCGATCTTACTACCGTCTGTGAATATCTGGGTACTGCTTGGCTCATGTTGGAGAAGTTCTGCCCGGTCAGTGATACTGCCGAACTCGATCTGCTGATGTTTCGCAGGGTGGGGTGATTCGGTGTATGGAATCGGTCTCTCCACTTCCCGGTCTCCTATTACTCTCCGGGAATATCCTTTCTTGACTTCGTACAGAGAAGCTGCTTCCCGGATTCTGATGTCCAGTGGAAGCAACCCAGACAGTAGTAGTATTACATTAAAATAACAGAGAAGGGAATGGAAGAGACCAGGAGTGGAGAGGAGCAACGAAAAGAGGAAAAAGAACTGTCCTTTTCTCTCGAGAAGAAACTGAGAGAGCATGCAGAGCTTCTCGAAGAGAATAGAAAAGAGATGGCAGAACTCAGGGAGTTAATGGTGAGTAGGAAGGAAGAGTGGGAGAGGCCAACATATGCGAGTGTGGCAGCGGCGGAGACCCCAAGGAAACCTATCTTGGAGTCGACAGCGCTGCACTCGCTGGTGGTCACCTCCACGGATGAAACGGAAACGGGAGATCAGGTCATGGAAAAAATGAGGAGAGTGGTGAATGCCGCTGAACAGGGAATGAAAATAGACAGGGTGAGGAAGGCAAGGGAAAGTAAAATCATAGTGGGATGTAGGGACAAAAATGAATTGGAAAGAATAAAAGAAAGGATAACATCGACGGGGAAGGGATTGAAAGTGGAAGACATTAAAAACAAGGACCCACAAGTGGTGATAAAAGGGGTGATGAACTATCACACCGATGAAGAACTCCTTAGTGCGATTAAGACCCAGAATAAGGAGCTCTTCACCGGTGTGCCGGACCAGAGGATGGAGGTGAGATACAGGAGAAAAACCAGAAACCCTCACCAGGCGCACATAGTTATCAGAGTCGCGCCAACCCTCTGGCAAAGGTTCACAGCAGCCCGGACACTCCATATCGACATACAGCGCGTTGAGGTCTCAGACCAGTCCCCTCTGGTGCAATGTTCGCGCTGCCTTGCTTACGGACACACCAAGCGACTCTGCACTGAGACTGCGGACCTCTGCAGTCACTGCGGAGGGCCGCACCTCAGGGCGGAGTGCTCGGAGTGGCTCGCAGCAGAACAGCCGACATGCAAGAATTGCGCCAGAGCAAAGTTCGACCGGAAAGACCACAACGCCTTCAGCGAAGAGTGTCCAATTAGAAAAAGGTGGGAGGCCATAGCGAGGTCGTCTGTGGCCTACCACTGCTGAGGGCGTCGATATGGTCACAGAGATAAATGGAGGCTCCGATTCCACCCAAAACTGTACCCATAAAATCGTCCAAGCCAATCTCCAAAGGGCTGAGCTTGCAACGGCTGAGCTAATATTGGAAGCAGGTACAAGAAAGCTGGGGATTGGCTTAATCCAGGAACCGTACATTGGAGGGATCGGAGAGATGAAGGTCTACCCCGGAGTACGAATACTGCAATGCGCTAGGAAGACAGAGAAGGTGAACAAAGCTGCCATTGTGGTGTTCGACGACACCATTGACATCAACCTGTGCCCAACACTCACCACCGAAAACATTGTGGTAGCGGTGATAAGAGGGAGAAACGGGAAGATTGGAGTGGTGTCCATATACCTGGAGGGGGAGGCCGACATCGACCAGGACATAGCTAGACTGAGGGATATAAAGGACAGGATAGGTACAGAAGAGATAGTTGTTGGAGGGGACGTTAATGCCTGGAGTGCATGGTGGGGGAGCAGGACAGAGGATAGTAGAGGGAAGGCCCTGTCAGGCGCCCTTGCAGAAATGGACCTCCATATTGTAAACGAGGGAACCACTCCGACGTTTGACACCATAAGGGGAGGGAAAAGATACTCAAGTTGTGTGGACATCACAGCCTGCTCCACAAACGTAATTGGAAAGATTTCCAACTGGAGGCTAGACAGCAACGTCACAACATCGGACCACAAGGCAGTTCTATTCGAAATAAATATGGATAAAGCCATTTTTGCAAAAACAGAAAGAACAACGAGGTCATTTAACACTAAAAAAGCAAATTGGGTAGAGTTTCGTGAGAAACTCACCCAATTTCAACTGGAACATCAAATAAATTTAGAAGAAATCGCCAAAATAGATAAAAGCACAGATTTAGAAATTACAATCAATAAATACATAGATACAATAGTTAGAAGCAGCGAAGAAAACATTCCAAAAAAAAAAAAAGCAAAAAGCGAACAGGACTGCCTTGGTGGACCGAAGAGTTGACGGAACTGAAGAGAAAAGTAAAAATAAAAAGGAGAAGGATAGAATGTGCGGCAGTGAGAAGGAGGGATTACGTTGTGGAGCAGTATGTGGAGGCCAGGGAAGAGTACAGACGGGAGATGAAGAAGGCTCAAACATCTAGCTGGAAAGAGTTTTGCAACAAGCAGGAAAGGGAGACAATGTGGGAAGGGATCTACAGAGTGGTGGGAAGGACCACCATCCGGAGGGAGGACCTGCCGCTCGTAGAGAACAACCTCGAACTCAGCAATGCGGAATCGGCTGAGCTGCTAGCCAGGACCTTCTTCAAGCAGGACACAGTGGAGGATGATTTGACTGAGCACACTGAGATAAGGGAAAGAGCAGACAGAGCTAATGAAAGGACACTGAGCGAGTCTTGCGATCCCCCCTTCACAATGGAAGAACTCAGGAGCTCAGTCAACAGCTTTAATCCAAAGAAGGCCCCGGGCGGCGACGCTCTGACAGCCGATATATGCAGAAAGGCTATTGAACACAGCCCCCATGTCTTCCTGGCGTTGCTAAACAAATGTTTGAGCCTGTCCTGCTTCCCAAAAAGATGGAAGGAGGCAGTAGTGGTCGTCCTGAGGAAGCCCGGAAAGGACAACTACCACCACCCCAAATCTTACAGACCGATAGGACTGCTGCCTGTCCTGGGAAAAATCCTCGAGAAGATGTTGGTGAGGAGGATTCGCTGGCATACGATGGCTGAACAAAACCACCAACAGTTCGGATTCACACCACAGCGAAGCACCGAGGACTCCCTCTATGTCATGATGAGTCACATTAAAGCCAAATTACAACAGAAAGAGCTGGTAGTAGTAGTGTCACTTGACATAGAGGGAGCCTTCGACAACGCGTGGTGGCCGGCCATCCGATGCCGATTGGCGGAGTCGAGTTGCCCAACCAACATCAGGAAGTTGGTCGATAGTTACCTCACGGACAGGAGCGTAAAAGTCAGATACGCGGGGGAGGAGGTAGCTCTACCAACAACTAAGGGGTGTGTCCAGGGATCTATAGGCGGCCCCACTTTCTGGAATATGCTGCTGGACCCTCTACTACATGAGTTGGAGGAACAGGGACACCATGTACAAGCCTTCGCGGACGATGTGGTCCTGATTTTCTCAGGTCAGGAAGCACTGGAGGTTCAGAGACGGGCGAATATGGCACTCGCGCATGTTCAGAAGTGGGGTGTCAGAAATAAACTAAACTTTGCGGCACACAAAACCAGTGCCATGCTGATCACAAGAAAGTTAAAACACGACACCCCACATCTGAACATGGGCGGGCAAGCCATAGATTACTCACGTGAGTTTAAGATCCTAGGGGTAACCATAGACGACAAACTCACCTTCAATACTCACGTGAGTAACGTATGCCGGAAAGTCCTGAACCTTTACAAGCAGATCTCACGCGCAGCAAAGGTCAGCTGGGGACTCGAACCGGAGATAGTTAGGACCATATATACCGCAGTAGTGGAGCCGGTGGTCCTGTATGCGGCGAGCGTCTGGGCACCTGCAACAGAAAAAGAAAAAGTTAGAAAACAACTAAATGCTGTACAGCGAGGGATAGTGCAGAGGATCCTCAAAGCATACAGAACGGTCTCTCTAAACTCGGTTAGGTTAGGTTAGGTTAGGTTAGGTTAGGTTAGGTTAGGTTAGGTTAGGTTAGGTTAGGTTAGGTTAGGTTAGGTTAGGTTAGGTTAGGTTAGGTTAGGTTAGGTTAGGTTAGGTTAGGTTAGGTTAGGTTAGGTTAGGTTAGGTTAGGTTAGGTTAGGTTAGGTTAGGTTAGGTTAGGTTAGGTTAGGTTAGGTTAGGTTAGGTTAGGTTAGGTTAGGTTAGGTTAGGTTAGGTTAGGTTAGGTTAGGTTAGGTTAGGTTCCACGGACCTGCTGGGTTGTCCCAGTGGGCGGAGAGGTGTACTCCGACGTGGCGCGTCCCCGGGTGGCGGATAGGGGCATGGCTCTCATTTGGGAGTTACCGGTTTACCGGCGCGGACCAAACACCATACGGGGGGGAAATGGGGAGAGTGGGTCCCTCTGCGTGTCCTTATGATAAGCATAAGGCACAGTAGATGGGACGGACGGAGGCAAGGAGCTTCCAACTCCGTCGTGGAGGTGAGGCGGGCTCGGTCGAGCCGCCTGGTAGATCCGTTAGGATCGGTGGAGGGCCAAATCCCAATATATGGTTCTGGTGCCTGCCGAGGGGAGTATTGTTTGCGCGAATTCGGACTCGTGCCGCTGCATCCCATTCGCAACACAAGTTGCGGGCGGGATAATGCGGTCCGTGTCCGGGTTCGCACACACAGTATGGTCGGGGGGAACCCGGCCGCTAAGGCACCAACACACAGGGGACCACACCCCTTAAAAAAGGATTCTTTATGATATGGCGCATTGTAGAAAAACACGACCCCAGGAGGGTACCAGCCTCTCAGAGGTTGGAGAATCCCTCGGTGCTTCGGCATCCTGCCCCTCGTATTCTGGGGGGGGCAACAATCGCCTTGTTGTGGAGAGCAACGACGTGGAGACGGAGAGGGGGAGTGGTTTCTTCACGAAACCAACGCCGGTGGAGGCGTCAGGAGATGGTGGGGAGGAGTCGGACTGTTCTGTCATGTCCGTCTCCTCAAGGGCTTCGACTTCAAGTCGTAAGCGAGGAAGGAAAGCGGACGACGTCGCCTTGATCCCTAAGGGGGCCAAGCGCGCCGCGTTCCTTAAGGAGCCGGAAAAAGTTGGTGGGCAGGAGGACGATGTCTTCGACCCATCCGTGCCGCCCACGAACATCAGGTCGAAGGCAAAACTGCCGAATGTTGAAGACCTGGGATCGCAGATGCAGGCGCAGCCAACGGAGGAGTTGGTCGCCTGCATAAGGACGCATCTGGAGACGGTAGAGAAGATCGCGGATAAGTCCCGGAACATGCGGGGGGACTATATACACGGTCTTCGTATCGCAGCGAGGAAGGCACACGCAGCCGCTGAGGTTCTTGCAGGGCGGGGCTCTGCGGATGCCAACGTGGTGCGTCTGGAGCGGGAGAACGCCGATCTGCGCGCTCAGATGGCTGACCTCTCGAAGAAGGTGGAGAGTCTGACGGAGGCAGTCCGTCAGCAGGCATGTCCCAAGGCCAGCGCTGAGAGTGCGGCCAAACCGGCGGCATCAACACCTGCTGCTGGAGGGGCTGACTGGGAGGGTCGGTTCATGGAGCGTATCGCTGCGCTCATGGACCGGAAGTTGGCTGCGGCTATTAAAGCCCAGCCAATTTCGCCCCGGACTGGCGTGGCTCCCGCAGTGCCAGGCCCTTCTCCGAAAACACCGTCGGGGAAGGGCAAAGTGACGGCAAGTCGCCAGCAACCGCTCGCATCAGTGGCACCCCCGCTGTCACTGCGGTTGGAGCGTCCTGTGGCGCAGGCTCCGTCGACATGGGCGACGGTAGTCAAGGCCAAGAAGGCCAAGAAGAAGGCGACACCGCCAGCCAAGCCGGTCCCCAAAGTTGGCCCTAAGTCTGGCCCGAAGGCCACCCCCAAGGTGGGCGCCGTGCCAAAGCCGGCGCGTCCGCCAACTTCTGCGGCGATCACGGTGACGATTCCGGAGGGCTCGGAAGTCACCCTGGCCGCGGTGATGGCAGCGGCAAAGTCCCGCATAAAGCTGGCCGATGTTGGAGTGGACAATGTCCGCTCCAAGCGAGCCATCACGGGGGGGCTCATTATGGAGGTGTCCGGGCCCGACTGCGCCTCCAAGGCCGACAAGTTGGCTGAGCGCATGCGCGTGGCCCTCGAGGACCTTAAGGTCCGCATCACTCGCCCCATGAAGATGGGGGAGTTGCGGCTTAAGGACCTCGACGATAGCGTCTCGTCCGAGGAGGTAGCGGCCGCGGTCGCCAATGCTGGCGGCTGCTCGGCTGACGACGTGCGGGTGGGCGACATTCGTCGCTCGCCTACTGCCCTGGGCACGGTATGGGTCCGTTGTCCACTAGCTGCGGTCCGCAAGCTAGCTGCGGCAGGGCACGTCATAGTTGGATGGGTCTCGGCGCGGGTCGATTATCTGACCTCGCGGCCGCTACAGTGCTTCCGGTGCTTGGAGTACGGACACGTACGCAGCATGTGTCAGAGCACAGTGGACCGCACAAACTTGTGCTACGCGTGCGGCGAACCCGACCATCGGGCAAGCCAGTGCACGCGTCCGCGCAAGTGTCCGCTGTGCTCCGACTTGGGCTGCAAAGCTGACCACAGGATGGGGAGCAAAAAGTGCTCTCCTCCTAAAGCTAAAGGTAAGAGGAAGCCAGCTCCTCCAGCCTCAGCCACCGGAAGCGGAACGGCCCCAACAGGGGCGGCCGTTCAGTTGGGCCAAGGCCCGCCACCCCAGGAGGCCATGGAGGCCTCTTAATGGATCACACCATTAAGGTCCTCCAGTGTAACCTTAACCACTGCCGAGGGGCACAGGACCTTCTCCTGCAAACCCTCGCGCAGAGGTCGGTTGCACTTGCCGTAGTGGCGGAGCCCTATTGTACCCCCAGCCATCCTCGCTGGTTCGGGGACGATACGGGCTCCGTCGCTATTTACTGGGCTGGTGGCGAAGGTGACCCCCACTGTGCTCTTCTAGAGAAGGGACAGGGCTTCGTGGCCACGGAGTGGGGTCACATAGCCGTTGTGGGCTGTTACGTCTCCCCGAACATAGGTACCCTTGCCGCTTACGAGGCGTACCTGGACGAGGTGGGAAACTGCATACGCAGGTGCCTGCCCCGTCCCGTGCTTGTCTTGGGCGACTTCAACGCGCACTCGCGAGTGTGGGGAAGTCCCCGAGACAACCCTAGGGGAGTTTCCGTTGTGGAATGGGCGGCGGGACTTGACCTTCGGTTATTAAATCGGGGGTCCGTCAACACGTGTGTGCGATGGCAGGGGGAATCGATCGTGGATTTATCATGGGCGACTCCCTCTGTCATACACATGGTGTCGGGATGGAGAGTAGCGGAGGAGATGGTCACACTATCCGACCATCGCCACATCATTTTTGATGTGGCCCTTCGCCCTCCCGGCCACGTGTCCCGCCGCAGTAGCAGCCCGCCGCGACGATGGGCCCTCAAACGGCTTGACAGGGATCTCCTGGAAGCCGCAGCCATCGTCGCGGCCTGGCCGGAAGGCCACGCCGTAGAGGATCGGCTCGATCCGGAGAGGGAGGCGGACTGGCTCAGGGAATCGATGACATCCATTTGTGACGTCTCGATGCCCCGAGCCAGACCAACCAAGCGCAGGGCGGTGTATTGGTGGTCGGAGGGGATAGCGAGGTTACGCGAGACGTGCCTGCGCTCCCGACGCCAGTACACCAGGACGCGGAGGAGAAGGCGAGCCACTGCCGAGGAGATAGAGAGAGCCTACGGGGCATACCGAGGCGCTACCAAGGCGCTCCAAGTCGCCATTGCTGACGCCAGGTCTCGGTCCTGGAGCGAACTCCTGGAGGGACTGGATAGGGATCCATGGGGGCGCCCGTACAAGATGGTACTGGGCAAGCTCCGGCCGTGGGTCCCTCCATTGACGGAAACCCTGGACCCTGTGTTGGTAGGGAACGTGGTGGATACACTGTTTCCCAGGGTCCAGGATAGTCCCTCGTCATCACCCGACATACCATCGGACCCTAACATCTGGTCTGATGAGTTGGGGGTGACCGAACAGGAGTTGGACCGAGCCGTGAAGCGCCTCAGGGCTCGTAACACCGCACCCGGCCCTGACGGGATTCCAGGTCGGGCATGGGTGCTGGCTCTCTCTGCCGGCCTTGGGGACAAGCTGAGGCGGCTTTTTGACAGCTGCCTTCGCTGCGGTGTTTTCCCTAAAGGCTGGAAGGAGGCAAGGTTGGTCCTCTTGAAGAAGGACGGCAGGACTGCGGATTCCCCTTCTGCGTATCGTCCCATTTGCCTGCTGGACGAGGCTGGCAAGTTATTCGAGAGAATAATTGCCGCCCGTCTATGCATGCACCTATGGCAGGTAGGCCCCAACCTGTCGGATGACCAATACGGTTTCCGACAAGCGCGTTCGACAGTGGACGCGATTCTTCGTGTCCGTACGCTGTCGGACCAGGTAGTGTCCCGGGGCGGGAAGGTACTGGCGGTATCTTTAGATATCGTCAACGCCTTTAATTCCTTGCCCTGGAGGGCGATCCGGGAGGCGCTTGTGCATCACGGAGTGCCTCCTTACCTGCAGCGCATCGTTGGCGCCTACCTGCGTGACCGGTGTGTGCAGTATGTGGGCAGGGACGGTGCATTGCACCAGAGGGAGGTTTGTTGCGGGGTTCCACAGGGGTCCGTTTTGGGCCCGCTTCTGTGGAACCTCGCATACGACGCGGTCCTGCGCGTCAGTCTCCCTGTCGGCCTGCACGTGGTCTGCTATGCGGACGACACTCTCGTGTTGGCTGGCGGGGACACTTTCGAGGGGGCCAAAGGGCTCGCCGAGCTTGGGGTGGCATGCGTGGTGGACAAGATCCACGAGCTGGGTCTGAGGATAGCGCCACAGAAGACCGAGGCGCTATGGTTCCACAAGTTCCCGAGGGGACGGGAACCACCCAGCATGTCGGTTCGCGTGGGTGACGTTGACGTCCAGGTGGGCCAGTACCTCAAGTACTTGGGCCTTACCTTGGACAGTCGCTGGCACTTCGAGGAGCATTTCAGCCGCTCTGTTCCCCGGATTCGGAAGGTGGTCGGTGCTTTGCATCGGCTGCTGCCTAATCTCGGGGGTCCCAGAGAGGGAGTTCGCCGCCTCTACGCGGGGGTGGTGCGATCGATGGCACTCTACGGAGCACCCGTTTGGTCAGGGAGACTGACGGGTGTTGGTCGCTGTAGGGCTTTGTTTAATAGCCTGCAGCGTACCATTGCCATTCGTATCGTACGGGGGTATCGAACGATATCCCTAGAGGCGGCAACTCTGTTGGCGCGGTTCCCGCCACTCGACATCTTAGCGGAGATGGACGCACGGGTGTATGTTCGTCTTCGCAATGATGACGGGAGCGGAGCTGCGCCTGCTGAAGTGCGGACGGAGGAGCGCCGACGTGCGCTCCGGAAGTGGCGCGAGCGGCTCTACGAGCCGCGGTGTTCGCGTCAGCGCATCGTTGGCGCTATTCTGCCAAACTTCGAAGGCTGGCTAGGGAGGGAGGCGGGTAACGTCACCTATCGCCTTACTCAGGTTCTCACCGGGCACGGCTGCTTTGGTGAGTTCCTGACTAGGATAGGGCGCGAACTGACACCGCAATGCCACCATTGTGGGTGGGACCGGGATTCCGCACAGCATACGCTGGAGGAGTGTTCGGCGTGGTGCGTGGAGCGGCGGATCCTGGTCTCCAGGATCGGGCAGGACCTCTCTCTGCCAAGCGTAGTAGCGGCTATGCTGGCAGACGAGACGGCGTGGAGGGCGGTGACCTCTTTCTGTGAGACCGTAATGGTTCGGAAAGAGGCCGCTGAGCGAGACCGAGAGAGGGCTGATCCCGCTCGGAGAAGGCGGCGGCGGGGTGTAGGCAACGGCCGCCCCGCAGCGCCTGCCCCGCAAGGGGCTTAGCGGTATCCCCTGGACCAGGAAACAGGGGACCTTTCAGGCCCGCGGGTGGTCGGAGCGAGGGCTCTGGCTATCCTCATCCTCAAGCGGGCCTCGAAAGGGCGGTGGTACATTGTGGTATGTGCCGCCGTTAAGCACCGCTAGGATGCTGGGGGTGGTTAGGGGTTCCCAACTGCCCCCGGGACGTGCGAATCCCCTGGACCAGGAAACAGGGGACCTTTCAGGCCCGCGGGTGGTCGGAGTGAAGGCTCTGGCTATCCTCAAGCGGGCCTCGGAAGGGCGACGGTACATCGTGTCATGTGCCGCCGTTTAGCACCGGGAGAGAGCTGGGGGTGGTTTGGGGTTCCCAACTGCCCTCGGGACGTGTGAAAGGCGTTGTGTTACAGCGCCTGCCCCGCAAGGGGCGTAGCGGAATCCCCTGGACCAGGAAACAGGGGACCTTTCGGGCCCGCGGGTGGTCGGAGTGAGGGCTCTGGCTATCCTCCTCAAGCGGGCCTTGGGAGGGCGGCGGTACATCGTGGCATGTGCCGCCGTTTAGCACCGCGAGGGTGCTGGGGGTGGTTTGGGGTTCCCAACTGCCCCCGGGACGTGCGAAGGGCGTTATGCGAGAGGGGCACCGGTGCGTTCCTTTTGGAGATCCCGGAGCCCCTTGACATGCATCGAGGCCGGCCACCGGGGGGGTTTTAGTGAGTCCACGAGTCCGTGAACCTCACATAACCCTATCACACCCTCAATGTGGTAGGGTATCTGTTAGCAGATTTCCCCCTCGTCACCAAAAAAAAAAAAAAAAAAAAAAAAAAAGGTTAGGTTAGGTTAGGTTAGGTTAGGTTAGGTTAGGTTAGGTTAGGTTAGGTTAGGTTAGGTTAGGTTAGGTTAGGTTAGGTTAGGTTAGGTTAGGTTAGGTTAGGTTAGGTTAGGTTAGGTTAGGTTAGGTTAGGTTAGGTTAGGTTAGGTTAGGTTAGGTTAGGTTAGGTTAGGTTAGGTTAGGTTAGGTTAGGTTAGGTTAGGTTAGGTTAGGTTAGGTTAGGTTAGGTTAGGTTAGGTTAGGTTAGGTTAGGTTAGGTTAGGTTAGGTTAGGTTAGGTTAGGTTAGGTTAGGTTAGGTTAGGTTAGGTTAGGTTAGGTTAGGTTAGGTTAGGTTAGGTTAGGTTAGGTTAGGTTAGGTTAGGTTAGGTTAGGTTAGGTTAGGTTAGGTTAGGTTAGGTTAGGTTAGGTTAGGTTAGGTTAGGTTAGGTTAGGTTTTTTTTTTTTTTTTTTTTTTTTTTTTTTTTTTAAATTTGATGGCATTTCTAATTGCCATCTACTATGATTTCTCCGACGATAGTCGGAGGCATTTTTTGCCTCTTATTTTTATGCATAACATGATCTTCTTAAACTTTTTTTATTTTTTATTTTTTATTTTAATTATTTATTTTTATTCTTTTTCCTTATTTTATCTTTTCTTTTATTTTTATTATTATTATATTTTTTTTTTTTTTTTTTTTTTTTTTGCTTTTATTTTTTTTTTTATTTATTATTTTCAACTCGTTTTCTGTACCATTTTTAATCTTAAACACTATGTTTTATTTCTATATATAACTGTGTTTATCAATTTTATACAATACTCGAGGAATATTGCTCTTTTGTTTTTATCTGCAATGATTGCATGTATGTTATTTAATGTTAAATTCATATCTATTTCGTTTTCTAATTCAAATTTTGCTTTTCCAAATTGCGGACATTCTAGTATGATGTGGGCTAGAGATTCTTCTTCGCATGGATCACATATGCATGCAGGTGATTCTTTTTTCTTAAAACGGTAGAGGTATTTAGAGAGTCCACCGTGGCCTGTGAAAATTTGTGTGTGTATGTACGAGTTCGGGATTTTCCTACATATTTTGTACGCAGACTCCGCGCACGGAAAAAACATCTTAGTGACGCCAGCAGTCTTTTCAGACTTATATCTCCTGTTCCATTCGGTAACCGAGTCATTTCTGATGGCTCGTTTAGCGAATGAAACAGGGCACAAGTCGTAGTCTGGTTTAGTCTTCTTTGTCAGTGCTGCTTCCTTCGCTAAAATGTCTGCTCTTTCGTTCCCTATTATACCAACATGCGCTTTGACCCAGTACAGTTCGACTACCTTTCCAGCTTTCATTATTTTCATTAAATTTTTCTTAGTGTCTACCGCTAGTTGATGGTTTGTATCCCTATTTTGTAAAATTTCTAAAGTTGACCTTGAATCACTAAAAATTTTAAAGTTGGTCTCTCCGCTTTGTACTACCATTTCCGTGGCGCGATAAATCGCGTACAGCTCCGCTTGAAAAACGGTGCAGTACTCCTCTAACTTGAACTTCCGGGCTTTGAGCTCGACACCGTTATACCACCAGGTTAACGCTGCCCCTACCTTTCCCTCCAGTTTGCTTCCATCAGTGTAGATTTGAACCGCACCGTCCGTCTCAAGCGACTGCACTTCTTCCTCGCTCGTCAGACAGGCAAAGCTGCACTCAAGTTCTTGTGCTGGGTGAACATTTGAAAGGTAGTTGGTCTTCTGCTCTACCGGTCGGTCCTTCAGAATTGGCAAGAATTGGCAGTGGCTTTCCTTTCTTTGTCACGTATAGTGTTGCCGCCTCCTTAACTCTCAAGTCAAGTGGCAGCAGCCCTGTTAGAATAAGAGCAGAGTTCATCGAGACCGTCCGGTAGGCTTTGCTGATCTTCTGCGCAAACCCTCTTAGAATTGTGTTCAGCTGATTTTGGACATAAATCTTTTCTGCTGCGTTAGCCCACACACTTGCGGCGTAAAGAATTATGGGTTCTATGACTGCAGTGTAAATAATCCTGACCACTTCAGGGTTTAGTCCCCATGTCGCTTTGGCTGCGGATGATAGCTGCCTGAAAATGTTGGCTGCCTTCTTGCAGACGTATGCGACATGGCTCCGGAACGTTCTTTTGCTGTCGATTATTAATCCTAGTATTTTCATCTCCTCCACCAGTTGGATGTCCGTGCCTCCCATGTGCAGCCGTGGTGTGTCGTATTTTAACTTTTTTGTCAGCAGCATACCGTTGGTTTTTTGAGGCGCGAATTTCAGCTTATTACGACCTCCCCACTGCTGCACACGTGCTAGGCAGGCATTGGCTTCGATCTCGATTTCTAGGGCTGTCTTTGCTGAAAATACTAGGATAACATCGTCTGCGAACGCTTGGCAGTACGTTCCTGTCTTTTCTACTTCGTCCAATAGCGGGTCCAGCAATAGATTCCAAAAAGTTGGCCCCGCTATCGAACCTTGTACACATCCCTTCGTGGTCTTCTTCGCATACTCCTCCCTGGCGTACCTGACCCTGACTTTTCTGTCCTCGAGGTAGTTGCTCACTAGACGTCGGAGATTGCACGGGCAGTTCTTGTCGACCAGACGGTTTTTGACCGCTGGCCACCAAGCGCTATCAAACGCTCCCTCGATGTCCAGCGATACAACTACCACGAGGTTTTTAGCTCTTATCTCTTCATCAATATGTTTCATCATGTCGTACAGCGCATCTTCTGTGCAGCGCTGTGGGACAAAACCATATTGTTTAAGATTCATCTGGGGTAACAGGTGCCACCTCAATCTTTTGACCATCATTTTTTCAAGAATTTTCCCTAGTACCGACAATAGTCCAATCGGCCGGTATGCTTTAGGTTGGGTGTAGTCATCCTTGTTTGGCTTTCTAAGGACTACCACTATTGCCTCTTTCCATTTGCTGGGGTAGTGGGATAGCCGGAGACATGCATTCGTTATGGCTAAGAATACTTCCTCATCTGTTCCGATGGCTGCTGCACATATGTCCGCTGTGAAGCCATCCGGCCCTGGTGCCTTTTTAGGTTTAAAGCTTTTTGTGGCATATCGGAGTTCAGCTAACGTAAAAAATGGGTCCCATTTGTCTTCCGGTTTTCTCTCGTTCGTACTTTGTGCTGCCTTTCTTATCTCTTTATGCTCTTCTTTGTCATCCTCCTGTCTGTCGTCTGGGAAAAACGTTTCAGCCAGGATTTTTGCTGACTCTTTGGGTTCCAACGATCTTCCGTTTATCACCATCGGGATGTCCTCATGTTTCTTCCTTGTCTTTGATATTACTCTATATATCCCATCCCACATACTTTCCCCGTCCTGCTTCCCACAAAAGTCCTTCCATCCTTGTGTTTTTGCCTTACTCGCTTCTAATTCATACTTTGTTTTTGCTTTCAGGTACTCTTCAACTACCCATCTACGGCGTCGTGGAGCTGCGCAACGGATCCTCCTCTTCTTCGTGTTCATGTCCGACTTCATGCTGTCCAGGTTCTCGTTCCACCATGGTAAGTACGTTTTATCTATTTTTTTAATTTTAGGGATATTTTCATCACATGTTTCAGTTATTATCTCTATGTATTTATTTACTATTTCCTCTAATTTTTGTGAATTATTTATTTTATCTATTTCTATTTCGTTTATATTATTGTTTATTAATGATTGGGTCATTTTTTCACGAAACTGTATCCAATTAGCTTTCCTGGTATTGTAAATTTTTGTACTACTATATTTTATTTCCATTCCTGAATCTTTTTTAGTTTTCATACTTATAACAATGGCGTTGTGGTCGGAACTTGTAACATCTGTGTCCACTTTCCACTCGTCTACGTGGTTTAACATGTTTGTTGAACAGGCCGTGATGTCCACGTGACTCTTGAATCTTTTCCCCCCTCTGATGGTGTCGAAGGTCGGGACGTTTCCGTTGTTTAGCACATGGAGGTTCAGTTCTTCAAGCGTACCGTGTAGTTCTCTACCTCTTTCATCCTCTCTGTCGCTACCCCACCATGTGCTCCACGCATTAACGTCTCCTCCCACCATGATGTTACCATTCTCTACCTTTCCAACAATCTGTTTCAGCTGGTCAAGGTATGGCTGTATGTCGGTAGAGTCTTCGAAGTATATCGACGCTACTGTAATACTTGTGTTTTCTATCTTAATTTTTGCCACTACAATGTTCTCAGTCGTAAGTGTTGGTATTACTGTAGCGTCGACACTACTATCAAAGATGGCCACCGCTGACTTATTAATTTTGGGTCCCATTTTTGGGCACTGTAACACCCTTACTCCCGGGTAGTCCCTCATAATCCCAGTGGCTCCGACATATGGCTCCTGTATTAAAGCGTATTTTATTTTCCTACGACCAGCCTCCAGGATGAACTCTTGGGTAGCGAGTTCCTTTTTTTGCAGGTTTGCTTGCATTACCTTGTATCTTATATCTATTGTATTCCTTTGGGTGCCCTTAGTAATACGTTACCGCGGACCGGGCCAGCTCCTCCCATTTTCTTCTGACCGAACAGGTCTTATCAAAGGCGTTGTGATCTGTCCTGTCTTTTTTCGCGTGCTTACAGTTCCTGCATTCCGGTGCTTTGTTCAGGAGGAAAGCCTCGCACTCCTTTCTTAGATGCGTTCCTCCGCAGTGGCTGCAGAGGTCCCCTTCCATCTCCTTGCAGTACTTTCGCCCGTGTCCGTAACCCAAGCACTTGGTGCATTGGATCAACGGGCTTTGGTCCTGCACGACTACCCGCTGCAGGTCAACATGTATCCGACCTGCAGCGGTCAGCCGCTGCCAGATGGATGGGGTCACCTGCAGCACTACGTGGGCCGTCAGTGGGTTCCTGGCTCTCCTTCTGAATTTCACCTTAAGGTATAATAACCTTAATAATAAGATTGATTCTGAGAAAAATAATTGTTGTAAATTTTCTTGTAAAAGACTTTTTCCGCGCTGCCTCTCTATCACCTTCCTAAATATAATTTAATTGATTTGCATTTTTAATTGTTTTTCAGTAACTTTAGATTTTTACTTTCATTTTTCAAAATTTTAAACTTTTTACCATTTTTAATAAATTTTCACAAGTAACTTCATTAATTTCGCCTGAAATACATTGTTTCTGTGTGCCCGCGTGTGGTGCGCTGTTAATCAGTGGCCCCAGGGTCCATTCCTTACGAAAAACACCAAATTAATTGCGAAATTGCGATATTTTTGCAAATTTTGTAATTTTTGTAAGAAAAAGCGCAATTTTCGTGAAAATTTGGTCGATTTCAGCACCTCCAGCAGCTGAAGCGGCGTCGCCCGTCGTCCCCGCGTGTACCTGAAACAAAAAACACCATATTAGAGACAAAAAATCGAAAAAAATTTTACACTCCAAATTTTTCTAGGCGAAAGTCTTGGTACCCCGGTCAGTTTTCATACATTTTATTGATTCTGAGAAAAATAATTGTTGTAAATTTTC
>OY560188.1:16005361-16012861 GCA_961405105.1 Perizoma affinitatum
TGCCGGGTGTGGGGTTTTGTCAAACGTGATCATTCGTTCCATCTCCCTGTCTCCAAGTGCCGGCTGGTGCACCCCTCGCTTTGCCTTATACAGGGCGGCTGCCTCCTGTATTCGGAGGTCTAGCGGGAGTATTCCAGCTAGCACCAGTGCCGAGTTTAGAGAGACGGTACGATACGCTCTGATCAGCTTTTGGGCGAAACCTCTCTGGACTGCATTTAGATGTTTCTGCACTCCCAGTTTCTCTGTAGCAGGTGCCCATACACTGGCCGCATACGTGATAACCGGCTCTACCGTGGCTATGTAGATGGTGCGTATCACCTCCGGGTGCAGACCCCAACTGATCCTGGCGGCTCGCGACAGCTGTTTATAAATGTTTAATGCTTTTATACACACGTTGGCTGTGTGTTTCTTAAAATTCAGCTTACAGTCAACCGTAAGCCCCAGGATCTTAATTTCGTTCGACATGCCAACGTCGACCCCGCCCATCCTCAGGAGTGGTGTGTCATATTTGAGTTTACGAGTGATGACCATCGCTTGGGTTTTGTGCGGTGCGAATTTCAATTTGTTCTTAACACCCCACTCCTGAACATAGGCGAGAGCGGCGTTGGCCTGCCTTTGCACCTCTAATGCCGTGTGACCATCGAACACCAGCACCACATCATCTGCGAACGCCTGGCCATAGTCGCCCCGGTGCTCTAGACCCTTAAGTAGTGGATCGAGCAGGAGGTTCCAAAGAATTGGCCCACCTATAGAGCCTTGGACACATCCCTTGCTGGTATCCTTTGCATATTCCCGTCCCGCATACCTAACTTGGACTCTTCTGTTTGAGAGGTAGCTGTCCATTACCCGCCTGATGTTTACGGGGCAGTCTTCTTCAGCCAGTCTGAGCTTGATGGCAGGCCACCATGCACTGTCGAAGGCTCCCTCTATGTCCAGTGATATCATTGCTATAAGTTTTTTCTCTTCAAGCTTGCTGTTGATGTGTTGTATCAGGTCATAGAGGGAGTCCTCGGTGCTTTTTTGGGGCATAAAGCCATACTGGCGAGTGCTCATTTTAGGCAGCAGGTGCCACTTCATACGCGCTACGACCATCTTTTCCATTATCTTCCCTAGGACTGGCAACAGTCCTATGGGCCTGTATGATTTGGGGCTTGTGTAGTCATCCTTGCCTGGTTTCCTCAACACTATCACCGTTGCCATCTTCCAGATAGAAGGAAAGTGGTGCAGTGTCAGGCATTTGTTGACCAGGGCAAGGTATGTCTCCGGGTCTTGCGTAATTGCATTCCTGCAAATGTCGGCTGTGAGGCCGTCTGCTCCAGGAGCCTTCTTGTGGTTAAAACTTCCCACCGCGGCTCTGAGCTCAACTATTGTAAACGGTGGGTCATGTTTCTCATCATGAACCCACTCGTTTACTTTTTCGGCTATGATTCTAGTCCGTTGGTGGTCCGCATTATCCTCACTCTCCAGGTCATTCGGGTAGAAAGCCTCTGCCAACATTTTGACTGAGTGTTCCGGGTCCATCACTTTGCCATCCTTTACCAGGGGAAGGTCCTCCTGTCTTTTTACGGTTCTCCCTATTACCCTATAAATCCCCTCCCATAATCCCTCCTTGTCTTGTTTCCCACAAAACTCCTTCCAACTTTCTGTTTGCGCCTTTTTTGCTTCCCTTTCATATTTATCTTTTGCTTGCAGGTACTCATCGACAACCTTCGGCTTCCGGACTGGCGCTGCGCAGCGGATTCGACGCTTTCTAGTGGTGACCTCTTTCTTCAGTTTGGCAAGATCTTCGGTCCACCATGGCAAGGTAAGTGTACAGTTTGTTTTCTTTTTAGGTATACTGATATTGCTTGCTTCTACTATTTTATCTGTGTAATTTTCTATTGTTTGTTCTAGTGTTGTTTTGTCTATTATTTTGTCTATTGCTTCTTTATTGATTTTATGTGTCTGTAGCAATTGGGTCAGTTTCTCATGAAACAGACTCCAATTTGCTTTTTTACTGTTATAGATCCTCGTCGTTCTGTTGATATCTGTGCCTTTTGCCTTTTTGAGTCTAATGCGGAATGTTATTGCATTGTGGTCCGAGCTTATCATGCCAACGTTGACCTTCCAGTCTTCCACTAGGTTTAGCATCTCCGCCGCGCAAGCCGTCACGTCTACGTTGCTGGTGTATTGCTTGTTTCCCCTGATTGTGTCGAAAGTTGGGATATCGCCTTCGTTGAGTACCTGCAGGCCCATCTCTTCTAGGGTTCCAGCAAAATCTATGCCCCTCTGATCTACCTTCTTGCTCCCCCACCATGTGTTTTTGGCGTTTGCGTCGCCCCCAACGATGATTCTGCATTTGCCTACTTCCTGGCGTATTTTCTTCAGCTGCTCCAAGTATGGGTCTAGGTTTGCTTGGTTTGGCTCAAAGTAGAAGGAGACCACCGCGATTTCCCAAGCACGATTTCTAATTTTCACCACTGCGATGTTCTGGGTGGTGAGGTTTGGGCATTGAGTAACGTCAAGGTCGTTCTCGAAGACGGCAATGGCTGCCTTGACAACTCCGTCTCCTGGTTTCGTGCATTGGAAAATCCTAGCTCCTCGGTAGTCTCTCATTCTACCTATTGCCCCCACATATGGCTCTTGGAGCAGCGCGAATGCTATCCTCTTTCTTGTGGCTTCCAGCATTATCTCCTGCGTTGCTAACTCTTTGCGTTGCAGGTTTGCTTGGGCTATTGTGTATGCGTTATCATCGCTTGGGGGGGACCTTACGCCAGAGACCACCTTAGCAGTAAGCTACCGTGGCTCGAGCCAATGCCTCCCACTTCCTTCTGACGGGGCATTCTTGGCTGAATGCGTTGTGATCAGCCCTGTCCATTTTTGAACGCATGCAGTTGCAGCAGGTTGGGGTAGCACCAGCGAGCCAATCGGCACAGTCCGCTTTCATGTGCGGGCCTCCGCAGTGACTGCATGCCGCTGCGGTCTCTTTGCAGAAACGTTTTCCGTGGCCGTAGCCCAGACAGAGTGAGCACTGTACAAGTGGCGACTGATCCGCCACTTGCACTCTCTGCAGGTCTATCTGGACCGTTCCTGTGTCAGTCAGCCTTTGCCAGATCTTAGGGGATACTCTCAATACTACGTGGTTCGTGTGGGGGTTTCTTGTCCTTCTTTTGTATAGTATGGCAACTTTTTTGTCTTTTTCATCCAGGTCTCTATAAATTTTGTTTTGGTTCTTTAGCGCATTTAGAATGTCCTCATCGGTGTTATAATGGAAGACGTTCTTTAGGATCACAAGTGGGTCCTTGTTCTGTACTTCCTGGACATTGAGGTGGTCTTCCGCTTTTTTAAGCCTTTCCTTTATTTGTTGTCTCTCTTGCTCTGTTTTGCATCCGACTATCACTTTTCTATCTTTCGCTTTTCTAATTTTTTCCACTGTGATACCACCATCTTTTGCGTTTATTGCTTTCCTTATCCTATTTAGAACATCCTCCCCTGTCTCTGTTTCATCTTTTGCTGTGACCACTACCGAGTGCAGCGCGGTCTGTTCCGGAGTTTGTCTCCTTGTACAGGCCGCTGCTACGCCCGCGTAGGTTAGTCTTTCCTGTGCTCCTTGTTGCCTTTCTATTGCGTCTTTTAACTTTTCCATTCTGTCGTTGCTTTCCTCTATTAGCCTTGCATGTTCTTCCATTCTTTTCAACAATTTTGTTTCTTCTGTTCCCTTTTCCTTCTGTGGTTCCCTTTCCTTTTGGAGTTCAGTTGTGGTTTCTTGTTCTTTTGTACTGTTCTTTCCTTGTCCCTTTATGCTATCTGTTTCTTTTACCAATTGGTACAGTCTGTCAATTGCGCGCAATACTTCCGTCTTTATTTCGCTTTTTGTGTTACGGGATTGTCCAAGATACAGTTTTGCTTTGGCTACCCATGCTTTCGCTTCCACTAGTCTGTCGGTGTATTTGTGTTTAGGCGAAGCTCCCGTCTCCACCCTGGGTTCAGCCTGTGATGATGTTGTTTTCGGCTTTGGGGGTTCCGTCACCTTGGTCTTCTTTGGGGAGGTCGGAGTCCTTGAGAGTGTATCCGATTTTGCAGATTCCCACTCTCCGATGCTCCTTCTCACGCTCGTGGAGCTCGTCTGAGCGACAGGGGTTGGGCTCTTTTTTCCTTTCTTTAGTGGTTCTTGGGGCGCTTCCTCGATTCCCCTTGCCTTTACGGGCGTCCGGTGTCCAAACATCTTCTCGTGTTGGAGGGGAAAGTGTCTGATTATGATAGATTAGTCAGAGGGACTTAATGTTGTCTTTTTGTTTCAGGTTCGCTTGAGGTAGAATAGTGCGCAGGTAAGTAGGTAACCGTGGTTAAAAGGTTTGTAAAAGTTGTATAATTTGTATATATGTGTGTGTCAGTTTCCTACTCAATATATTGAAACAGTTTAAAATTGATAAAAATTTATAAAAAGTTTCGTGTCTTTAACGTGTCTTATTTCTAATTTGTGTTTCTTTTCTGTTGCAGGTGCGGTACGTTGTTGGCAGTTCCAATCAACCAGCGAGTGTACAGGTAAGTAACAATTTAATTTTATTAGCTATTTTCATAAGTTTTTGCGTAGAGCTTCGGCTCTACCTAGGCTTGTAAAGAGCAAAAAAGAACAAAATAAAATAAAACTAGTAAAAATAAAAAATAAAAATAATAGACTCGATGTAGAGTTTTAAAAATAATAGACTCTATGTAGAGTCCTGTTTCAGTTTTGACTCTAAGGTATGCTGATGATCTACGTTTTTCAGAAGATCCCGTCGGAATTTGGTTTTTGGTTGAAGAGACACGAAGTTTCAAGCTCTTCTAAGATGGCGTCCAAGATGGCGTCCAAAAGCTTGAGGTTGTCCTATTTTACTTAGCCTAAGATTAAAACTAAATTAAAACTAAGTTTTAACTCGCGCTCAAAACAATGCTATCTTTCCAAGATAGGGCACTTTATAATATGGTAAGGGAAGGGGGTTAAGTGTGACGGGGGGGGGGTTTCTCAAATTTGGTTGGGGATCAAACTTTAATATTTAATATTTATTAAATATTAAAACTCTTGTCAAATTTGAGCTATCTTTAGCCGTTTAGGAGTTATGAGGTATTTACTATTCAGACTTTATTAAGGGGGGGTGGGGTAAGTCCAAATTTTTGAATTGTTTAAATTTAGGGTTACTGACTCTATTGATATTTAACTCTTTATCTATATGGGTGGTTTGCTGTTTGGTGAATTTGGGGGGGGGGGGGGGGTAAAATATGAGGGGGGTCTGTCTCGATAGATCTTCTGGAGCTCTCTGTTATACAAAAAGTCCTGTCAAAATCGGAGCTGTAGAACAGGAGATATGGCTATTCAAACTTTTCCAAGATGGCGTCCAATATGGCGGCCAATTTTTGAAATAGCTATAGTTTTGTCAATATAGCTCTTAGAGCTCTGGGGTTTTGACTGTTGCAATGCCCTCGTCACAATTATTATTGTCGGGTAGTCAGGGGGTAAGGGGGAGGGGAAAGGGGGTGAGAGGTCAGGGGGTGGGGGGGGGTTTAGTTTGTAGTAGGTCACCTTTTTGGTGACGTCAATACTCTAACGTGTCAATACTCTATGGTATGGTCAAGTGGGGTAAGGGGTGGGGGGGGGATAAGCTGGAAGAGCGGGGGTCGGGGGGAGACAATAATAATTATTTACATTTACTTTTTACGGATGACGTCAGCCGGTTCGTCTTCTCTGCACAGGCTAAGTCCCAGGGATGAAAGTGTCCTAGGGGTTGGTGGTGGGGGGGTGGTGGGGGGAGGCCTTATGGTGTTTGTGTAAACAAACAGAGGGGGGGGTAGATAGGGGGGGGGGGAAGGAAATTTCGTTATTTTTGCGCTAGGACGCACCGTTTCAGAGATATCAGCTTTTTTCAGTTTTCGTGCGGTTGGTAAACAGTTTGCTAATTCCTGAAAGTGCTGCTATCTACTTTTGTGTAGCTGAAAAAATCTGAAACGGTTACGAGGTGTAGGAGGGGGTATTGCGGCCGTGTGGGATCCACTTCCAGCAGATTCGTCCTGCTGGTCTCCAAGCGATTGGTTCCTGAAAAACGGAGTAGGTACCTCACGACCGCAAATGGGTATTGTGAAGGGTTTTTAAGGTGTTTACGGGAAAAGACTTAGCTTGGGCCACGCCGGTCGCAGGAGACTTGTTGACACGTCGTTTGGCAGGTCCTGAGGTCTTCCTTCGAGGTGTTCCGGTCTCCGACTCTGCAGCCGGTTTCCCGTTGGTGAGGAGACGTCCAAAGATGAAGAGCTGGATATCTTCCTGGTGGTTGCAGCGATCGGGATGGGACTTTCACTGTAGCCTGGAGTAACTGGAGCTCTAACAGGTCCGGCCCTGAGAACCCTGGTCCTGGTTTCCGCTGAGGAGTTATTCCTCTCGGAAGGTCAAAATGTGGAGCTGGTGAGCTGGTGATGGGCGGATCCTGTGAGATCACCCTCAAAATGCTTCAGGCGACCTACGGTCGCTTACTGAATTAATTTGAGGTCCTTTTCGGGATCAGACGCTCCCTTCCAGGGTTATGGTCCTACAAACTTAATTTGGTAATGGCGTCGCTCCGACTTGTTTAGCTCTTTTGGTCGCCAAAAATCCAATTTTTGTCCGATTTAAGTTTTACAAAAACGCCAACTTCCTGGGTAAATTGTCTGTGAGCCTCTCCAATTTTTTCACATGTGATTCTTCCCGTTTTCTTCCCCTGGGCCCGCCAAAAATTTCAAAAACTACCAAATGCGGGTTCCGTACAGGTTCCAGGTGTAAATGGCCTAGTTCATGTACGGAAATAGTTTGCTGGTCTAGTTTTTGTAAATATGGCGTTTTTTCCTGCTCTCCAGGTACTGTGATTCGGGAGTTGTGGTTTTTATTGGAGGTTATGGGTTTAACTTTGTAGGTCCCTAACTCCAGTGTTTTCCTCCCGAAAAATCCCAATTATTGCATAGGTGTTTGGGGCAATGTCGGGATTTGTTTCCCGGGAGAAAAAGAGGGGGTCGTCGCTCTTGATTTTGTTCTGGAGCCCTGGAACAGTTTTTTACCCACAATTCCACGTGTACGGTGCTGTTTTTCCGTTGTGGTTGGCTCAGTTTTTGTTCGATTCAAATTTTTCAAACGGATTTAGGATCGGCTTGTCTTTGCACGTGTTTTGGTATGTAGCACGTCGTGCTTTTGTCGGGTACGGTGGCACGTGCTTTTTGTAAAAAGTGGTTTTACTCACGATTTAATTATCGGAAAAATCCAAAAACTTGTGAGGAGTTGGTCCTGCCTAGGTAACACTAGGTGACAACGAAAAACCGGTAGGTCACCACTGATATTCGTGCAGCGCACGCACTTTAGTTTTCGTGCACTCGGTTTTTTCGGTTTTTTGGTCACAACTCACTCAAATTTTCACTTTTTCAAAAAATTTTTTCACACTTGTGTTCTTTGTCGTAACACCTTTGTTTTGACACTATTTTTGTTTTTATACGCGTTTGTTTGCTATTTTTAACGATTTTAAGAGC
>OY560188.1:16015361-16038304 GCA_961405105.1 Perizoma affinitatum
GGCTTTCCGCTTCGTATCTCTCCTTTCCGAAAACAGGGCATTCAAATAGGATGTGTTCTATGCTTTCCTCTTTTCCTGGTTCGCAGATGCACGATGGGTTCTCCTTACACCTAAACCGGGTTAGGTATTCTGAGAATCCACCGTGCCCCGTTAGGACCTGGGTGAGTACGCTGGTTGATTCAAACTTTTTCACTATTTTGTACGCGTCTAGTGCATCGGGAAAGAATATTTTAGTGGTGGCTGCCTTATTTTCTATTTTGTATCTCCGGTTCCATACGTCGAGTGACTCCTTGCGGATTTGTCGCTTGACATATGAAGCCGGACATGCGTCATAATCAGGTTTCTTTTTTAGTTTAAGTGCCGCTTCTTTGGCCAGTTCATCCGCTCTCTCATTCCCCTCTAGTCCAGCGTGGGCTTTTATCCAGAACAGAGAGACTTCTTTGTTCTGGAGTTTGCTAGTTCTCAGGTTTCCCTGGATCTCTACCGCGAGGGGACTGATGGAGCTTTGGTTGGTTGCGGTTTCCAGTGCTGATCGAGAGTCACTGTATATCCCGAAACTGATTTCGGGGCGCTTGAGGATTTCCCGCGTGGCTCTGCATATGGCCAGAAGTTCCGCTTGATAGACCGTGCAGTACGGTGACAGCTTGATTTTTTGGGTTTTGGTCTCGGCTGCGCTGTTCCAAAAGGAGAGTGCCGCTCCAACTTTGCCCTCAATCTTGCTGCCATCGGTGAAAATGCGGACTGCTTGCGTGTTTTGTTGTTCGACTTCTTGCTGGTCCATCAAGCTCATGAACTTCAAGCTCATATGTTTTGCCGGGTGTGGGGTTTTATCAAACGCAACCATTCGTTCCATCTCCCTGTCTCCGAGTGCCGGCTGGTGCACCCCTCGCTTTGCCTTATACAGGGCGGCTGCCTCCTGTATTCGGAGGTCTAGCGGGAGTATTCCAGCCAGCACCAGTGCCGAGTTTAGAGAGACGGTACGATACGCTCTGATCAGTTTTTGGGCGAAACCTCTCTGGACTGCATTTAGGTGTTTCTGCACTCCCAGTTTCTCTGTGGCTGGTGCCCATGCGCTGGCCGCATATGTGATCACCGGCTCTACCGTGGCTACGTAAATGGTGCGTATCACCTCCGGGTGCAGGCCCCAACTGATCCTGGCGGCTCGCGACAGCTGTTTATATATGTTTAACGCTTTTATACACACGTTGGCTGTGTGTTTCTTGAAGTTCAGCTTACAGTCGATCGTGAGCCCCAGGATCTTGATTTCATTTGACATGCCAACGTCGATCCCGCCCATCTTCAGGAGTGGTGTGTCGTATTTAAGTTTACGTGTTATGACCATCGCTTGGGTTTTATGCGGTGCAAATTTCAGTTTGTTCGCTACACCCCACTCCTGAACATAGGCGAGGGCGGCGTTGGCCTGCCTTTGCACCTCTAATGCCGTGTGACCATCGAACACCAGCACCACATCATCTGCGAACGCCTGGCCATAGTCGCCCCGGTGCTCTAGACCCTTGAGTAGTGGATCGAGCAGGAGGTTCCAAAGTATTGGCCCTCCTATAGACCCTTGGACGCATCCCTTGCTGGTATCCTTTGCATATTCTCGTCCCGCATACCTAACTTGGACTCTTCTATTTGAGAGGTAGCTGTCCATTACCCGCCTGATGTTAACGGGGCAGCCTTCCTCAGCCAGTCTGAGCTTGATGGCAGGCCACCATGCACTGTCGAAGGCTCCCTCTATGTCCAGTGATATCATTGCTATAAGTTTTTTCTCTTCTAGCTTGCTGTTTATGTGTTGTATCAGGTCATAGAGGGAGTCCTCGGTGCTGGTTAGGTTAGGTTAGGTTAGGTTAGGTTAGGTTAGGTTAGGTTAGGTTAGGTTAGGTTAGGTTAGGTTAGGTTAGGTTAGGTTAGGTTAGGTTAGGTTAGGTTAGGTTAGGTTAGGTTAGGTTAGGTTAGGTTAGGTTAGGTTAGGTTAGGTTAGGTTAGGTTAGGTTAGGTTAGGTTAGGTTAGGTTAGGTTAGGTTAGGTTAGGTTAGGTTAGGTTAGGTTAGGTTAGGTTAGGTTAGGTTAGGTTAGGTTAGGTTAGGTTAGGTTAGGTTAGGTTAGGTTAGGTTAGGTTAGGTTAGGTTAGGTTAGGTTAGGTTAGGTTAGGTTAGGTTAGGTTAGGTTAGGTTAGGTTAGGTTAGGTTAGGTTAGGTTAGGTTAGGTTAGGTTAGGTTAGGTTAGGTTAGGTTAGGTTAGGTTAGGTTAGGTTAGGTTAGGTTAGGTTAGGTTAGGTTAGGTTAGGTTAGGTTAGGTTAGGTTAGGTTAGGTTAGGTTAGGTTAGGTTAGGTTAGGTTAGGTTAGGTTAGGTTAGGTTAGGTTAGGTTAGGTTAGGTTAGGTTAGGTTAGGTTAGGTTAGGTTAGGTTAGGTTAGGTTAGGTTAGGTTAGGTTAGGTTAGGTTAGGTTAGGTTAGGTTAGGTTAGGTTAGGTTAGGTTAGGTTAGGTTAGGTTAGGTTAGGTTAGGTTAGGTTAGGTTAGGTTAGGTTAGGTTAGGTTAGGTTAGGTTAGGTTAGGTTAGGTTAGGTTAGGTTAGGTTAGGTTAGGTTAGGTTAGGTTAGGTTAGGTTAGGTTAGGTTAGGTTAGGTTAGGTTAGGTTAGGTTAGGTTAGGTTAGGTTAGGTTAGGTTAGGTTAGGTTAGGTTAGGTTAGGTTAGGTTAGGTTAGGTTAGGTTAGGTTAGGTTAGGTTAGGTTAGGTTAGGTTAGGTTAGGTTAGGTTAGGTTAGGTTAGGTTAGGTTAGGTTAGGTTAGGTTAGGTTAGGTTAGGTTAGGTTAGGTTAGGTTAGGTTAGGTTAGGTTAGGTTAGGTTAGGTTAGGTTAGGTTAGGTTAGGTTAGGTTAGGTTAGGTTAGGTTAGGTTAGGTTAGGTTAGGTTAGGTTAGGTTAGGTTAGGTTAGGTTAGGTTAGGTTAGGTTAGGTTAGGTTAGGTTAGGTTAGGTTAGGTTAGGTTAGGTTAGGTTAGGTTAGGTTAGGTTAGGTTAGGTTAGGTTAGGTTAGGTTAGGTTAGGTTAGGTTAGGTTAGGTTAGGTTAGGTTAGGTTAGGTTAGGTTAGGTTAGGTTAGGTTAGGTTAGGTTAGGTTAGGTTAGGTTAGGTTAGGTTAGGTTAGGTTAGGTTAGGTTAGGTTAGGTTAGGTTAGGTTAGGTTAGGTTAGGTTAGGTTAGGTTAGGTTAGGTTAGGTTAGGTTAGGTTAGGTTAGGTTAGGTTAGGTTAGGTTAGGTTAGGTTAGGTTAGGTTAGGTTAGGTTAGGTTAGGTTAGGTTAGGTTAGGTTAGGTTAGGTTAGGTTAGGTTAGGTTAGGTTAGGTTAGGTTAGGTTAGGTTAGGTTAGGTTAGGTTAGGTTAGGTTAGGTTAGGTTAGGTTAGGTTAGGTTAGGTTAGGTTAGGTTAGGTTAGGTTAGGTTAGGTTAGGTTAGGTTAGGTTAGGTTAGGTTAGGTTAGGTTAGGTTAGGTTAGGTTAGGTTAGGTTAGGTTAGGTTAGGTTAGGTTAGGTTAGGTTAGGTTAGGTTAGGTTAGGTTAGGTTAGGTTAGGTTAGGTTAGGTTAGGTTAGGTTAGGTTAGGTTAGGTTAGGTTAGGTTAGGTTAGGTTAGGTTAGGTTAGGTTAGGTTAGGTTAGGTTAGGTTAGGTTAGGTTAGGTTAGGTTAGGTTAGGTTAGGTTAGGTTAGGTTAGGTTAGGTTAGGTTAGGTTAGGTTAGGTTAGGTTAGGTTAGGTTAGGTTAGGTTAGGTTAGGTTAGGTTAGGTTAGGTTAGGTTAGGTTAGGTTAGGTTAGGTTAGGTTAGGTTAGGTTAGGTTAGGTTAGGTTAGGTTAGGTTAGGTTAGGTTAGGTTAGGTTAGGTTAGGTTAGGTTAGGTTAGGTTAGGTTAGGTTAGGTTAGGTTAGGTTAGGTTAGGTTAGGTTAGGTTAGGTTAGGTTAGGTTAGGTTAGGTTAGGTTAGGTTAGGTTAGGTTAGGTTAGGTTAGGTTAGGTTAGGTTAGGTTAGGTTAGGTTAGGTTAGGTTAGGTTAGGTTAGGTTAGGTTAGGTTAGGTTAGGTTAGGTTAGGTTAGGTTAGGTTAGGTTAGGTTAGGTTAGGTTAGGTTAGGTTAGGTTAGGTTAGGTTAGGTTAGGTTAGGTTAGGTTAGGTTAGGTTAGGTTAGGTTAGGTTAGGTTAGGTTAGGTTAGGTTAGGTTAGGTTAGGTTAGGTTAGGTTAGGTTAGGTTAGGTTAGGTTAGGTTAGGTTAGGTTAGGTTAGGTTAGGTTAGGTTAGGTTAGGTTAGGTTAGGTTAGGTTAGGTTAGGTTTTTTTTTTTTTTTTTTTTTTTCCCCACTACCAAGTTTCAATTTTAGATTTTCCCGCGATTTTATACAGGAGAGACTTTTGTTAGTTAAGAATTTTGTAGTTTTAGCATTACTTAAGTTTTTAGATACTATTGTTTTAATTTGGTAGTGGGTTTTTATAATTTTATATATAATACAATAAATACTAGTATTTAGATATACATATATAAACTTAAATTAATATTATATTTTATTAAAGTTTTTGAGGTTGTTAATTATATAATTGATGAAAATTTCAAAAGATTCAATTGCACTTTCTTTTCCTATCAGTTCTTCAAGATTAAATGGGTTTATTTTTATATTATTACATAAGTTTATGTGCTGGAATCTTTGTCGTTCAAATCTTATGCATTCTTTTAGCAAGTGGTTTATTGACTGCACACTTGTGTTGTCACAAGGGCAAAGATCAGTGTGGCAAACTTTGAAACGATGTAGATATTCTCGGTGCCAGCCATGACCAGTAAGAATTTGAGTGAGTGCGAATCCGGGCCTGGTAACTGCGATAAGTGATCCAACAGTAGCCAGGCTCGGACACCATGCGCGGGTCTGAGCCCCTCTCTGGCTGGTTTGGTACAACCGATCGCTTGCCACCGCTGATTCTTGCCTGACCTTTGCCTTTACGTAGCTGATTGGGAACTTGCAGTAGTCAGCCGCTTTGTGGGATTTGCCAGCCTCTTTTGCCGCTATATCCGCCTCTTCGTTGCCAACTAGCCCCACATGAGATTTGACCCACTTGAATTTTATTGATTTTGGGTGTCTATAAATAAGTTTTTGTATATCCGAGGCAAAAATATTTGAAGAGTTAGGGTTTTGGATTTCCAGCAAGCTAGAGAGGCTGTCAGAGTGGATAATAGCATGATTTTGGTGAGCAGAGCCATTAATCAACCAGAAGCATGCTTTCTGGATTGCCAACAATTCAGCCTGAAAAACTGAGCAAGAATCATGGAGTTTAAACTTTTTGGTGACTTTGCCTCCACATGGAAGATAGGCAATAAAGGCGGCTCCCACGTTTCTGTCGTCAGATTTGCTGCCGTCAGTATAAATCTTGACTGTTTCTTGAGAGTCACAATCAAAACTTATACTGACGTCATCCTGCTGATAAGTAAGATCGATTTCAGGTGGTTTCCTGAACGCCGGATGCAGCATGTCAGCTGGTTTGACTGGGTATTCTAGTTCAACGTCGTCAGGAAGAAATCGAGTTCGCCCCTCGAGTCTTGACCTCTCTATTTCGGTGCGTTCTTCTATTTTTAGATGCAGTGGTGTGAATCCCGCTAACGCGATTGCGGCATTAGCAGACACGGTTCTAAAGCCACGGATCGCCTTCACTGCAAATCCACGTTGGAAAGATCGGAGTGCGTTCTGTACGCATTGGAATCGGGCAGCAGTTCCCCAAATGCCCGCAGCATAGGTCACTATAGGCTCGATGACATATTTATATATGGTGATGATGTTTTCGGAACTGATCCCCCAAGTGGGTCGTACGAAGAGACATAGTTTGTTGTATACTTTCAAAGCTCTATTGATAGCAAAATGAGCATGTTGAATGAATTTGAGTTTTGAGTCGATTACAACGCCTAAAATCTTTATCCGGTCCACAAACTGAAGAGGAACACCCTCCATTGCTATTGTTGCCTTTTTAGCCGCAGGTGAGAAAGCGATCATTTGCGTTTTAGTTGGTCCAAAACTCAGCTTGACCTTATGGCCCCAGTCAGCAACACTCCGGAGAGCTGTCGCAACGGTGTGCTGGAGGGTTGCCACATCACGGGCACCAACGATGAGCAGAACATCATCGGCGAACGCCTGGATGTGGCAGCCCTCCGGCAGTTTACTCTCTAAGAGCTCGTCGAGAATAATGTTCCAGAACATGGGACCACAGACCGAGCCTTGTATGCACCCTCTCGTCATGGTTTTAGTTTCTGTGGCATCTGAGTAGTTGAGGATAACAGAGCGATTTTTCAAATAGCTAGAAATGATTTGGTAGATGTTTCTGGGACATTTCATAGCCTGGAGCCTAGAGAGCAACGCGGGCCACCACGCATTATCAAAGGCTGCTGCGATGTCTAAGGACACTGCAACGACAAGGTTTCCATCACCTTTTAATGTTTTTACCTTGTCTATCGCGGTCTTGAGTGCCGATACAGTAGATGTCTGTTCTTTGAAGCCATATTGTTTAGTGCTGTGGCTGCCTGTCGAGTACATGTGGAAGTTAAGTCTTTTCGTAATTAGCTTTTCGAGAAGTTTGCCAAAGACGTTCAACAAACCTATGGGCCGATATGACCCAACGTCGGAGTAGTCGTCTTTGTTAGGTTTGGGAAGCGTCTTGACAAATGCTACTTTCCAAGCCTTGGGAAAATAAGAATTCGACAGACATCTATTCATAATTCCGGTCAGCACATCAGGATAGCGTTGTCCGAATTTATGACAGATGTCTGCCGTCAGGTTGTCTGGGCCTGGTGCACGACTCGAATTCATTGCCTTAAGGCATTCAAGGACTTCAGTTTCTGTGAATGGTGGCTCGTCTGCAGTGTCCGGGATGGTAGTGGATTTGACTCTTATTTGTGCCTGTGCCTCCGACACGTCCGGCGTGTCATCGGGGTAGAACCTTTGAAGCAGCGCCGACGCCGTTTCACGGCTGGAGCGTGTATGTCTGTTGCCGAGACGTAGCGTCGCTGGAGGTTGAGGTTGCGGTCCGCTTTTGAGTAGCCTATTAGTCAGAGACCATACATCCTCCTTGCCTTGCCGAGTGCAAAATGTCCTGAAGTTATCGGTAGATTCTTTGTTCAGGGCCTCCACATACTTCTTTTTCAGAGCATCTCTTTTTACAATGACTTCATCTAATGGTTGGTTTTTATGTTTCAGATCGCGAATTCGGTGATGAAGACGGATGACGCCTTTCTTCAGATCTTCCAGTTCATCATTCCACCAAGGATTTTTCAACTGAGGTGCACGCTTTGACGGTAATGTATCATTGCATGTTATTTTTATAGTGTTAGTTATTTCATTTACGTATGTCTCTAACTCCTCGTTGCTCATTTCAGATATGTTGGCTGTGTGAAGATTTTTATTTTGCATGTTAATTTCTAATTTAGTTTTAAAATAATCCCAGTTTACTTTTTTAGTGTTATATTTATAAGTTGATTGATTCTTATTTTTGTGTAAATGTTTTTTAGTGAATAAAAGGTGAAAATCAATTGCATTGTGTTCTGAAGTTGTAGTGACGTTATCATTGACACGCCAATTTTCAATTTTTGCTCCGATGTTTTCAGAGACTAGAGTGAGATCGATGATGGAAGACCTGACAACTCCGTGGGTGACCGTTTCGAAGGTTGGCGTGGTGCCAATATTGCAGACTCTAAGGTCATTTGCAGTGATTAGACTGACGACATCTCTTCCTCTCCTGTTGACTCTATCCGAGCCCCACAACGGATGCCATCCGTTGAAGTCGCCCCCAACGACATGGTAAGAGCCTTTGTTAGTTTGTAAGAAGTTTTCAATGCGATTAAGTGTGCTAATTACATCTGTTTCAGGTTCAACATAAGCCGAGGACAGGTAGAGACGTCTACCCGATAAAGTCAGCTGGACCACACAGAGATTGGGACTTGAGTGCTGCGCCACACCGAGGGAAGCGCCCAGGCCACTTCTCAGGTAAATACATGCCTTGGTCCTTTCATTACCAGGGAACTGGTAAATAAGGAGGCCGGGTGAGCTCTTGACCGTGTTGTTTTTGCCCACGTAGGGCTCCGATACCAACGCGATATCGTAAGTGTTTTTGCAGAAATACTCTACAAACTCGTGATGGGCATTATAGCCCCTGCCTAAATTGATTTGAAGGATTTTGAGATGACTATGAGCGACTTGATTGGTATGATTTTGAGAATTATAATCCATAGTCGATCCTCATAACGATTTTGTTAATCATTGTCTTGCGAATGGGGCAGTTATACGACGTGGCGCCATGGTCGACTCTCTTGCTGGAGCCATATTTTCGGTTTTGCTCAGTGCAGTTGTAGCAGGCCGGAGCCTTCTTCTCCTTGTGAGCACATTTGGAGTAGCTGTGGTCGATGCCTCCACAGTGGGAGCAAGCCGTCTGCTCGCTTGTGCACCTCTTCTGGGTATGCCCATACTGAAGGCATTTGTAACATTGGAGCAGAGGGACAAACTCCTCGACGTGGACACGCTGATGGTCCACGCTGACGGTGGACATTTGCAGCATCTTATGCCAGATGGATGGCGTGACCATCAGTACTGCGTTGTACAGTTTGGGGTTTCTGTTCCTACGCTGAAACTTGAGGACGATATCATTGTCGCCAACCGACAATGATTTGATGGATTCATTTTGTTGTTTTATAATCTCCACGAGATCATTGACAGGTGTATCTGAGTAGATTCCTTTCAGTTCAACCATCGGTCGTAGGCGCTTGGCGGGCTCGGCCATTACCTGACTTTGAGACTCGGAGAGGCGATTCAGAGTGTCAGCTTGTTGTTCCGCGCAGTCGAACTCGACTCTAATTTTGTTGTTTGAGATATGTTGTATTTTTGCAGGGGCATAGTTGGAGTTTCTGTAAGTGATGCTTTTGCGCCAAGCCTGAAGCATCTCTTCCTTGGTGTTTAGAGTTTCCTTTGCGGTGACGATCAAGGCTGGCTTGCTTACAGGTCGCTCCACGGGCTTCGGTGGCGAGACTTTGGTGATGTTAGCGTAAGACATTTTTGGGGCAGCTGGAGTCAACTTTCCGCTGAGTGCCTTGCCAATTTCCTCCTTGATGGCCTTACCTATCTCATCTCGGATACTCGAGATATCAGCGCTCGGCTCTGTTAGGGGGCGATCAACTACCGACTGGTAAGAAGAAGATATTGTCCTGGTGGAATCCATAATGGACTTTGCCAGTTCCAATATCCTCTTCTTACTTATGCTCGTTACGCTCTTACCCTCAGTGATAGTCGCAATAATCGAGGCAGCATCACTGAGGATACAAGCGACGGCCTCGGGGACACCCTGAGGCTGAACGGGGCTAGAGAAAGCGTCCCTAAAATCTTCCGAGTCCGAGTTACAGTTCCTAGAAGCAGCCTCAATGGCCGCCACGGTCGATGCAGGTATTGCAGAGGCCATATTACGGCAAAAGAACTATAAAGAAAAATGATTTTTATTTATAATTATTTTTCCCCAAAAATTTCCTATACAAAATTGACCAAGTCTATATACCCAATGGAACAAAGGGTGGGTGGGCGGGCGATTTTTTGCGTTTTTTCGTCTCTAATTTGATTTTTTCTGTTGCAGGTACACGCGGGGACGACGGGCGATGCTGTTCCAGCTGCTGGAGGTGCTGGGAACGACCAGTTTTCAGGGAAAATTTGTAAAATTCGTTATTTTCTTACGAAAATTGTGAAAAATCACTCTTTTTCCCCGAAAAATGGTGTTTTTCCTGCGAAATGGACACTGGGACCACGGATACACACCGCAACCACACACATGCACACAGAACTATCGTATCAGAGACGAAATTCGCCGGAATTACTGATAAAAACTTAATAAAAAGGAATTTAAATTTTGAAAAATTGCAACAAAATACTATTAAAAACTCTGTAAATATTGAGAAACGGAGGCAATATAATTAATTATTAAGGCAGGGGATGTTTTTGTACTGCGAATGGTGTCTTAAACACGAATATTTGGAAAATTATTTTTCTCAGAATTTAATCGGTTAGGTTAGGTTAGGTTAGGTTAGGTTAGGTTAGGTTAGGTTAGGTTAGGTTAGGTTAGGTTAGGTTAGGTTAGGTTAGGTTAGGTTAGGTTAGGTTAGGTTAGGTTAGGTTAGGTTAGGTTAGGTTAGGTTAGGTTAGGTTAGGTTAGGTTAGGTTAGGTTAGGTTAGGTTAGGTTAGGTTAGGTTAGGTTAGGTTAGGTTAGGTTAGGTTAGGTTAGGTTAGGTTAGGTTAGGTTAGGTTAGGTTAGGTTAGGTTAGGTTAGGTTAGGTTAGGTTAGGTTAGGTTAGGTTAGGTTAGGTTAGGTTAGGTTAGGTTAGGTTAGGTTAGGTTAGGTTAGGTTAGGTTAGGTTAGGTTAGGTTAGGTTAGGTTAGGTTAGGTTAGGTTAGGTTAGGTTAGGTTAGGTTAGGTTAGGTTAGGTTAGGTTAGGTTAGGTTAGGTTAGGTTAGGTTAGGTTAGGTTAGGTTAGGTTAGGTTAGGTTAGGTTAGGTTAGGTTAGGTTAGGTTAGGTTAGGTTAGGTTAGGTTAGGTTAGGTTAGGTTAGGTTAGGTTAGGTTAGGTTAGGTTAGGTTAGGTTAGGTTAGGTTAGGTTAGGTTAGGTTAGGTTAGGTTAGGTTAGGTTAGGTTAGGTTAGGTTAGGTTAGGTTAGGTTAGGTTAGGTTAGGTTAGGTTAGGTTAGGTTAGGTTAGGTTAGGTTAGGTTAGGTTAGGTTAGGTTAGGTTAGGTTAGGTTAGGTTAGGTTAGGTTAGGTTAGGTTAGGTTAGGTTAGGTTAGGTTAGGTTAGGTTAGGTTAGGTTAGGTTAGGTTAGGTTAGGTTAGGTTAGGTTAGGTTAGGTTAGGTTAGGTTAGGTTAGGTTAGGTTAGGTTAGGTTAGGTTAGGTTAGGTTAGGTTAGGTTAGGTTAGGTTAGGTTAGGTTAGGTTAGGTTAGGTTAGGTTAGGTTAGGTTAGGTTAGGTTAGGTTAGGTTAGGTTAGGTTAGGTTAGGTTAGGTTAGGTTAGGTTAGGTTAGGTTAGGTTAGGTTAGGTTAGGTTAGGTTAGGTTAGGTTAGGTTAGGTTAGGTTAGGTTAGGTTAGGTTAGGTTAGGTTAGGTTAGGTTAGGTTAGGTTAGGTTAGGTTAGGTTAGGTTAGGTTAGGTTAGGTTAGGTTAGGTTAGGTTAGGTTAGGTTAGGTTAGGTTAGGTTAGGTTAGGTTAGGTTAGGTTAGGTTAGGTTAGGTTAGGTTAGGTTAGGTTAGGTTAGGTTAGGTTAGGTTAGGTTAGGTTAGGTTAGGTTAGGTTAGGTTAGGTTAGGTTAGGTTAGGTTAGGTTAGGTTAGGTTAGGTTAGGTTAGGTTAGGTTAGGTTAGGTTAGGTTAGGTTAGGTTAGGTTAGGTTAGGTTAGGTTAGGTTAGGTTAGGTTAGGTTAGGTTAGGTTAGGTTAGGTTAGGTTAGGTTAGGTTAGGTTAGGTTAGGTTAGGTTAGGTTAGGTTAGGTTAGGTTAGGTTAGGTTAGGTTAGGTTAGGTTAGGTTAGGTTAGGTTAGGTTAGGTTAGGTTAGGTTAGGTTAGGTTAGGTTAGGTTAGGTTAGGTTAGGTTAGGTTAGGTTAGGTTAGGTTAGGTTAGGTTAGGTTAGGTTAGGTTAGGTTAGGTTAGGTTAGGTTAGGTTAGGTTAGGTTAGGTTAGGTTAGGTTAGGTTAGGTTAGGTTAGGTTAGGTTAGGTTAGGTTAGGTTAGGTTAGGTTAGGTTAGGTTAGGTTAGGTTAGGTTAGGTTAGGTTAGGTTAGGTTAGGTTAGGTTAGGTTAGGTTAGGTTAGGTTAGGTTAGGTTAGGTTAGGTTAGGTTAGGTTAGGTTAGGTTAGGTTAGGTTAGGTTAGGTTAGGTTAGGTTAGGTTAGGTTAGGTTAGGTTAGGTTAGGTTAGGTTAGGTTAGGTTAGGTTAGGTTAGGTTAGGTTAGGTTAGGTTAGGTTAGGTTAGGTTAGGTTAGGTTAGGTTAGGTTAGGTTAGGTTAGGTTAGGTTAGGTTAGGTTAGGTTAGGTTAGGTTAGGTTAGGTTAGGTTAGGTTAGGTTAGGTTAGGTTAGGTTAGGTTAGGTTAGGTTAGGTTAGGTTAGGTTAGGTTAGGTTAGGTTAGGTTAGGTTAGGTTAGGTTAGGTTAGGTTAGGTTAGGTTAGGTTAGGTTAGGTTAGGTTAGGTTAGGTTAGGTTAGGTTAGGTTAGGTTAGGTTAGGTTAGGTTAGGTTAGGTTAGGTTAGGTTAGGTTAGGTTAGGTTAGGTTAGGTTAGGTTAGGTTAGGTTAGGTTAGGTTAGGTTAGGTTAGGTTAGGTTAGGTTAGGTTAGGTTAGGTTAGGTTAGGTTAGGTTAGGTTAGGTTAGGTTAGGTTAGGTTAGGTTAGGTTAGGTTAGGTTAGGTTAGGTTAGGTTAGGTTAGGTTAGGTTAGGTTAGGTTAGGTTAGGTTAGGTTAGGTTAGGTTAGGTTAGGTTAGGTTAGGTTAGGTTAGGTTAGGTTAGGTTAGGTTAGGTTAGGTTAGGTTAGGTTAGGTTAGGTTAGGTTAGGTTAGGTTAGGTTAGGTTAGGTTAGGTTAGGTTAGGTTAGGTTAGGTTAGGTTAGGTTAGGTTAGGTTAGGTTAGGTTAGGTTAGGTTAGGTTAGGTTAGGTTAGGTTAGGTTAGGTTAGGTTAGGTTAGGTTAGGTTAGGTTAGGTTAGGTTAGGTTAGGTTAGGTTAGGTTAGGTTAGGTTAGGTTAGGTTAGGTTAGGTTAGGTTAGGTTAGGTTAGGTTAGGTTAGGTTAGGTTAGGTTAGGTTAGGTTAGGTTAGGTTAGGTTAGGTTAGGTTAGGTTAGGTTAGGTTAGGTTAGGTTAGGTTAGGTTAGGTTAGGTTAGGTTAGGTTAGGTTAGGTTAGGTTAGGTTAGGTTAGGTTAGGTTAGGTTAGGTTAGGTTAGGTTAGGTTAGGTTAGGTTAGGTTAGGTTAGGTTAGGTTAGGTTAGGTTAGGTTAGGTTAGGTTAGGTTAGGTTAGGTTAGGTTAGGTTAGGTTAGGTTAGGTTAGGTTAGGTTAGGTTAGGTTAGGTTAGGTTAGGTTAGGTTAGGTTAGGTTAGGTTAGGTTAGGTTAGGTTAGGTTAGGTTAGGTTAGGTTAGGTTAGGTTAGGTTAGGTTAGGTTAGGTTAGGTTAGGTTAGGTTAGGTTAGGTTAGGTTAGGTTAGGTTAGGTTAGGTTAGGTTAGGTTAGGTTAGGTTAGGTTAGGTTAGGTTAGGTTAGGTTAGGTTAGGTTAGGTTAGGTTAGGTTAGGTTAGGTTAGGTTAGGTTAGGTTAGGTTAGGTTAGGTTAGGTTAGGTTAGGTTAGGTTAGGTTAGGTTAGGTTAGGTTAGGTTAGGTTAGGTTAGGTTAGGTTAGGTTAGGTTAGGTTAGGTTAGGTTAGGTTAGGTTAGGTTAGGTTAGGTTAGGTTAGGTTAGGTTAGGTTAGGTTAGGTTAGGTTAGGTTAGGTTAGGTTAGGTTAGGTTAGGTTAGGTTAGGTTAGGTTAGGTTAGGTTAGGTTAGGTTAGGTTAGGTTAGGTTAGGTTAGGTTAGGTTAGGTTAGGTTAGGTTAGGTTAGGTTAGGTTAGGTTAGGTTAGGTTAGGTTAGGTTAGGTTAGGTTAGGTTAGGTTAGGTTAGGTTAGGTTAGGTTAGGTTAGGTTAGGTTAGGTTAGGTTAGGTTAGGTTAGGTTAGGTTAGGTTAGGTTAGGTTAGGTTAGGTTAGGTTAGGTTAGGTTAGGTTAGGTTAGGTTAGGTTAGGTTAGGTTAGGTTAGGTTAGGTTAGGTTAGGTTAGGTTAGGTTAGGTTAGGTTAGGTTAGGTTAGGTTAGGTTAGGTTAGGTTAGGTTAGGTTAGGTTAGGTTAGGTTAGGTTAGGTTAGGTTAGGTTAGGTTAGGTTAGGTTAGGTTAGGTTAGGTTAGGTTAGGTTAGGTTAGGTTAGGTTAGGTTAGGTTAGGTTAGGTTAGGTTAGGTTAGGTTAGGTTAGGTTAGGTTAGGTTAGGTTAGGTTAGGTTAGGTTAGGTTAGGTTAGGTTAGGTTAGGTTAGGTTAGGTTAGGTTAGGTTAGGTTAGGTTAGGTTAGGTTAGGTTAGGTTAGGTTAGGTTAGGTTAGGTTAGGTTAGGTTAGGTTAGGTTAGGTTAGGTTAGGTTAGGTTAGGTTAGGTTAGGTTAGGTTAGGTTAGGTTAGGTTAGGTTAGGTTAGGTTAGGTTAGGTTAGGTTAGGTTAGGTTAGGTTAGGTTAGGTTAGGTTAGGTTAGGTTAGGTTAGGTTAGGTTAGGTTAGGTTAGGTTAGGTTAGGTTAGGTTAGGTTAGGTTAGGTTAGGTTAGGTTAGGTTAGGTTAGGTTAGGTTAGGTTAGGTTAGGTTAGGTTAGGTTAGGTTAGGTTAGGTTAGGTTAGGTTAGGTTAGGTTAGGTTAGGTTAGGTTAGGTTAGGTTAGGTTAGGTTAGGTTAGGTTAGGTTAGGTTAGGTTAGGTTAGGTTAGGTTAGGTTAGGTTAGGTTAGGTTAGGTTAGGTTAGGTTAGGTTAGGTTAGGTTAGGTTAGGTTAGGTTAGGTTAGGTTAGGTTAGGTTAGGTTAGGTTAGGTTAGGTTAGGTTAGGTTAGGTTAGGTTAGGTTAGGTTAGGTTAGGTTAGGTTAGGTTAGGTTAGGTTAGGTTAGGTTAGGTTAGGTTAGGTTAGGTTAGGTTAGGTTAGGTTAGGTTAGGTTAGGTTAGGTTAGGTTAGGTTAGGTTAGGTTAGGTTAGGTTAGGTTAGGTTAGGTTAGGTTAGGTTAGGTTAGGTTAGGTTAGGTTAGGTTAGGTTAGGTTAGGTTAGGTTAGGTTAGGTTAGGTTAGGTTAGGTTAGGTTAGGTTAGGTTAGGTTAGGTTAGGTTAGGTTAGGTTAGGTTAGGTTAGGTTAGGTTAGGTTAGGTTAGGTTAGGTTAGGTTAGGTTAGGTTAGGTTAGGTTAGGTTAGGTTAGGTTAGGTTAGGTTAGGTTAGGTTAGGTTAGGTTAGGTTAGGTTAGGTTAGGTTAGGTTAGGTTAGGTTAGGTTAGGTTAGGTTAGGTTAGGTTAGGTTAGGTTAGGTTAGGTTAGGTTAGGTTAGGTTAGGTTAGGTTAGGTTAGGTTAGGTTAGGTTAGGTTAGGTTAGGTTAGGTTAGGTTAGGTTAGGTTAGGTTAGGTTAGGTTAGGTTAGGTTAGGTTAGGTTAGGTTAGGTTAGGTTAGGTTAGGTTAGGTTAGGTTAGGTTAGGTTAGGTTAGGTTAGGTTAGGTTAGGTTAGGTTAGGTTAGGTTAGGTTAGGTTAGGTTAGGTTAGGTTAGGTTAGGTTAGGTTAGGTTAGGTTAGGTTAGGTTAGGTTAGGTTAGGTTAGGTTAGGTTAGGTTAGGTTAGGTTAGGTTAGGTTAGGTTAGGTTAGGTTAGGTTAGGTTAGGTTAGGTTAGGTTAGGTTAGGTTAGGTTAGGTTAGGTTAGGTTAGGTTAGGTTAGGTTAGGTTAGGTTAGGTTAGGTTAGGTTAGGTTAGGTTAGGTTAGGTTAGGTTAGGTTAGGTTAGGTTAGGTTAGGTTAGGTTAGGTTAGGTTAGGTTAGGTTAGGTTAGGTTAGGTTAGGTTAGGTTAGGTTAGGTTAGGTTAGGTTAGGTTAGGTTAGGTTAGGTTAGGTTAGGTTAGGTTAGGTTAGGTTAGGTTAGGTTAGGTTAGGTTAGGTTAGGTTAGGTTAGGTTAGGTTAGGTTAGGTTAGGTTAGGTTAGGTTAGGTTAGGTTAGGTTAGGTTAGGTTAGGTTAGGTTAGGTTAGGTTAGGTTAGGTTAGGTTAGGTTAGGTTAGGTTAGGTTAGGTTAGGTTAGGTTAGGTTAGGTTAGGTTAGGTTAGGTTAGGTTAGGTTAGGTTAGGTTAGGTTAGGTTAGGTTAGGTTAGGTTAGGTTAGGTTAGGTTAGGTTAGGTTAGGTTAGGTTAGGTTAGGTTAGGTTAGGTTAGGTTAGGTTAGGTTAGGTTAGGTTAGGTTAGGTTAGGTTAGGTTAGGTTAGGTTAGGTTAGGTTAGGTTAGGTTAGGTTAGGTTAGGTTAGGTTAGGTTAGGTTAGGTTAGGTTAGGTTAGGTTAGGTTAGGTTAGGTTAGGTTAGGTTAGGTTAGGTTAGGTTAGGTTAGGTTAGGTTAGGTTAGGTTAGGTTAGGTTAGGTTAGGTTAGGTTAGGTTAGGTTAGGTTAGGTTAGGTTAGGTTAGGTTAGGTTAGGTTAGGTTAGGTTAGGTTAGGTTAGGTTAGGTTAGGTTAGGTTAGGTTAGGTTAGGTTAGGTTAGGTTAGGTTAGGTTAGGTTAGGTTAGGTTAGGTTAGGTTAGGTTAGGTTAGGTTAGGTTAGGTTAGGTTAGGTTAGGTTAGGTTAGGTTAGGTTAGGTTAGGTTAGGTTAGGTTAGGTTAGGTTAGGTTAGGTTAGGTTAGGTTAGGTTAGGTTAGGTTAGGTTAGGTTAGGTTAGGTTAGGTTAGGTTAGGTTAGGTTAGGTTAGGTTAGGTTAGGTTAGGTTAGGTTAGGTTAGGTTAGGTTAGGTTAGGTTAGGTTAGGTTAGGTTAGGTTAGGTTAGGTTAGGTTAGGTTAGGTTAGGTTAGGTTAGGTTAGGTTAGGTTAGGTTAGGTTAGGTTAGGTTAGGTTAGGTTAGGTTAGGTTAGGTTAGGTTAGGTTAGGTTAGGTTAGGTTAGGTTAGGTTAGGTTAGGTTAGGTTAGGTTAGGTTAGGTTAGGTTAGGTTAGGTTAGGTTAGGTTAGGTTAGGTTAGGTTAGGTTAGGTTAGGTTAGGTTAGGTTAGGTTAGGTTAGGTTAGGTTAGGTTAGGTTAGGTTAGGTTAGGTTAGGTTAGGTTAGGTTAGGTTAGGTTAGGTTAGGTTAGGTTAGGTTAGGTTAGGTTAGGTTAGGTTAGGTTAGGTTAGGTTAGGTTAGGTTAGGTTAGGTTAGGTTAGGTTAGGTTAGGTTAGGTTAGGTTAGGTTAGGTTAGGTTAGGTTAGGTTAGGTTAGGTTAGGTTAGGTTAGGTTAGGTTAGGTTAGGTTAGGTTAGGTTAGGTTAGGTTAGGTTAGGTTAGGTTAGGTTAGGTTAGGTTAGGTTAGGTTAGGTTAGGTTAGGTTAGGTTAGGTTAGGTTAGGTTAGGTTAGGTTAGGTTAGGTTAGGTTAGGTTAGGTTAGGTTAGGTTAGGTTAGGTTAGGTTAGGTTAGGTTAGGTTAGGTTAGGTTAGGTTAGGTTAGGTTAGGTTAGGTTAGGTTAGGTTAGGTTAGGTTAGGTTAGGTTAGGTTAGGTTAGGTTAGGTTAGGTTAGGTTAGGTTAGGTTAGGTTAGGTTAGGTTAGGTTAGGTTAGGTTAGGTTAGGTTAGGTTAGGTTAGGTTAGGTTAGGTTAGGTTAGGTTAGGTTAGGTTAGGTTAGGTTAGGTTAGGTTAGGTTAGGTTAGGTTAGGTTAGGTTAGGTTAGGTTAGGTTAGGTTAGGTTAGGTTAGGTTAGGTTAGGTTAGGTTAGGTTAGGTTAGGTTAGGTTAGGTTAGGTTAGGTTAGGTTAGGTTAGGTTAGGTTAGGTTAGGTTAGGTTAGGTTAGGTTAGGTTAGGTTAGGTTAGGTTAGGTTAGGTTAGGTTAGGTTAGGTTAGGTTAGGTTAGGTTAGGTTAGGTTAGGTTAGGTTAGGTTAGGTTAGGTTAGGTTAGGTTAGGTTAGGTTAGGTTAGGTTAGGTTAGGTTAGGTTAGGTTAGGTTAGGTTAGGTTAGGTTAGGTTAGGTTAGGTTAGGTTAGGTTAGGTTAGGTTAGGTTAGGTTAGGTTAGGTTAGGTTAGGTTAGGTTAGGTTAGGTTAGGTTAGGTTAGGTTAGGTTAGGTTAGGTTAGGTTAGGTTAGGTTAGGTTAGGTTAGGTTAGGTTAGGTTAGGTTAGGTTAGGTTAGGTTAGGTTAGGTTAGGTTAGGTTAGGTTAGGTTAGGTTAGGTTAGGTTAGGTTAGGTTAGGTTAGGTTAGGTTAGGTTAGGTTAGGTTAGGTTAGGTTAGGTTAGGTTAGGTTAGGTTAGGTTAGGTTAGGTTAGGTTAGGTTAGGTTAGGTTAGGTTAGGTTAGGTTAGGTTAGGTTAGGTTAGGTTAGGTTAGGTTAGGTTAGGTTAGGTTAGGTTAGGTTAGGTTAGGTTAGGTTAGGTTAGGTTAGGTTAGGTTAGGTTAGGTTAGGTTAGGTTAGGTTAGGTTAGGTTAGGTTAGGTTAGGTTAGGTTAGGTTAGGTTAGGTTAGGTTAGGTTAGGTTAGGTTAGGTTAGGTTAGGTTAGGTTAGGTTAGGTTAGGTTAGGTTAGGTTAGGTTAGGTTAGGTTAGGTTAGGTTAGGTTAGGTTAGGTTAGGTTAGGTTAGGTTAGGTTAGGTTAGGTTAGGTTAGGTTAGGTTAGGTTAGGTTAGGTTAGGTTAGGTTAGGTTAGGTTAGGTTAGGTTAGGTTAGGTTAGGTTAGGTTAGGTTAGGTTAGGTTAGGTTAGGTTAGGTTAGGTTAGGTTAGGTTAGGTTAGGTTAGGTTAGGTTAGGTTAGGTTAGGTTAGGTTAGGTTAGGTTAGGTTAGGTTAGGTTAGGTTAGGTTAGGTTAGGTTAGGTTAGGTTAGGTTAGGTTAGGTTAGGTTAGGTTAGGTTAGGTTAGGTTAGGTTAGGTTAGGTTAGGTTAGGTTAGGTTAGGTTAGGTTAGGTTAGGTTAGGTTAGGTTAGGTTAGGTTAGGTTAGGTTAGGTTAGGTTAGGTTAGGTTAGGTTAGGTTAGGTTAGGTTAGGTTAGGTTAGGTTAGGTTAGGTTAGGTTAGGTTAGGTTAGGTTAGGTTAGGTTAGGTTAGGTTAGGTTAGGTTAGGTTAGGTTAGGTTAGGTTAGGTTAGGTTAGGTTAGGTTAGGTTAGGTTAGGTTAGGTTAGGTTAGGTTAGGTTAGGTTAGGTTAGGTTAGGTTAGGTTAGGTTAGGTTAGGTTAGGTTAGGTTAGGTTAGGTTAGGTTAGGTTAGGTTAGGTTAGGTTAGGTTAGGTTAGGTTAGGTTAGGTTAGGTTAGGTTAGGTTAGGTTAGGTTAGGTTAGGTTAGGTTAGGTTAGGTTAGGTTAGGTTAGGTTAGGTTAGGTTAGGTTAGGTTAGGTTAGGTTAGGTTAGGTTAGGTTAGGTTAGGTTAGGTTAGGTTAGGTTAGGTTAGGTTAGGTTAGGTTAGGTTAGGTTAGGTTAGGTTAGGTTAGGTTAGGTTAGGTTAGGTTAGGTTAGGTTAGGTTAGGTTAGGTTAGGTTAGGTTAGGTTAGGTTAGGTTAGGTAGGTTAGGTTAGGTTAGGTTAGGTTAGGTTAGGTTAGGTTAGGTTAGGTTAGGTTAGGTTAGGTTAGGTTAGGTTAGGTTAGGTTAGGTTAGGTTAGGTTAGGTTAGGTTAGGTTAGGTTAGGTTAGGTTAGGTTAGGTTAGGTTAGGTTAGGTTAGGTTAGGTTAGGTTAGGTTAGGTTAGGTTAGGTTAGGTTAGGTTAGGTTAGGTTAGGTTAGGTTAGGTTAGGTTAGGTTAGGTTAGGTTAGGTTAGGTTAGGTTAGGTTAGGTTAGGTTAGGTTAGGTTAGGTTAGGTTAGGTTAGGTTAGGTTAGGTTAGGTTAGGTTAGGTTAGGTTAGGTTAGGTTAGGTTAGGTTAGGTTAGGTTAGGTTAGGTTAGGTTAGGTTAGGTTAGGTTAGGTTAGGTTAGGTTAGGTTAGGTTAGGTTAGGTTAGGTTAGGTTAGGTTAGGTTAGGTTAGGTTAGGTTAGGTTAGGTTAGGTTAGGTTAGGTTAGGTTAGGTTAGGTTAGGTTAGGTTAGGTTAGGTTAGGTTAGGTTAGGTTAGGTTAGGTTAGGTTAGGTTAGGTTAGGTTAGGTTAGGTTAGGTTAGGTTAGGTTAGGTTAGGTTAGGTTAGGTTAGGTTAGGTTAGGTTAGGTTAGGTTAGGTTAGGTTAGGTTAGGTTAGGTTAGGTTAGGTTAGGTTAGGTTAGGTTAGGTTAGGTTAGGTTAGGTTAGGTTAGGTTAGGTTAGGTTAGGTTAGGTTAGGTTAGGTTAGGTTAGGTTAGGTTAGGTTAGGTTAGGTTAGGTTAGGTTAGGTTAGGTTAGGTTAGGTTAGGTTAGGTTAGGTTAGGTTAGGTTAGGTTAGGTTAGGTTAGGTTAGGTTAGGTTAGGTTAGGTTAGGTTAGGTTAGGTTAGGTTAGGTTAGGTTAGGTTAGGTTAGGTTAGGTTAGGTTAGGTTAGGTTAGGTTAGGTTAGGTTAGGTTAGGTTAGGTTAGGTTAGGTTAGGTTAGGTTAGGTTAGGTTAGGTTAGGTTAGGTTAGGTTAGGTTAGGTTAGGTTAGGTTAGGTTAGGTTAGGTTAGGTTAGGTTAGGTTAGGTTAGGTTAGGTTAGGTTAGGTTAGGTTAGGTTAGGTTAGGTTAGGTTAGGTTAGGTTAGGTTAGGTTAGGTTAGGTTAGGTTAGGTTAGGTTAGGTTAGGTTAGGTTAGGTTAGGTTAGGTTAGGTTAGGTTAGGTTAGGTTAGGTTAGGTTAGGTTAGGTTAGGTTAGGTTAGGTTAGGTTAGGTTAGGTTAGGTTAGGTTAGGTTAGGTTAGGTTAGGTTAGGTTAGGTTAGGTTAGGTTAGGTTAGGTTAGGTTAGGTTAGGTTAGGTTAGGTTAGGTTAGGTTAGGTTAGGTTAGGTTAGGTTAGGTTAGGTTAGGTTAGGTTAGGTTAGGTTAGGTTAGGTTAGGTTAGGTTAGGTTAGGTTAGGTTAGGTTAGGTTAGGTTAGGTTAGGTTAGGTTAGGTTAGGTTAGGTTAGGTTAGGTTAGGTTAGGTTAGGTTAGGTTAGGTTAGGTTAGGTTAGGTTAGGTTAGGTTAGGTTAGGTTAGGTTAGGTTAGGTTAGGTTAGGTTAGGTTAGGTTAGGTTAGGTTAGGTTAGGTTAGGTTAGGTTAGGTTAGGTTAGGTTAGGTTAGGTTAGGTTAGGTTAGGTTAGGTTAGGTTAGGTTAGGTTAGGTTAGGTTAGGTTAGGTTAGGTTAGGTTAGGTTAGGTTAGGTTAGGTTAGGTTAGGTTAGGTTAGGTTAGGTTAGGTTAGGTTAGGTTAGGTTAGGTTAGGTTAGGTTAGGTTAGGTTAGGTTAGGTTAGGTTAGGTTAGGTTAGGTTAGGTTAGGTTAGGTTAGGTTAGGTTAGGTTAGGTTAGGTTAGGTTAGGTTAGGTTAGGTTAGGTTAGGTTAGGTTAGGTTAGGTTAGGTTAGGTTAGGTTAGGTTAGGTTAGGTTAGGTTAGGTTAGGTTAGGTTAGGTTAGGTTAGGTTAGGTTAGGTTAGGTTAGGTTAGGTTAGGTTAGGTTAGGTTAGGTTAGGTTAGGTTAGGTTAGGTTAGGTTAGGTTAGGTTAGGTTAGGTTAGGTTAGGTTAGGTTAGGTTAGGTTAGGTTAGGTTAGGTTAGGTTAGGTTAGGTTAGGTTAGGTTAGGTTAGGTTAGGTTAGGTTAGGTTAGGTTAGGTTAGGTTAGGTTAGGTTAGGTTAGGTTAGGTTAGGTTAGGTTAGGTTAGGTTAGGTTAGGTTAGGTTAGGTTAGGTTAGGTTAGGTTAGGTTAGGTTAGGTTAGGTTAGGTTAGGTTAGGTTAGGTTAGGTTAGGTTAGGTTAGGTTAGGTTAGGTTAGGTTAGGTTAGGTTAGGTTAGGTTAGGTTAGGTTAGGTTAGGTTAGGTTAGGTTAGGTTAGGTTAGGTTAGGTTAGGTTAGGTTAGGTTAGGTTAGGTTAGGTTAGGTTAGGTTAGGTTAGGTTAGGTTAGGTTAGGTTAGGTTAGGTTAGGTTAGGTTAGGTTAGGTTAGGTTAGGTTAGGTTAGGTTAGGTTAGGTTAGGTTAGGTTAGGTTAGGTTAGGTTAGGTTAGGTTAGGTTAGGTTAGGTTAGGTTAGGTTAGGTTAGGTTAGGTTAGGTTAGGTTAGGTTAGGTTAGGTTAGGTTAGGTTAGGTTAGGTTAGGTTAGGTTAGGTTAGGTTAGGTTAGGTTAGGTTAGGTTAGGTTAGGTTAGGTTAGGTTAGGTTAGGTTAGGTTAGGTTAGGTTAGGTTAGGTTAGGTTAGGTTAGGTTAGGTTAGGTTAGGTTAGGTTAGGTTAGGTTAGGTTAGGTTAGGTTAGGTTAGGTTAGGTTAGGTTAGGTTAGGTTAGGTTAGGTTAGGTTAGGTTAGGTTAGGTTAGGTTAGGTTAGGTTAGGTTAGGTTAGGTTAGGTTAGGTTAGGTTAGGTTAGGTTAGGTTAGGTTAGGTTAGGTTAGGTTAGGTTAGGTTAGGTTAGGTTAGGTTAGGTTAGGTTAGGTTAGGTTAGGTTAGGTTAGGTTAGGTTAGGTTAGGTTAGGTTAGGTTAGGTTAGGTTAGGTTAGGTTAGGTTAGGTTAGGTTAGGTTAGGTTAGGTTAGGTTAGGTTAGGTTAGGTTAGGTTAGGTTAGGTTAGGTTAGGTTAGGTTAGGTTAGGTTAGGTTAGGTTAGGTTAGGTTAGGTTAGGTTAGGTTAGGTTAGGTTAGGTTAGGTTAGGTTAGGTTAGGTTAGGTTAGGTTAGGTTAGGTTAGGTTAGGTTAGGTTAGGTTAGGTTAGGTTAGGTTAGGTTAGGTTAGGTTAGGTTAGGTTAGGTTAGGTTAGGTTAGGTTAGGTTAGGTTAGGTTAGGTTAGGTTAGGTTAGGTTAGGTTAGGTTAGGTTAGGTTAGGTTAGGTTAGGTTAGGTTAGGTTAGGTTAGGTTAGGTTAGGTTAGGTTAGGTTAGGTTAGGTTAGGTTAGGTTAGGTTAGGTTAGGTTAGGTTAGGTTAGGTTAGGTTAGGTTAGGTTAGGTTAGGTTAGGTTAGGTTAGGTTAGGTTAGGTTAGGTTAGGTTAGGTTAGGTTAGGTTAGGTTAGGTTAGGTTAGGTTAGGTTAGGTTAGGTTAGGTTAGGTTAGGTTAGGTTAGGTTAGGTTAGGTTAGGTTAGGTTAGGTTAGGTTAGGTTAGGTTAGGTTAGGTTAGGTTAGGTTAGGTTAGGTTAGGTTAGGT
>OY560189.1:0-15000 GCA_961405105.1 Perizoma affinitatum
CCTAACCTAACCTAACCTAACCTAACCTAACCTAACCTAACCTAACCTAACCTAACCTAACCTAACCTAACCTAACCTAACCTAACCTAACCTAACCTAACCTAACCTAACCTAACCTAACCTAACCTAACCTAACCTAACCTAACCTAACCTAACCTAACCTAACCTAACCTAACCTAACCTAACCTAACCTAACCTAACCTAACCTAACCTAACCTAACCTAACCTAACCTAACCTAACCTAACCTAACCTAACCAAAAGTCAGATACGCGGGGGAGGAGGTAGCTCTACCAACAACTAAGGGGTGTGTCCAGGGATCTATAGGCGGCCCCACTTTTTGGAATATGCTGCTGGACCCTCTACTACATGAGTTGGAGGAACAGGGACACCATGTACAAGCCTTCGCGGACGATGTGGTCCTGATTTTCTCAGGTCAGGAAGCACTGGAGGTTCAGAGACGGGCGAATATGGCACTCGCGCATGTTCAGAAGTGGGGTGTCAGAAATAAACTAAACTTTGCGGCACACAAAACCAGTGCCATGCTGATCACAAGAAAGTTAAAACACGACACTCCACATCTGAACATGGGCGGGCAAGCCATAGATTACTCACGTGAGTTTAAGATCCTAGGGGTAACCATAGACGACAAACTCACCTTCAATACTCACGTGAGTAACGTATGCCGGAAAGTCCTGAACCTTTACAAGCAGATCTCACGCGCAGCAAAGGTCAGCTGGGGACTCGAACCGGAGATAGTTAGGACCATATATACCGCAGTAGTGGAGCCGGTGGTCCTGTATGCGGCGAGCGTCTGGGCACCTGCAACAGAAAAAGAAAAAGTTAGAAAACAACTAAATGCTGTACAGCGAGGGATAGTGCAGAGGATCCTCAAAGCATACAGAACGGTCTCTCTAAACTCGGCCCTACTACTGTCTGGGTTGCTTCCACTGGACATCAGAATCCGGGAAGCAGCTTCTCTGTACGAAGTCAAGAAAGGATATTCCCGGAGAGTAATAGGAGACCGGGAAGTGGAGAGACCGATTCCATACACCGAATCACCCCACCCTGCGAAACATCAGCAGATCGAGTTCGGCAGTATCACTGACCGGGCAGAACTTCTCCAACATGAGCCAAGCAGTACCCAGATATTCACAGACGGTAGTAAGATCGAGGGAAAGGTTGGGGCGGCAGTATCTCTGTGGGATAATGGCGCCGAAACCGCCCGCAAAAAACTCAAGCTGGAGAACTTCTGCTCGGTATACCAGGCGGAGCTTCTCGCCCTAGAACATGCCACGGTCATGGCGTGCAGATCGAAGGGAGTCCGGACTAACATCTACTCGGACTCGCGCTCGGCATTGGAGACTGTCGCGAGTGGCACATCCCTTCATCCCCTTGCAGTCCGGGTGCGTGCCAATATAGCGGAGATCACTCAAAATGGGAGAGATCTCTCACTTTATTGGATAAAAGCGCATGCGGGACTGGAAGGGAATGAACGAGCCGACACACTCGCGAAGGAAGCAGCGCTCGGACTAAAGACCAAACCAGCCTACGACTCGTGCCCGGTCTCATTCGTCAAGGGAGAAATCCGAAAGGAGTCCGTTGAGGAATGGAACCGGCGCTATCAGGAAGAGACGACGGCCGGGGTCACTAAGACCTTCTTCCCAGACGCGGTAGCAGCCTATACTACTGTACGGAAGCTTTCACTAGACTCAATTCTGGTGCAGGTGCTAACGGGGCACGGGGGGTTCTCCCAGTACTTGAATCGTTTCAAGTGCAAGGAGAGCCCGGCGTGCCCTTGCGACCCGAGCAAGGAGGAAGACGTCCTGCACATAATCACCGAGTGCCCAATATTTGGAAGAGAGCGATACGATATTGAACAAGAAATCGGAATTAGCGTTGAGCGAGGCTCCCTACATTCTATATTAAAAACAAAAGAAAGAGATAAATTATTAAACTTCTGTAAAACTATTTGTAAAAAAGTAATTAATAAAAATAAATAATATTAGTATGTTTTTTTTTTATATTATATTTATATATATTATATTTTGTATATTATATTAGAGTCAATACAAAAACAGTATAAATATTATAGTTACAAGTAGTCTATTTAGTATAAGTTAAAATTGTACAAAAAGTCACCAAACAGGTGGAAGCTTAAAATAAACTTGAAAAGTAAGAAAATAAGAATAAAAAAGTCTCCGAAAACAATATCGGAGGAACTTGTATATATTTAATTATTAAAAAAAAAAAAAAAAAAAAAAAAAAAAAAAACCTAACCTAACCTAACCTAACCTAACCTAACCTAACCTAACCTAACCTAACCTAACCTAACCTAACCTAACCTAACCTAACCTAACCTAACCTAACCTAACCTAACCTAACCTAACCTAACCTAACCTAACCTAACCTAACCTAACCTAACCTAACCTAACCTAACCTAACCTAACCTAACCTAACCTAACCTAACCTAACCTAACCTAACCTAACCTAACCTAACCTAACCTAACCTAACCTAACCTAACCTAACCTAACCTAACCTAACCTAACCTAACCTAACCTAACCTAACCTAACCTAACCTAACCTAACCTAACCTAACCTAACCTAACCTAACCTAACCTAACCTAACCTAACCTAACCTAACCTAACCTAACCTAACCTAACCTAACCTAACCTAACCTAACCTAACCTAACCTAACCTAACCTAACCTAACCTAACCTAACCTAACCTAACCTAACCTAACCTAACCTAACCTAACCTAACCTAACCTAACCTAACCTAACCTAACCTAACCTAACCTAACCTAACCTAACCTAACCTAACCTAACCTAACCTAACCTAACCTAACCTAACCTAACCTAACCTAACCTAACCTAACCTAACCTAACCTAACCTAACCTAACCTAACCTAACCTAACCTAACCTAACCTAACCTAACCTAACCTAACCTAACCTAACCTAACCTAACCTAACCTAACCTAACCTAACCTAACCTAACCTAACCTAACCTAACCTAACCTAACCTAACCTAACCTAACCTAACCTAACCTAACCTAACCTAACCTAACCTAACCTAACCTAACCTAACCTAACCTAACCTAACCTAACCTAACCTAACCTAACCTAACCTAACCTAACCTAACCTAACCTAACCTAACCTAACCTAACCTAACCTAACCTAACCTAACCTAACCTAACCTAACCTAACCTAACCTAACCTAACCTAACCTAACCTAACCTAACCTAACCTAACCTAACCTAACCTAACCTAACCTAACCTAACCTAACCTAACCTAACCTAACCTAACCTAACCTAACCTAACCTAACCTAACCTAACCTAACCTAACCTAACCTAACCTAACCTAACCTAACCTAACCTAACCTAACCTAACCTAACCTAACCTAACCTAACCTAACCTAACCTAACCTAACCTAACCTAACCTAACCTAACCTAACCTAACCTAACCTAACCTAACCTAACCTAACCTAACCTAACCTAACCTAACCTAACCTAACCTAACCTAACCTAACCTAACCTAACCTAACCTAACCTAACCTAACCTAACCTAACCTAACCTAACCTAACCTAACCTAACCTAACCTAACCTAACCTAACCTAACCTAACCTAACCTAACCTAACCTAACCTAACCTAACCTAACCTAACCTAACCTAACCTAACCTAACCTAACCTAACCTAACCTAACCTAACCTAACCTAACCTAACCTAACCTAACCTAACCTAACCTAACCTAACCTAACCTAACCTAACCTAACCTAACCTAACCTAACCTAACCTAACCTAACCTAACCTAACCTAACCTAACCTAACCTAACCTAACCTAACCTAACCTAACCTAACCTAACCTAACCTAACCTAACCTAACCTAACCTAACCTAACCTAACCTAACCTAACCTAACCTAACCTAACCTAACCTAACCAGTCGCTCTCCAGCCGCCGTCGAGAGCAGTCGATTTGCTCCGCGCTCCGCGTTAATTTATTTGGAATATTGCCCAACTTGCGGAGCTTGCTCGTTATGAGCAAGCTCCGCCACCTCTGCAAGAGTCTCTGCTTGCCGAACTCAACTTTTCGGCAAGTTGCGCCATCTAAGCAAGCATTTTTGATTGCCGAGCTTGCATAGCTTGCAGGCTTGGCCACTCCAGCAACTTTTTTTCTGCCGAGCTTGCGGAAATCTCATTTCTCCTTGCTGTACCTGCTGAAGTTGCTTCTTCTCACCCACCGTGCAAGTTCGGCCAGCCATTCTATTTGCCGAACTCTCCTGCACTGCAGACTGGGCCACCACGGCAAGTTTGGCCATACGGACAGGCTCTCCAATCTCTAATAGAAACTTCACGTTTCTAAAATTTTCTGCTTGTTCTACTGGCTGAGCTTGCTCTACTGGATCTTGTCTGCTTGCCGAACATTGCCGAGCTTGCCCTCTCAAGACTGGATTTCAGTGAATCTGTGCAATCTGTTATTCTCGGATCCACCAGTGAAAACTTCATGCAATATGTCTGACTCCCAGGCTCACTCCATCGACTGCTCTTCGACATTACCTCCATCTACTCAAGACCAAGATGAAGAATCTCCTCTACTTCAACTATTCAGGGGTGAAGAATTGAACCATTGAACCACCACGGCAAGTTTGGCCACTCAGACAATCTTTCCACACGCTGTTTGCGTGATGCTTGCTGGGCTGGCCGAGCTTGTCTTCCTTGTTCCGGATCTTTCGAAGCGCCGGAACCATCAAAACTGACCCATCAATTCTCCTAGAAGTTGCTCCAGCGGAAACGACTGTACTCTCAACGCCACCTCCACCTGCAGCTTTATCGTCAATAAATAAGTGCAATTACATCCGATCTGAAAACGGATTATGGACTATTTAATACATTAGTGTACCCAGGTATGATCTTTTTAAAATTAATCAATCACCTCCATGTTCTTCTCAGTCAGGAGCTCCCTGGGGTGGCTGGGCTTGCCCGGCAGTCTTTGGTGGCTGAGATTGTTTGTGAGGTCTTTCTCTTGCCGCTCTTGACTTGCCGGGCTTGCTTGGCTCCCTCGGGTAGCTGTTTTTCAATCGCCGGGCGGCTCTGACATGCTGGGGAACATATGGCAAGGTGTTCCCTAGTATGCTTGAGTTTGTCCAGGCAATTAAATTATTAATAACCTTCATATTATTCTCAGTTGGGAGCTCCCTGGGGTGGCTGGGCTTGCCCGGCAGTCTTTGGTGGCTGAGATTGCTTGGGGGGTCTTTCTCTTGCCGCTCTTGACTTGCCGGGCTTGCTTGGCTCCCTCGGGTAGCTGTTTTTCAATCGCCGGGCGGCTCTGGCATGCTGGGGAACATATGGCAAGGTGTTCCCGAGTTTGCTTGAGTTGCCCAGGCAATTTGTTTTGTATAACTACTCTTAAATTAATTAATAACCTTCATGTTCTTCTCAGTTGGGAGCTTCCCGGGGTGGCTGGGCTTGCCCGGCAGTCTTTGGTGGCTGAGATTGCTTGAGGGGTCTTTCTCTTGCCGCTCTTGACTTGCTTGGCTTGCCTGGCTCCCTCGGGTAGCTGTTTGCTGCTACATTTGTTTAATTTACACATTATTTTATGTACCTTATTTTGTAATTCAGATCAAATGCCTGTAAGATCTCTCCACTGACAAATAGTACATGTCCTTTTCAGTCTTTTCAGTCAGGAGCTTCCCCAGGTTGCTGGGCTTGCCCGGCAGTCTTTGGTGGCTGAGATTGCTTGTGGGGTCTTTCTCTTGCCGCTCTTGACTTGCCTGGCTTGCCTGGCTCCCTTGGGTGGCTGTTTGCTGCTACATTTGTTTATGCACCTTATTATTTTGTTGATCTCACCACTGATAAATATCGACTCACAAAAAAAAAAAAAAAAAAAAAAAAAAAAAAAAAAACTGATTGCTAATATAAAAGAGGAAAAGATTATCTCTCTTATATAATTGATTACTAATGTCTACTGTCTTTGTGCCTTTTGTAAACTACTGTAAATAATTACTTTTGAACTTCTTTTATACCGTTTTTGTGCTTACTGTATAGTATTGTAAATAGTCACTACTTAGATTAGCCACCACTATTCTATTAAGTCAGTGAGCTTGCTGAGCCATTACTGTGCTTATTGTAAATACCACGGCAAGTTTGGCCACTTAGCATATGTGATTACTAATTATCACCGTCTTTGTGCCTATTGTAAACTACTGTAAATAATTACTTTTGAACTTCTTGTATACCGTTTTTGTGCTTACTGTATAGTATTGTATATAGTCACTACTTAGATTAGCCACCATTATGCTATTAAGTCAGTGAGCTTGCTGAGCCGCTACTGTGCTTATTGTAAAAACCACCGCAAGTTTGGCCACTTAGACAATCTCTCCACACGTTGTTTACGTGATGCTTGCTGGGCTGGCCGAGCTTGCCTTCTAAAAGAGGTAAACAACCTCTTTTACATATGTGATTACTAATTATCACCGTCTTTGCGCCTATTGTAAACTTCTGTAAATAATTACTTTGAACTTCTTTTATACCGTTTTTTGGGCTTACTATATATCATTGTAAATAGTCACTATTTAGATTAAGCCACCACTATGCTGTCTAGTCAGGGAGCTTGCTAAGGCTGCTGGACATGCCTGTCGATTTTCTGGTTTGCTGGGCTTGTTTGGCTTGCTTGTCTTGCCGAACTTGCCTAGCCTGCTTGACTTTGCCTTGCTTGCCTGGCTCCCTTAGACAGCTGTTCTATATTGCCGGGAATGTGCCGATCTTGCTGAGGAAGTTTCAGCAAGTTTGGCAACTCCCTGAGCCCCATTTGTATAAATTCATTTTTCCATCTTCTTTAATATGTATTTTTGCTTAATAGGATCGGCAACTCCCTGAGCTCCATTGGATTATATTCATTTTCCCATCTTCTTTGACATATATTTTTGCCAGGGGTTGCTGTACTCCCACTTAGATCATCCACCACTGTGCCACCAAATCTAGGAACCTGCTGAGGCTGCTGGGCTTGTCCGTCTATCTCTGGCCTGCCGGGCTTGTTTGGTTTGCTTGTCTTGCCGAGCTTGCCCTGCTTGCTCGACTTGACTGGCTTGCCCGGCTCCCTTAGACAGATGTTTCAATTTGCCAGGGGTTGCCGATCTTGCTGAAACTTCCTCAGCAAGATCGGCAACTCCCTGCGCTCCATGTGATTCCTCCATATACTTTCCCTTCCTTTCCCCGCTTCTTTCCTTTCCCTTCCCCCACCATCTTTTGAATGGAGCACGGATTGCCGTTGGGACTTGTATCCCCTCTCCATACCCGGGCTCCATCCTCATTCCCTGAGTCGTGGGGGGCGGGAGTATACCGTTAGCACCTGCCCCTCACACTTACTCGAGCCCCATTTTATAAACATAAAAAAAAAAAAAAAAAAAAAAAAAAAAAAAAACCTAACCTAACCTAACCTAACCTAACCTAACCTAACCTAACCTAACCTAACCTAACCTAACCTAACCTAACCTAACCTAACCTAACCTAACCTAACCTAACCTAACCTAACCTAACCTAACCTAACCTAACCTAACCTAACCTAACCTAACCTAACCTAACCTAACCTAACCTAACCTAACCTAACCTAACCTAACCTAACCTAACCTAACCTAACCTAACCTAACCTAACCTAACCTAACCTAACCTAACCTAACCTAACCTAACCTAACCTAACCTAACCTAACCTAACCTAACCTAACCTAACCTAACCTAACCTAACCTAACCTAACCTAACCTAACCTAACCTAACCTAACCTAACCTAACCTAACCTAACCTAACCTAACCTAACCTAACCTAACCTAACCTAACCTAACCTAACCTAACCTAACCTAACCTAACCTAACCTAACCTAACCTAACCTAACCTAACCTAACCTAACCTAACCTAACCTAACCTAACCTAACCTAACCTAACCTAACCTAACCTAACCTAACCTAACCTAACCTAACCTAACCTAACCTAACCTAACCTAACCTAACCTAACCTAACCTAACCTAACCTAACCTAACCTAACCTAACCTAACCTAACCTAACCTAACCTAACCTAACCTAACCTAACCTAACCTAACCTAACCTAACCTAACCTAACCTAACCTAACCTAACCTAACCTAACCTAACCTAACCTAACCTAACCTAACCTAACCTAACCTAACCTAACCTAACCTAACCTAACCTAACCTAACCTAACCTAACCTAACCTAACCTAACCTAACCTAACCTAACCTAACCTAACCTAACCTAACCTAACCTAACCTAACCTAACCTAACCTAACCTAACCTAACCTAACCTAACCTAACCTAACCTAACCTAACCTAACCTAACCTAACCTAACCTAACCTAACCTAACCTAACCTAACCTAACCTAACCTAACCTAACCTAACCTAACCTAACCTAACCTAACCTAACCTAACCTAACCTAACCTAACCTAACCTAACCTAACCTAACCTAACCTAACCTAACCTAACCTAACCTAACCTAACCTAACCTAACCTAACCTAACCTAACCTAACCTAACCTAACCTAACCTAACCTAACCTAACCTAACCTAACCTAACCTAACCTAACCTAACCTAACCTAACCTAACCTAACCTAACCTAACCTAACCTAACCTAACCTAACCTAACCTAACCTAACCTAACCTAACCTAACCTAACCTAACCTAACCTAACCTAACCTAACCTAACCTAACCTAACCTAACCTAACCTAACCTAACCTAACCTAACCTAACCTAACCTAACCTAACCTAACCTAACCTAACCTAACCTAACCTAACCTAACCTAACCTAACCTAACCTAACCTAACCTAACCTAACCTAACCTAACCTAACCTAACCTAACCTAACCTAACCTAACCTAACCTAACCTAACCTAACCTAACCTAACCTAACCTAACCTAACCTAACCTAACCTAACCTAACCTAACCTAACCTAACCTAACCTAACCTAACCTAACCTAACCTAACCTAACCTAACCTAACCTAACCTAACCTAACCTAACCTAACCTAACCTAACCTAACCTAACCTAACCTAACCTAACCTAACCTAACCTAACCTAACCTAACCTAACCTAACCTAACCTAACCTAACCTAACCTAACCTAACCTAACCTAACCTAACCTAACCTAACCTAACCTAACCTAACCTAACCTAACCTAACCTAACCTAACCTAACCTAACCTAACCTAACCTAACCTAACCTAACCTAACCTAACCTAACCTAACCTAACCTAACCTAACCTAACCTAACCTAACCTAACCTAACCTAACCTAACCTAACCTAACCTAACCTAACCTAACCTAACCTAACCTAACCTAACCTAACCTAACCTAACCTAACCTAACCTAACCTAACCTAACCTAACCTAACCTAACCTAACCTAACCTAACCTAACCTAACCTAACCTAACCTAACCTAACCTAACCTAACCTAACCTAACCTAACCTAACCTAACCTAACCTAACCTAACCTAACCTAACCTAACCTAACCTAACCTAACCTAACCTAACCTAACCTAACCTAACCTAACCTAACCTAACCTAACCTAACCTAACCTAACCTAACCTAACCTAACCTAACCTAACCTAACCTAACCTAACCTAACCTAACCTAACCTAACCTAACCTAACCTAACCTAACCTAACCTAACCTAACCTAACCTAACCTAACCTAACCTAACCTAACCTAACCTAACCTAACCTAACCTAACCTAACCTAACCTAACCTAACCTAACCTAACCTAACCTAACCTAACCTAACCTAACCTAACCTAACCTAACCTAACCTAACCTAACCTAACCTAACCTAACCTAACCTAACCTAACCTAACCTAACCTAACCTAACCTAACCTAACCTAACCTAACCTAACCTAACCTAACCTAACCTAACCTAACCTAACCTAACCTAACCTAACCTAACCTAACCTAACCTAACCTAACCTAACCTAACCTAACCTAACCTAACCTAACCTAACCTAACCTAACCTAACCTAACCTAACCTAACCTAACCTAACCTAACCTAACCTAACCTAACCTAACCTAACCTAACCTAACCTAACCTAACCTAACCTAACCTAACCTAACCTAACCTAACCTAACCTAACCTAACCTAACCTAACCTAACCTAACCTAACCTAACCTAACCTAACCTAACCTAACCTAACCTAACCTAACCTAACCTAACCTAACCTAACCTAACCTAACCTAACCTAACCTAACCTAACCTAACCTAACCTAACCTAACCTAACCTAACCTAACCTAACCTAACCTAACCTAACCTAACCTAACCTAACCGATTGATTCGGAGAAAAATAATTGTCGTAAATTTTCTTTTCAAAGTCTTTTTCCGCGCTGCCTTTCTTTCACCTTCCTTAATATAAATTAATTGATTTGCCTTTTTAATTGTTTTCAGTTAATTTAGATTTTTACGTCCATTTTCAAAATTTTTAACTTTTAACCATTTTCGTTAAATTTTCATAAGTAGATTCATTAATTTTTGCCTTAAATACATTGTTTCTGTGTGCCCGCGTGTGGTTGCGGTGTGTATCCGTGGTCCCAGTGTCCATTTCGCAGGAAAAACGCCATTTTTCGGGGAAAAAGCGTGATTTTTGACAATTTTCGTAAGAAAATAACGAATTTTGCAAATTTTCCCTGAAAACTGGTCGTTCACAGCACCTCCAGCAGCTGGAACAGCATCGCCCGTCGTCCCCGCGTGTACCTGCAACATAAAAAATCAAATTAGAGACAAAAAATCGAAAAAAATCGCCCGCCCACCCACCCTTTGTTCTATTGGGTATTAAGAATTGGTCCATTTTTGTAAGGAAAAATTTGGGGTTTTTAGATTTTCAATTTATTTAAACTTTTTTAGCGATAGTCTTTTGTAGACTATCTCACTACTCTACAGACCATTTTGAAAGTTGCCGTTTGACTGTTTTATCGTGAGGTTAAATTACTTATACTTAAGTAATATATTTTATGACCAGTTAGTAAATAGTTACCATGTTTGTCACACCACCGCCGAGCAAGGTAGTGAAGTCGCCAACGGCTGTAATCCCGGAAAGGATGAGGGCAGGTCCCTCGAGCGGCTCCGCTGCAGCACCGGCGCCTGGACAGGTCAGGAAAAGCGTCGGTAAACTGGAGACGAACACCAGGTCACCACCAAAGTCCACCCGCAGTAAGACGGCAGAGGCCAGAGCAATCTGGGTTCACGCGAAAACGCAGTTGGACCAGTCTGGCAACATCAAGACCTCGATCAAAACCGACGTTCACGCGGCCCTCAAGGCGCTGTATGAGATGGTGAAGCAGCTGGACGCTGCTCCAGCCGTTGGTCGACTTCATGGGGCAGGAGCGGAGCGAGAGCAGGGACAGGAACGAGCCGACCCTGATCTCGCTCCGGCTCCTGCCGACAGAAGTAACGAAATTTTGGAAGGGATAAGGGAAATGAAGGAGATTTTGAAGAAGGAAGCGGAAGAGAGCAAGATTATGCTTAAAGAAACCAAGAAAGCCCTGGAAGATGCCGAAAACCGTCTGAGTACCCAGATAACGTACGCGCAGGTGGCAGCGGCGGCACCGACCCCGGCGCCTGCACAGCGGAAAGCGATGCACTCCGTCATCGTGACGTCTCCGGATGTTATGGACACGTCGGACACGGTGATGGAGAAAATCAAGGTCGCTGTGCAGGCGACGGAAACGGGTATGAAAGTGGAGAGGATCAGGAAAGCAAGAAATCAAGCGGTGGTCATTACGTGTAGGGAGAAGGACGAGCTAGAGAAAGTTGTCAATAGGTTAAAAAATAAGAAAACAGACTTAAAGATTGAAGAGGCGAAAAATAAGAACCCAATGGTCGTCGTGAAGGACGTCATGCAGTATCTTACGGATGACGACTTGACGACGGCCATTGTTAAGCAGAACGGGGAGGTCTTTGAAGGCATTAAAATAGAGGACGATGACCTTAAGGTGAAATTCAGAAGGAGAGCCAGGAACCCACTGACGGCCCACGTAGTGCTGCAGGTGACCCCATCCATCTGGCAGCGGCTGACCGCTGCAGGTCGGATACATGTTGACCTGCAGCGGGTAGTCGTGCAGGACCAAAGCCCGTTGATCCAATGCACCAAGTGCTTGGGTTACGGACACGGGCGAAAGTACTGCAAGGAGATGGAAGGGGACCTCTGCAGCCACTGCGGAGGAACGCATCTAAGAAAGGAGTGCGAGGCTTTCCTCCTGAACAAAGCACCGGAATGCAGGAACTGTAAGCACGCGAAAAAAGACAGGACAGATCACAACGCCTTTGATAAGACCTGCTCGGTCAGAAGAAAATGGGAGGAGCTGGCCCGGTCCGCGGTAATGTATTACTAAGGGCACCCAAAGGAATACAATAGATATAAGATACAAGGTAATGCAAGCAAACCTGCAAAAAAAGGAACTCGCTACCCAAGAGTTCATCCTGGAGGCTGGTCGTAGGAAAATAAAATACGCTTTAATACAGGAGCCATATGTCGGAGCCACTGGGATTATGAGGGACTACCCGGGAGTAAGGGTGTTACAGTGCCCAAAAATGGGACCCAAAATTAATAAGTCAGCGGTGGCCATCTTTGATAGTAGTGTCGACGCTACAGTAATACCAACACTTACGACTGAGAACATTGTAGTGGCAAAAATTAAGATAGAAAACACAAGTATTACAGTAGCGTCGATATACTTCGAAGACACTACCGACATACAGCCATACCTTGACCAGCTGAAACAGATTGTTGGAAAGGTAGAGAATGGTAACATCATGGTGGGAGGAGACGTTAATGCGTGGAGCACATGGTGGGGTAGCGACAGAGAGGATGAAAGAGGTAGAGAACTACACGGTACGCTTGAAGAACTGAACCTCCATGTGCTAAACAACGGGAACGTCCCGACCTTCGACACCATCAGAGGGGGGAAAAGATTCAAGAGTCACGTGGACATCACGGCCTGTTCAACAAACATGTTAAACCACGTAGACGAGTGGAAAGTGGACACAGATGTTACAAGTTCCGACCACAACGCCATTGTTATAAGTATGAAAACTAAAAAAGATTCAGGAATGGAAATAAAATATAGTAGCACAAAAATTTACAATACCAGGAAAGCTAATTGGATACAGTTTCGTGAAAAAATGACCCAATCATTAATAAACAATAATATAAACGAAATAGAAATAGATAAAATAAATAATTCACAAAAATTAGAGGAAATAGTAAATAAATACATAGAGATAATAACTGAAACATGTGATGAAAATATCCCTAAAATTAAAAAAATAGATAAAACGTACTTACCATGGTGGAACGAGAACCTGGACAGCATGAAGTCGGACATGAACACGAAGAAGAGGAGGATCCGTTGCGCAGCTCCACGACGCCGTAGATGGGTAGTTGAAGAGTACCTGAAAGCAAAAACAAAGTATGAATTAGAAGCGAGTAAGGCAAAAACACAAGGATGGAAGGACTTTTGTGGGAAGCAGGACGGAGAAAGTATGTGGGATGGGATATATAGAGTAATATCAAAGACAAGGAAGAAGCATGAGGACATCCCGATGGTGATAAACGGAAGATCGTTGGAACCCAAAGAGTCAGCAAAAATCCTGGCTGAAACGTTTTTCCCAGACGACAGACAGGAGGATGACAAAGAAGAGCATAAAGAGATAAGAAAGGTAGCACAAAGTACGAACGAGAGAAAACCGGAAGACAAATGGGACCCATTTTTTACGTTAGCTGAACTCCGATATGCCACAAAAAGCTTTAAACCTAAAAAGGCACCAGGGCCGGATGGCTTCACAGCGGACATATGTGCAGCAGCCATCGGAACAGATGAGGAAGTATTCTTAGCCATAACGAATGCATGTCTCCGGCTATCCCACTACCCCAGCAAATGGAAAGAGGCAATAGTGGTAGTCCTTAGAAAGCCAAACAAGGATGACTACACCCAACCTAAAGCATACCGGCCGATTGGACTATTGTCGGTATTAGGGAAAATCCTTGAAAAAATGATGGTCAAAAGATTGAGGTGGCACCTGTTACCCCAGATGAATCTCAAACAATATGGTTTTGTCCCACAGCGCTGCACAGAAGATGCGCTGTACGACATGATGAAACATATTGATGAAGAGATAAGAGCTAAAAACCTCGTGGTAGTTGTATCGCTGGACATCGAGGGAGCGTTTGATAGCGCCTGGTGGCCAGCGGTCAAAAACCGTCTGGTCGACAAGAACTGCCCGTGCAATCTCCGACGTCTAGTGAGCAACTACCTCGAGGACAGAAAAGTCAGGGTCAGGTACGCCAGGGAGGAGTATGCGAAGAAGACCACGAAGGGATGTGTACAAGGTTCGATAGCGGGGCCAACTTTTTGGAATTTATTGCTGGACCCGCTTTTGGACGAAGTAGAAAAGACAGGAACGTACTGCCAAGCGTTCGCAGACGATGTTATCCTAGTATTTTCAGCAAAGACAGCCCTAGAAATCGAGATCGAAGCCAATGCCTGCCTATCACGTGTGCAGCAGTGGGGAGGTCGTAATAAGCTGAAATTCGCGCCTCAAAAAACCAACGGTATGCTGCTGACAAAAAAGTTAAAATACGACACACCACGGCTGCACATGGGAGGCACGGACATCCAACTGGTGGAGGAGATGAAAATACTAGGATTAATAATCGACAGCAAAAGAACGTTCCAGAGCCATGTCGCATACGTCTGCAAGAAGGCAGCCAACATTTTCAGGCAGCTATCATCCGCAGCCAAAGCGACATGGGGACTAAACCCTGAAGTGGTCAGGATTATTTACACTGCAGTCATAGAACCCATAATTCTTTACGCCGCAAGTGTGTGGGCTAACGCAGCAGAAAAGATTTATGTCCAAAATCAGCTGAACACAATTCTAAGAGGGTTTGCGCAGAAGATCAGCAAAGCCTACCGGACGGTCTCGATGAACTCTGCTCTTATTCTAA